>JADLZL010005646.1:0-578219 GCA_015844335.1 Chrysopogon serrulatus | reverse complement strand
TGTGTAATTTTCAGGATACCGCAATAGTATCTTACTATTATTATTTAGGAGGCTCAAAGTAGGGCTCTACGTCAATCCTTATCCGCTGCATTAGAAAAAGAATTGGTGTATCTTACTATTTTGTGTAATTCTATTTCGTTCTCACGCGAAAGTGGTGCAGCCAGCGGATACAATGGAGTCCTGTGTTGGGCTTCGATACCGTTCGTCACCAGTGACGTACGCGCTGTTGATCTGGATTTTCTAGGTCGATCGACCTGCTGGAGGAGCTTACGGCGGTAATTTGATTCCGTCGAGGATGCATACATGATATATACCTGATTGCACGGCACCACACGCTCTGATTTTACAATACTGATATGAAAAAATTTCGACCCTAGTAAAATGAAATTTCAGAAATATTGGATCAAATATAAAATCTAAATTATTTTCTAAAAAAATTCGGCACCATTTCACAAGTTATATGTGTTGCCACGTTTGAATAGCCACCATTTTTTCCAGCCCACTAGTACATTTATGTTGGGCTTATACTGAGCTTACATTAGATGTTGTAGAGCAAAGGAAAAAGTCTACTTTTTCCTCCCTCAATTTTCGAAAAGTTTGTTTTTCCTCTCTGAACTCTAAATCGGACAAAATAGCTTTCTTCAACTTTCAAACCATAAACTTTACCTCCCTTTTAGTGGTTTTTGATGGTGGTTTTTTGCTTCGCGATGTGATTTTTTTGTTTTTTTATTTATTTTGGCTGAATTTTTAAAAATCATAGTAAATTACAAAAAAATCATAAAATAGAAAATCTAATTTTTATTGGACTCCACATAAGTATATCTATGCGAGAATATATAATAGGTATGTTTTAATACAAAGTTTTTGCTAGTATTTTTTCTTTTTATTTATTTTGGCTAAATATTTGAAAAAATCATAGTAAATCATTGAAAAATTATAAAATAGAAAAATCCAATTTTTATCGGACTCGCATGAGTAGGTCTACAAAGTGAATATATAATATAGTATACTTTTAGTCCAACAAAATAATTATATCATTGAAAAACGCACGAGAGCATAGACAGGGGGTATGAAATGAATACTGAACTCGATCTCCAGTTCAAACTACACAATTGTATGTTCAGAAAGTCACAGGAGGAACGGTTTAGCAAATAGAACATACGAATGAAGATAGGTGATGCTGTTCAACTGCACGAGCAGAACAGATGGAAAGGGCCTCTAAGAGGAAACGGAGGTTCTCCACCACCTTGCTGGGCTATGCACATCTCTTAATCGGAGTTTCTCTGCTGGTGGCCTCCTCTCCAAGCTGTTGTGGAGAGCTCTCAGCTTAAGTCCACAAGCTGCAACCCTTCAACCGTGGCAGCAGCTGTATCCCTTGGAGGTGGGGCGTCCTTTGATTTGCGGCAGCCCCACTTCGCTCCTTCCGTACCTTCTGCTGCTGCTTCCTGTCTTCTTCTTCAGCAACAGCGACCATTCCCTCCCAGTGCTGGGCATCGTAGATGATCAATGTTTCAAGCTTGGGGAAAGCTACTGCCTCTGTAGATCTGAGGATACCCACCCTAGAGCCACAATAAATTCCAGGTCCAATCTTGGTGACTGCAGTGGCTCCATCCGGTCTCAAATATTTCCAAATTGGGGAGTTTACTGATTGGGGTGGAAGATACACACAGAATCTACAGTCTACGAGCCTCAAAATGCATCAGAGAAGCAAATGGGTACCACTACCCAGCCAAGTTGGAAACCTACGACCAAAGAAATTTCCAAAGCCGAGATACTCCAGGTTGTGTGCAGGGATTAACAAATCAAAAGTCTTCTCAATATTGATTATATCGGCTTCAGGTACGGTTTTTCGACACTTTCATCAGTGCACCGTAGAGATAAGATTTTTGAGATACCTTTTGTTTATTAACAGCGAATCAGATCTATAAGGACCTGCTCTCCAGATTTATCAATTGAAGCCTCCGCAACTGCATGAGCGGGTCCAACTCTTCCAGGTTCCATCCATCTTGCATTCTTGCTCTATTATCATCACCACCAGAAATAGGAAATCCATCCAAATCAGTGAGGGACTTTAGTCTGCCTATTCCTTTTTGGAACTTGTTTTATTGGTGTGTGTCTAGAAGATCAAGACTCCTTAGGCTGTATAGCGAGTGACTGCTAAAGGAAGGTTATGCAACCGTAATTACACTGTTGCAAGTTCAATGCCTGAAGGTTTTTCAATGAACCAATGTGGATTCAGGAAGGTAAGTTATACTGGTACCCCAATATTGAACAAACGTAGATGACCAAACTTCCAATACAGTTTGGAATTATTTTTATGTTTGACCTGCTGATATCCAAAACATGAACATACATAAATCTTTTGAACATTGAAGCTCAATTGTCAGTGACCTGTCACAGAAATTTATTATAGTTCTAACTTTGAGTTGTTTATTTTCCACACTTGGCAAAACAACCATTTCCTTATCCGCTACAATGACACACGTCAGAGTTTTGATATGACTGTACACTCCAAAAACTGTGGGTCTCCAAGGAAAACATTCTCCTTTGATAAATAACATGCAAGCTGCTGGCTAGATCATGCATTTTGCTCCATGATTTGTCAAAAATATTTAGAATCTGGTAATAGAAGGTTCCTTGAGATTAACTCATAGTAGTACTCTTCTGCTGTATCTTCCATTAGTTGGTTCCCTTGTTTATAAAGCCTTCAGCAACCCAAAACTTAACAAGATGATCACGGTTCATTGGCCGATCTTTGGATACAAAGCACAGTAAAGGAAACATTGCTTCGCTTTGGTAGCTGGTCATAACTCAAGTACAAAAAGCACCTCTTAGCTCAGCAGGGAGCTAATTATAGACCAAGCATCATTGCTTGTGAATCTTCTCGCCATTCATTCTCTGTTGTCTCCTTTGTTGCTAGGACACTAGCACAACCCTTAATTGCAAGAGGAAGGCCACCATTTTTTTAACAACCTCAATTCCAATGTCACGCAAGTTGAGCACTTCTTTTTCATCAAAGATGTTCATACTCTTCCTGAGTAGCTCCCATCCTACTTCTTCTGACAACAATTCAACTCGTGCATATGTTCAACCCCAATTGCCTTTGCAACTGTATCGCGCCGAGTTGTGACTAAAATTGTTATGTGAGCAGCAAATATCTAATGGAGTTCTTAGCAAATTGGTCCCATACATCGGACTCCCACAAGTCATCCAGCACAAGCAAAAAATCTCTTTCCATTAATGGTTTCTGCAAGTTTGGCTGTGAGCTCTCCTATAGTTTCACCTTGCTCTTGGTACACTCCGATATTTCTAAGTATTTCTTTCAACAAAGCAACTTTGAGAGTACTGTTGGGAAACACAAAATCCATGCATGTTTCTCAAAGGTTCCTTTCACTCTTTGATCATTGTATAATTTCTGAGCTAGTGTTGTCTTTCCAATCCCTCCTGTTCCAACAATACCAATCTTATATACCTTGTCTTGCCTGTGGTCCAACACCAAGTCTAACAATCTATTGGTAGCATGAATAATCTCCCTTCCCACAAATATTTGGTTCAACAAGGTGGGATGTTTTTCTCTTATCTGAACTGCTGAACATAGGTTCTGTTTCAAACTTGAACCTTGTACCTAATTCTGAAATCCTCTGTATTCTTTCATTGAGGCTTCTAATCTGCATAGAAATCTCACACCGTGTCCAAATAGTAGAAAAGCAAGATATAAGTGGGGATCCGGTGCATGTTGCTAATTTTCTTGATGATGATGACAAAGAGGGTTGTTCTCCTAGTAGCTTGCTCGCTTTGAACCTAGCGAAGTCAATGATGTCATCAGCACTATACATTGCATCTTTCAAATCACTAAGCCAATTGCTAACAGATAGGTCTTCAATCCTTCTTCGATCAGCATCTTTGAGAAAACACTGTATTTGTCTCATTGTTTGCTGAAGGTCACTGAGCTCTTGTTTAACACCTAGTATTTGTATTGCTTCCTCTGTAATGACTTCTTGGAGCTTTTGGATGCATGATCCAGCAAAGGAAAATAATATCGTTGCCATTGGTAAATCCTAGAAGTAGACCCACTGCACTAGTATGTTTTCCTTCAGACTAGACAAAGAAGTAACAATAACAGCTTGATAGTGAGGCGAGATTTTTGAGTTATCTTGAATGATGTCAATCCACAAAAAAGATGAACTTAGATCTGAAAGTGTACAAAGTTTAAAACAGCAAGTCAGATGTAGACACTTGAAAGATGTACAACATTACATTTTCCCATGAGCACTCATTGCATGTAAACTATTATGGACTATAATTAACACTAATTGTAAAGAGAGAACGATGGACATGGAAATGATAGAAAGCACCTAGAGAAAATCTACATACACAAAAACTATCTTGGGCCACCTTAGGTGTATACACCTTTTGAACTAAAAACCCATGCAGTTAATATTTTATTTCGTTTAAAGTTGCAATTGTTTTTGTGGGGTTTAGGGTTTATGATAGTAAGCCAACTTCTTGGAAGCCTATAGAATAGTGGAAGTGATGAGATGAGCTTCCAACAGTAGAGACGGTCAAGTATCCATTAAGGACAGGACCATGCATCCTCGGTGGCAAAACATTCACCAAGGCGGCCGATACGACAACAACGGCAAAGTATCAGCAAGAGAGGGGCCAATGACAGCCAAGTATCCACTAGAAAGAGACGCACAATGGTAGGGGCAAAAGTATCCGCTACCATTGGGTCAAAGCCGACCATCAAACTATTGGCAGTCAAGTATGCGCCAGAGTTAATCAAGAACACCGGTAGCAAAGTATCCGCCAAAAAGATGGAACATACCAATGACAAATTAAAGTGTCCGCCAAAGAAGCGACAAAGGAAGCACCAAGCACCGCCAGAGAAGTGACCACACTATAGGACTAACACAGGCATTGAAGGACATGAAGCGCCATTACACACACATGCCAAAAAACATCCATTGCCAAATGGACACTATGGGAGCCATGGCGACAATGACGACCATGCACAACACTAAGGAGGAAGGCAGCCCGCACGCCCATTGCATGGAACTTTAGGAGGCAACACCTCCAAGGAGGATTGCAACATAGAAAGTTGCGCGCTGCTTGCTAGAAGAGGCTAAGTTTTCTTCTAGAAGATCCATGCCAGCGCTAGTGCAGGAACGGGACAGTCTCTTTAGCAACCTGCAAGCATACCTCAGCTGCACGAAAATCAGAGGCCGAGCCGTAGCTCAGCCAGCTCGCGGCCACCATCCAAGCCATAGGAAGCTTGTGGGCAGCTAAGCCGCCAGGCAGGAACACAAGCTGGCCGGGTGTCTAAGGTTGACCACCCCTCAGCCACCAGGCCGCAGCCAACCACTAGGAGCCCTTAAGAGCCTGCGATGGTCGCCACCACCACCAGGCTGTTTACCAGCCACAAGCCGAGAACCAAGCCGCTGCCCTGAGCTGGCCATGGCTAGAACACACTGCCAAGCCCCTCCCAGGCGCAGGATGGTGTGAGGCAGCATCCCGGCACTAAGGAAGAAGAGTAGATTGTGGAGACATAGCTGGATATGGTTTCCAGTGGATCGGCAGCGAGCACTCTAGCGGTAGAGAAGGTGATGGGTCAAGTAGGTGGGGCAGCATGCAGGGCCAGGGAAGCAGAACAAAGGTGCTAGCGGGAACAACAACCAACGATGTTGGGAGATGTCAATTGCCCCCGAGTCGACTTCGCATAGGAGACAATAAAGCAGTGCTGGGTGTTGATTCACTCTCATGTGAGTGTTACAAGTAGCTATGAGGAATAAGTCCTTTGGAGAGGCTCAAAGGAATAAGAAGTCAGCATCAACCCCCCGCACGCGCTTGATATTGAAAAGAAGCAGGCACATGCAAAACAATTTACTTAATGGAAACGTATCAGAGAGTGCAAACCAACTCTCCATAAAAACTCGTGCAAACCACGGTAAAAAAAATCATCGAAACTCACCAAAAAAATCACACATGTAGATGATACACAACCTTATAAAATATTTTTGTCCAAAACTTCGCCTTCATTTGTAAGATTAAAAATAACAAATTTCAAGCCGTAAAGTTGTCCAAATAATTTGATAGAAAAACCGGACTCATATGGGCTTCACCCACGCCTTCCTCCCTTTCTCCCACATGCTTCCCTCCCTTGCTCCGACACACCTCCGTTGTCACAGCCGGTGGAGCAAGAGTGGCGCAGCGAGCCTCAACCACCTTGGGGGGGGAGCAGCGGGTAGCGGTGAGGGCCTCCACCACCCCAAAATAGCAGCTTTGGCAGTTGCGGGTTCTAGGGATCCAAGATCTGGTAGCGGATCCTCTCATTTAGCCAGATCCGCAACGGGCCCTCTCCCCGGCGGTGATCTGCGCCTTCTCTGGCGGTGGATTCGTTGGAGGCCTCCTTGTGCACGTCTTGGGCGGGTGGGACCTCTCCGATGGTGGATCTAGAAGGCATGGTGGCCAGATCAATGCACGCACGTGGTGCCCAAAACTGTTGTTGGTGGTCGGATCGAGGAACCCCTGGCGGTCTTGCGCGGCGCAAAATCCAGGCCCGGTCAGGTTTGGGCGATGAGTTTTTCCTTTTTTTTTTTTTTTTTATTTTGATGAATCGAGTTGACATCAATACCGCCTCGGGAAAGGTCCGATTTATCGCGGACCTTGTCTCCGAGGCGTTTTTTATTGCCCGCCTCGGAAATTTTTTTTTATAATAGTGGGTATTCTGGTGCCGGAAAGTTGAACTAAGTAAAAAAAAATCCTAAAAACCTAATCTTCCTGTGCTAGTAAAAGTGGCACAATGTTAGACGATTTAAGAGGCTGTATGGATTTCTTTAGCCTGAGTGGAAACGCATGTTCAAAGAATTGAGGTTCCACATACTTAAATTAAGAGAAAAACATGGAGTTTATAAAGAAATAGATTATGAGAGGCATAAATAGTTCATAAGATCATTATACATTATTATTGTCAAGAAATAGCGACCTTATCAGTCTCATGATGGATTTAGCAAGTTAGAACTTAGTGGCCGTAATTTGAGTTAGCAGGCCACTATATCGGTCCTCTATTCTTTGTAGCGAGCATGTCGTAAGATAAGTTATGGCGGCCGCTACAACCGCTATTTTGTACCTTGAGTTTAACAACACTCGGAAGAATTTAATAAGAACATTCCACTGTGCACAAGGGTAGAATCTAACCTTGAATAATAGAAATCGAAACAGTTTGCATCAGCAAATTAACCAATTATGCGAGGAAGGGGACCAAGATGAATGAATCAATAAATATCCCGCAATGAACTGAATAGAGATAGCCAATATGCTTTTGCGACCTGCAAGCATGTTTATTGATCTGCCACAAAGGGGAAAATACATAAAACTCAGATGGTCAATTCAATCTTATGTGTACGCAAGACGCTCCATACACAATTACACATACAAGAGTTTCAGAATACACCAGTTTGCTACTCTATGTACCGTGATCCAGAATCTTTGAGATGACCTTCCATGTTCATACGTGGCCAAATGACACCACAAAGAGGATTACTATAAGCAGCAGTCTGATGAGGCGGTAAATAAGATAGAATCGGTACTGAGATATCCGTCGTAAATTTCAACAGGCCTGAGATGCAATGCAAGTATTTGAGAATTGAACTGAATGGAACACATGTGCATCAACATTCAGCATAGGCTCTTGCAAGGGCTACAATCTGAAGTAAGAGCCATAAACATTTATGTTTAATACGTTGTAACTATTGTTTAATATATTTGACATATAAGCAGTCTCATTATTCACTTTCAAACACAATTGGCAGAATAGATATTCTGAAGACACAACTAGCTATGATGAACTTATCAATAATTACTAATTAATTTTTCATACATATACAATATTGTTTCCTTTCCATATGTTGAAATCTTAGCGTGAACTGTACATAAAGTGTACATAGAGCCACGTTATTGAAAATTTATATTTATTGCATCATAGGATGTGGCTCTTGTTATAGGCCACGTCTTATGACACAATAATGAATATAAATTTAAATTTCAAATTTTGTCCTAATTGATAGCTAGAGACCTTTTTTTCCTCCTATTAAGTTGAAATTTTTTTTCCTATGTATACTTTATCAACTCTCTTTTTTTTTTTTTCCAAAAAAGGATTTTTATGTTGTAGACTACACTATTAGCTACTACTCCCTCCGTTCCAAATTATAAGGCATTTAAGAATCTTGGAGAGTTAATCTTTTCTAAGTTTGACTAAATTTATATTATAAAATAATAACATTTATGACACCAACTAAGTATCATTAGATTCTTTATTTGATATCATAAATCTTTGTATTTTTTCTATAATTTTAGTCAAACCTAAAAAAGTTTAACTCTTCAAGATTCTTAAATGCCTTATAATTTGAGATGGAGGGAGTACCATAGAATAAACGGTCATTTAAAAATGCACAATGTTGCTTAAGATTAGTCGTAGGGCTTGAAGCGAGATCTAGGATGGCATAGCAGTGTTTAGGGAGTGTTTGGATGGAGGGACTAAAGTTTAGTAGGTGTCACATCAGAATATCGGAAGATTGATGTCAGAGGAATATTGAAGTGGAGTTCGATATAGATAAAAAATTACAGTCAGCACTCAGCGAGACAAATTAATTAAGCATAATTAAGCCATCATTAGCACATGTTTATTGTAGCACAACAATATTAAATTATGGACTAATTAGGCTTAAATTATTTGTCTCACAAAATATTCGTAATATGTGCAATTAGTTATTTTTTAGACTATATTTAATTGTATGTGTCCAAATATTCAATGGAATAGGAACTAAAAACAAGTCTTATAATGAATGTTTACTGCAAGGAATCTCAAAGATTGATCAGGATATTGTCAAATGTGTTCTGCTCTAACCTTCCCCACTTGTCGAGGTGCTTAATTTTTATTATCATGAAATTATATTTGCAATAACAGTTATACTATTAATTTATCTTCATGCAGGGTGTTCACATCATTCCTCACTAAGTGACCTCACTAAATGTTCTATCCTTTCATGCAAGATATCCACATCATTCTCCACTAAATTCATGTCATCTCTTATTAATTAAAAAATATCCATGCCATCTCTATCATGTGAAATACTTTAAATTTTTAATCTATTACTCCCTGCAGTCCATTTTATCTAGCGTAGGCGTAGATTAGAATGGTACGGTCTTCTAGATTACACTTTGACCATTTATTTTCTTTTATATTACATTATTTACTTTTATAAACTTATAATCATTGGATAGTATACTTCGTTACAAATCTAATCATATAAAGTTTGTATTGTAATAGATAAAAATTGTTAGCCTAATTATTGGTTAGAGTTTTTGAAGTTTGAATCTTGATAAGCATGTGCGCCACATAAAATGGATCAAAGCAAGTAACATACAAGTTATCTACTTACACTATCATCACATATTCCTCTCTAATGAAATGAAATCAAATATTCTATTGGATCTTTTCAATTAGCTTATTGATTTTTACCAGATCTAATATAAATTATGTGTATACACAACATACAAAAATACTTATATTGTAATGCTATGTATATAACATATTTATTTTTAAAAAAAATCCTGTGACAACACGTGGGATATACTTCTAGTTTTTTATATAACCGAGTAGGTTCAATTACTATTTTTAGCGGTTATTATTATAGCCTACAAAAAAAATATCGGCTATTTCTAACTATTTTGAGATCTTTTTAAGATTTTTCGATGAGAACTAAAGTGAAATGCCTTCAATTAGTAATAGCAAACATGGAACCAAGGGAATGCACCTATTTTTGGAAGGGTGGAACTTGGAAGAGACACCATTACCTGCTGGTGCTGTTAGGCTGGCACGCAAAGGTTCCTGACAGAGCACCCTTCTTCCGATGCAGCTTTGATGGCCCAAGAATAACCGTTCTTTGTACTGATCAGGTCCTCTGTAAAATGTAGGAACAGTTGGATGCAGCTTTGCCAGAAATGTAGTAAGAATAGTTCTATATGGAGCCCAAGCTCTATGAATGAAACACTTGCACTTAAGATAGTAAAAACGCACCCCCACCCAATACAGAAATAGGGCAAATGGAGTTTAACTTCAATCACGACAAGCAATTTACCGTAATGAACTGGAAGGAGAGAGTTCTGATGAGTCATTCGCTAGGAAAACACCCCCTCTAATCAATAATTAACTTTGGATAGCTCTTGTATCAATGGAACTATGAAGCTGACCATGTTCTTCCTTGAATGGGGAGTAGAAAGTTACTTGCAGCAGCAGTAATAGTTCAAGCCATTAGATGAGGAAAACTTTGCCCTGAATTGAAATCCTGCAAATGCGATGCAGGATGAATTGAAGCAACACAGCTGAATTAGCTACAATGGTCGAAGACTCCAAGGAATGCATGCATGAGCTGCATCCTTCTCCTTTGTAAAAACAATAGCAACAAACTCAATGGTGGAAGGAACACGCACCTCTTGGCTCTCAGCCAAGCTGGTCCAAGTGAGATTTGCAGTCTGTTTCCTAAACTGCGTGGCCTCTCTCTCCTCTGTTTCTGCTGGATTTCATGGGTAGGGGAGATGAAAAAAGAAAGGTGTGCATCTATATCTCTACCTAATAATAAAGAGGCAAAATTTCAGCCCATCTTTTTTCGTCCATCCATTTTTTTCGTCCACATCTCCCTAACTAACTCTATATATATACACATATTTTTGAGCTAACCTGAATAGCTACAAATTGTATTCCGAATAGAATTCTCATGGAAATTACATGGAAAGAGAAGACAGATGCATAACGGAAAGAACATGAAAGAGTCCTTTTTGTTTCCATATCCTTTTTGTCTTACATCTGTTTCTTTATTTCCATATTTTTTGGCCTAGGGTCTATTTTTTTCCTGCACCCAGGTAGGGTACGTAGATTTATTATGCTTCTTTTTTTCATATCTTTTCCTTGAGGTCTGTTTTTTCTTTTTTTTTTTTGACCGGCGCCTAGGTAGAGTACATAGGTTTATAAAAGAGATATATTATATGATGAGTTTGCAAAAGTAGAAAGAAGTCGGGAACAGACTCAAGCGCTCGCTCACGGACGCCGGGGATTCCATGCACGCCCGAAAAAAGGCTCGGCAAGCAGGTGGTAGCTTCGTGCGTTCGTGGGCGAGCGGCAGCTATGCTTCTCCGATTGATTTTAGAAATATGGATGTGTGACTGTAATTAATCGTATTGAAATAAACCTGGCACAAATATGTGGGCTACGGCAAAGGCCCAACGTTTAACAGCCTGCCCTTAAAAAAAATATTTACCAGCCGACCAATCCAAGATTTATTATGTCTTCTATTTTGTTCACAAAAAATTCATTCATAACACTTATTGTGTGCTACAAAATTATATTAAAAGGAATATAAGTATTTAAAATAATCTGTATTTATATATTTATACCTCTATAATAATTATATATATATATATATAATTAACGAGTCATCATTTCTATAGAAAGAAAGCAATGTAAAAATACCAAACGGGAATCATGACTATAATTAACGAGTCATAATTTCTATAGAATATTAACTCCATATCACCTCAAATATTCCTTACACATACAACCTAAGTTGACCATAAATCAGTCAATAATAAATCGACCAAACATAAAAAAGATGAGGCTGCCGATGTGCAGACCGCGCAACGCCAATGCATGGGGCCAAAAGGGCACAGAAGCGCCTAGGTGAAAAAAACTCGGACAACTGAGAATTTGAAAATGAGAAAGTACGTGACATGGAGTCCAATTTTAATTCAAAGCTACATGTAATAAAGATCATTTCTATGGTCTGATGGTATCTTCTGCGCCTACTTATATATAAGTTAGATATGTATTTTGGTATAATGTGGAGTTCAATACTAAGATGAATTCAAGAAAATAGTGATTCGCATCGAATGGTACGACCCGTTGCAACGCACGGGCACATTTCCTAGTATCTTCTGAAAAGCAAAAGCTCTCATGTGTTTCAGCAGAGCAAAGAATCCCCGGATGACACGCAAAACCGCTACAAGAACAGATTCTCCCCGAGATTGCTTTGATGAAACTTTGGAGTATGAAACGATGATGGAGTCAGGTTGTCATGCAAACAAGCAAAGAACCTTGCTTTCTTCTTCCCCTTTGGCCATTGCTATCGAGTAGGAGGAAAGGAAGCCTGGATGGGTCCCTAAGCCAAACATGAAGTTTTGTCGGTGACCAACAGGCAGAAAAATGTTATTTCATTTCATTTCACTAAACGTGACCCAACTCAGGTTGATCTGTTTCCAAAGGGTTTAGCATGGGAAACTACTAGCTTATCCATGGAATATTTCTTTTTTTAAGAATATATATATCCGTAGAGTATTTCATGGCCGCTCTGTTTCCATGTTCGTTATGCGTGACAACTTCAAAAAAAAAACCCACTCGAGCAGCATGAACTTTATTCAGATATGCATGCAACAGCTGCTGCCATCATTTCGTAGACTTAATATGTATATTCCCATGATTAGTTTACCAAAAAAAAGAACCCCACGAAAGACTCATTGTCTGGCCATTGCAGCTCTTCCCATGATCAATATATCACAAGTATGTGGGAAGTTAATGAAATATTTTTCATCATTTCGTAGACTTAATATGTATATTTTGCACTCATGCAATACATGTGTGCCTGTTCTTCTTAATAACACAACAATTATGTTTATTTTAATCAAATCTTAATATATTATTGTTAATAGCAGTCAAGACTAATATGAAACCTCCATTGCAGACCTCTTGATAGAATTTCTAAGATTACCCATTTTTACTAGAACTATATATATTTTATTTGAAATCTAACCTTAAGTCATAAACTCTTGTTGCATACCTAACCATGGTATCATCAATCTATAATTTAGCTTTTATATTTTAATCAAGCTATTGCAATTATCTTTCATAATGATATATGTGGGTTATTTATGTACAATTTAGGGAGTTATTTTAATTATATTTTAGAATGACAGTGTTTTTTAATTTAGATGTAAAATCAAAGGATTACTTTATGCATTTGTTATACTGGTAGGGGCGACTACTTTTATATAACAGAGTAGGTACAATTACTAATTTAGCGGTTATTATTAGAGTCTACAAAATTAAAGATCGTCTATTTCTAACTGTTGTGAGATCTTCTAAGATTTTTCGATGAGAACTAAAGTGAAAAGCCTTCAATTAGTAGTAGCAAACATAGAACAAGGGAATGCACCTATTTTTTTGGAAGGGTGGAACTTGGAAGAGACACCATTACCTCCTGGTGCTGTTAGGCTGGCACGCAAAGGTTCCTAACAGAGCACCCTTCTTCCGATGCAGCTTTGATGGCCCAAGAATAACAGTTCTTTGTACTAATCAATTCCTCTGTAAATGTACGAACAGTTGGATGCAGCTTTAGCAGAAAAAAATGGAGGAGTAAAAATAGTTCTGTATGGAGCCCAAGCTCTATGAATGGAACACTTGCATCTAAGATAGTAAAACCACACCCCACCCAATGCGGAAACAGGGCAAGAAAAGCAATTTACCGTAATGAACCGTAATGAACCCGAAGGAGAGAATTATAATGAGCCCATCACCAGTAATCAAATAATAACCATGTTCTTCCTTGAATGGGGAGTAGAAAATTACTTGCAGTAGCAGTAGTAGTTAAAGCCAATAGATGAGAAACAATCCCCAACTGCAATCACCACGAAAACATTCCCCAGAAATCCTACAAATGCGATGGAGCATAAATAAGTGATACAACTGAATTAGCCACGATGGTAGAAGACTCAAAGGAACGCAAGCATGAGCTGCAACCTTTGTAATAACAATAGCAACAAACTCAATGGTCGAAGCAACGCACCTCTTGGCACTCAGCTAAGACTAAGACGGTCCAAGCAAGATTTTCCCCCTCTCCTCTGTTTCTGATGGATTTCGTGGGTAAGGGACAAGAAAAAGAAGGGCGGGCATCATCTGTCTTCTGAGAAGCAGAAAGTTTCATGCGTCTCGACGGGCAAAGAATCCCTGGATGACATGCAAAGCCGCTCCAGCGAAAGATTCTCCCGAGATGCATGCAGCTTTGATGAAACTTTGGAGTATGAAACGATGATGGAATCAGCAATAATCCATATCCATACTATGGCACGCTGGCACGGCAAACAAGCATAGAACCTTGTTTTCTTTTTCCCCTTTGGCCTTTGCTTTGGAGGAGGTGGGTCCCATAGGAGAGAAAGCCTCGGTGGGTGGGTGCCAAAGCCAAACAGGAAAGTTTTGTCGGTATGTAACACCAACAGGCAACGGGTTATTTGATCTGGTTTCAGTAAACGTGTCATATGGCTTAGGCCGATCTATTTCCATGGGCTCAGCATGGGAAAACTAACTTATCCATAGAGTATTTCCAGGGCCGCTTTGTTTCCATGTTCTTTTCTGCGTGACATCTTCACAAAAATCAAAACACTCGACATGAGCAGCGTCAACTTTGTTCAGCAGGAATTGTTGTGCTCAGAATTCCCGGTCACACTTGACATGGCACCAAAAGGCATGCATGTGCTGGGACTACATAGTCCGATCCACACAACAGATGCAGTTCTTCCCATGATTAGTTTACCCAAAAAAAAAAAAAAAACCAAAAGACTCATTGTCTGGCCATTGCAGCTCTTCGTTAGGCAGGCCATTGCAGCTCTAGATATAATAATGTGTCTAGATACATAGCAAAATAGATGAAACAAAAAAAAAAATAAAGTGACTAATTTTGAAACGAAGGGAGTAATAAGATTGATACCGGCTACGAAACGTAGTACGGTAGGCCTGTAGTTTGCCCTGTCATCTTGCCCAGATTGATGCAGGGGTCCAGTCCAGGTCCATGCGTAAGACATCTGATTGATAATTTCGCCCACCACAATATTATTAGCACAAGACACGAGTCGCTTCTGTCCTCAACGCATGATGACCTAAAAAAAAAAAAAAAGAAACAATGCACCGATAATCATAAGCTGACTAGATAAGGTTGTAACAAAATTAGAAAATCCTTCCAATGGTTATACCTTACATCTAGGCATCTGATTGGGCATTCCTATATGTTCATCATTACCATGTGTAGACATCAGGTCATCTCCGTGCAACTGTAGGTGATGCGGTTGGAGTCCAGGCAGCCAGTAGTGACGAGGAAACATCTTGCATATCCTCCGTCAGAAACAACTGGTGCAAGCCGTTCAGTCCTCAACTATAGTTGCAAACTGTGTGGCGACGGGTAGCCCGTCCCGCGTTCGCAAGCGCCGCTTGCTTGTAGGCGGGCACAAGCGGCGGCCTGCAGTCCCACGTAAGGCCTGTCAGGAAAGCGAGCGAGAGCACACTGACGGTGGAGGCGCCAACCGTGTTGCCGCTGGTACCGCCGACCGCCATTGCTGGGGAAGTCACCAGCATCTGGTACGCTCACGACGAATCCCGCCGCCTCCACGCCTGCCTTTCCTGGGTCTGGTGGCGCGGGACTAGTATGCCTGTCAGGAAAGCTAGCAGGACGGCAGGGTAGCGCAAAGCAAGCAAGAGATCAACAGAATGCCCATGTATGGTGAGGAGCCAATAGGGGCCACAACGCCCGATTTTCGGAGGCATGTTGAGAAGGTGCGTGAAAAAAGACAGTGACGGCGGCCATTGGAAACAGTGGCGGTAGCCTCTGATACCTCAGCCTGGTGCGCGCAGACATGTCCAGTCCAGCCCATGGGCATGATGAGTGAGGTAGACATTGCTCGCTGCCTCGGTTCATGGAGAAGCGCAATGGCCGAGTCGCGTCGTGCTCCCAGTATAGCTACTCGACGAGCTTCTGTGTAGTGTGGAGTCTTGGTCCTCCTTTGCCGTCGCTGTGCCCGCGCCGTCCACCTCTTGGATCTCTCCGCCGAGCGTCGGCCTCCCAGGCCTCGGCCACCCTGGTCCTCACGCGGTGGTGACGTTTGACGAGCGGCATCGCAGGCTCATACACAGTAGTAACACGGTCTTCGCGGCGGCGGTGTACACACGAACGCCTTGTTCAGTTCGTGAAAAAGTTGCATTCCCTGCACTGTAGCGTTTCGTTTGTATTTGACAAATATTATCCAATCGTGGCCCAACTAGGCTCAAAAGATTCGTCTCGTGATTTACAACTAAACTGTGTAATTAGTTATTTTTTTACTTACATTTAGTGCTCCATATATACGGTAAAAATTGATATGATGGAGAGAGAGTGGAAAAAGTTGCAAGTTTCATGGGAAGTGAACAAGGCCGAAGCTTATGCAGGTTGCAGAATGTGACTGCACTTATTTTTGTATATGTGACTGCACTTATTTTTGTACAGAAAGCATCTCACTGCCATTACAGAGCAGCACTTGCAACACCTCTCTGAAGTTTGTTTACCGTTGGCTGCAGAGTTGCTAGTGGAAAACAGAGCAGCACTTGCACTGAACAGAGGAGTGTGACTCTGTCTGTCTCGAACTGCAGCTATACACACGACACCTGACTTGGACCTTTGTCTGGGGGCGCTCCATAGAACGAGCGACGGACCATCGCCGCCTGGAGCAGGACAGGGGTTTCTTTGATTTAAAATTCAACAATCCATACTTTAATTGGATGTTTTATCTCCCCGCAAAAAAGAACAAGAAGTTTGACCATATATTGAAACGAAACATATCCAAAGAGCATTACTCATACAAAATGCACCTCGTTTCCTTTTTTTTAGGCTCTTCAGATAGGCCAGGCGACGATGAACGAAAAAATCCAGCTTACCAACAACTGTTTTTCAAACCATAGTGGAAAGTAACAGCAGCTGTCCAAAGAAAGGCTCCTACCCAGAATTCACGAGCACGCTTCACGTAGCAGCAAAAGCACACGCTGGGACTCCAAAACAACAGATGTAATGTTTCGCACAACTTCAAAAAACAAAACTGAAAAAACACGAGCATATATCATGGACCTTGTTCAGGTACGCGCACATAAAAAACACTGGGTGAAGTTGAATTGTTGCGCCTCTTGATCAGGAAGGCATCGTCTCTTTCCTCGATAGCAGAGTGCCCAATTCTGCAGCTCAGTTGCATCAGCTTGATATGAGACACGGTCCGCACTATCCATCCCGTCCCCAGCATGATCCACGTCCATGTGTAAGGCACCTGATGTTGGATAATAATAATGAGGCAAATTCTAGGCTCTACTCTAGTCCCTTCCGTCCTTCACCCCCGAGGACCTGTAAATAGAAGGAAACGGACAAGGACAAAGCAGGGGAGATAAACATGTGCCCAAATTAGAAAATCTAGCCACAGGTTGAGCTTACATCTTCAAAGCCATCTGACTAGGCATCCCTGTATGTTCACCATGTCCAGGTGTAGACATCCATGTCTTCTCCGTCGTACAGCTGTCGGTGCTGCTCTTGGAGCCCAGGCAGCCACTGTGATGAGGAGGCACCTTCCATATCCTCTGTCAGAAACAGCTGGTGCATGTTGTCCAATCTCTCAACACACCTCAGGTTGGGACACAGCTGTACTCGGAGCAGTCTGACTTGGGAAAGATTTGAGACCCTCTAGCCTTCGCAATCTGAGAGTAAAAGGAACTCTGATAGGAAAAAGAGATTTTCCACCACCTTAAGGATGGGCACATCTCTTAATCGGAGCTCCTTCAGGCTGGTGGCCTCCTGTCCAAGCTACCGGGGGAGAGCTCTCAGCTTGGGGCAGCGCTCAAGGTCGCTCAAGGTCCAACTTCTTCAGTCGTGGCAGTAGCTGCATCCTTGGAGGTGGGGCTTCCCCCTTTTGATTTGCAACAGCCTCATCCTCTGCTCCTTCCGTGCCTGCTGTTGTTGCTTCTTGTTCTTCTTCAGCAACAAAGGACCACTCCTCCCAGTTGGGCATATCTTCAATGATCAATGTTTCAAGTTTGGGGAAAGCTACTGCCTCTGTAGATCTGAGACTACCCACCCTATAGCCAATAAATCCGGGTCTAATCTTGGTGACTGCATTGGCTCCCTTGATTTGCAGATATTTCAAGTTGGGGAGCTGACTGATTGCTGGAAGATGCACACATGATTTGCAATCTGTGAGCAACAAATATTTCAGTGAAGGCAAATGGGTAGTAGTACCCAGCCAGCTGGGAAGCCTCCAACCAAAGAAATCCACAATACTGAGATACTCCAGGTTGTGCGCAGGGATTAGCAAATCAAAGATTTTCTCAATATTGACTACAGCATCATCAGAATATAACTCATGTATGCGTTTAGTGCAATATAGCAATAAATCCCTGAGATGTTTTTTGTTTACTGGCAATGTGTCTTTACTAGGAGGAACTGCTCTTTCCAGTTTGATCATATCAAGCCTTCTCAACTGCCAAAGTGGATCCAATTCTTCTAGGTTCCATCCATCTTGCATTCTTTCACTATTAACACTGCTACCACCAATTGGAAACCCTTCTAAATCATTGAGAGACTTTAATTCACTTATGTCTTTTGGAACCTGGTTAATTGGTATCTCATCAAGGCCCAGGCGTCTTAAATTGCATAATTTAGTGATTCCCAAAGGAAGCCTGTGCAAATTTGGACACCGCTGCAAGTTCAGTGTTTGAAGGTATACCAGAGAACCAATTGATTCAGGAAGATAAGATATGTCAGTCCCATCAAAATCAAGTAACCGAAGGTGAATCAAAGTCCCAATAGAATCTGGAACTTTCTGTATAATTGAATCAGTTAAGTCCAAAACTCGAATACATGGAAGTCTTTTGAATATTGTATTTTCAACACTTGCTGAATTGGAGCAACGAATAAGCAGTGTTCGTGCTCTAATATGCTCTTTGTTCCCATTGGTGAGAGTTATAGAATCACTATCAGTAAAAATTGAAATGTGTCGTAGTCTGGACAAAGATTTAGCCTCCAATGATTGTGGATCACCACAAAAATATTCATCTTGCGACATATGTTGACCAAGCTGACTTAAAAGATCATGCATTCTACACGATCTATGGTCCTCAAACTCAAGGTCTGAATGAAGGAGATTCCTATATATCAATCCTACTATTACTAATTAGATGCCCCAACGGAGCCTCCACGTTAATTTTCACCAGACGCGCTAGAAAAAAAATGCTATAAATTCTCACATTAATTAGAAACATCTAGCCATCAAATCTATAGGGTCACGTGATTTGTAACCATTAGATTTGTTTTACTTTTTAAAGAAAATTACCCACTTATGCCATTATTATAGATAGAAAAAAAAAAAAAATCTATTATTTATCATCTAAACAGCAAATTATTAGTCGTCAATGCGAATACGATTTATCTGATGGGTGCCTCATGTTCCTTCATGTTTCTTCGCAGGCGCCGCCGCCGAGTTGTCTGCTCCCGCAGGCAAGTGCGCACATGGTGTGCCTTGGTGAGTTGGGGGACCTCGACGATGACAGGGTCAGGATGTCGCCCAGCCGTCTGCATCAACATCTTCCACCTCATCTACGTCAACTCTCTCTCCAAGGCAACTCGCTCCAAGGTCTCCAACCGCCCGCTCTGCATGGTTCAACGTGGGGACGGCAACGCTCCGGCGCTGGTGCCGGAGGCCATTGCTCCGTTTCATGGCCCCGATTGACTTGCTTCTTCCTCCTATTAGTGCAGTGATTACCCGCTGAAGCAATATAATTTGTGGACGTACGCACAGTGGCAGCAAACATAGTTTGGATCCAAATCATCTTGCTGTTCATATACAGAGCCAGCGAGTCTCCTATTTAATTCCTTTCTGTTCTGAGTTCTAACTATAATTGATTTTACGTCGTATTTGAAGCTAAGGCTCACTTCTAAATTGTTTGCAAAATAATTCAGAAACCTCTCTGTTTTAGAGCTGATATTGTAACAAGGGGGCATGTTTAAGGGGCAATCGTGCTAGATGTACTTCTGACTGTACAAAAGCTTAAATTTGATTCACATCAATATCCGGTAGTTACCCACGTTCTTTATTGAATTATTTATTAAATTTGAACTGGTGATCGCAAGCTCAGCTAGATGAGGAAGTGTGTCCCCTTGAGCCCTGTGATTGTGAGCAAGGAGTTCTTTTTCTAATGTGTTTTTTGGTGTATACGTTTATCTGTGAGTAACACCTCTGTCATTATTATAGATAAAAAGATGAAAAATTAAAATATAAATACATTATTTTTCCCTACCACCAAGCGGAAAGGATTGCCTCGAAGGATCCATTCACCCTAATATATCTGCGCTCCTGCACGTGAGCATACACATGGAGGAAACCAGAGTCCATCCAATATCCAACCATGCACAGACCAGTGGTGAGTGGGTGTTCATCAACGCACCGTCATCGCTTCACATCCATGTCCAGAGGAGATCGATGAGGAGATCTATGTCATTGAGCAAGGAAAGGATATGGGTGGCGCCAAAACTAGCAGGTTGCAGACCACCAGTGCCACAATGTCCGGCATTGTGGCATCTACATCAACATTGACACCGATGGCATTGCACACTAAAGGTATGACAATCTTGCTACAACCCCGTAATTACAATTTAATTTGCCTCCTTCGACATGATATGATTCATATTCACCATTAGGTACAATTTTCGTTTTAGTTTGAAGAGTCCTTGGATTATTTCCCACAAATAAGTTTATTTTGATATTATCCGTATTGTCCATCATATATAATTTTCTAATTCACTTTAATAATAATATCACTGGATTACTTAGAGTTTACATGCTAATGATCTAGAGGGCAGCATAATTTGATCCGTGGAGTTATGAATAAAGTCTGTATGGAAAAATTCAAACCTTCATAATTATAAAAAAACAATTAAACCAATCCAGTAATATTTTTTAATAAATTATCCACCTTTGTCATCCTAGAAAATAATTCAAACCCCCCTAAGTTTGCATTCAAATTACCCATACATGGCATTACGAAAGACAATGCAAAGTAATATATAACAATATAATTTGTACCTAAATTATCCACCTCAACCATTATCAAAAAATAACAAAAAATCTCTCAAATCTACAAGAAAATACTAATTTAAGCTATTACAAAAAATAATTCAGCATCTAATAGTTAGAACTTACATTAGTATAAATATTTATTTTATAAGCTCACCGAGTCAGCATGTAATAGTTAAAACTTACATTATTACAAATATTTATTTTATAATCTTAGCGAGTGTGGTAAATATCGTTAATTAGCAAACCACGTGGTAATGACACTTATAATTCATTTTGAGTTATTTTAATACTCATAATAATAATAAATTTTGTAATTCATTGTCTTGAAAAAGGTTAAAAGTTTTCATTGAAACATTAAATCATATGTAACTTAATTTTAAGCATGATTTGTTTAATAAAATATTACTAATACATATAGTAAATTTGACATCTTTAGTGGCATGGTGCATGCTGAAACAACTATTTATGCAATTGTAAGAACTAAGAGTGTAGCCTAGGACCTAAAATATTCCTTTAATAAAATAAAACATGAAAGTTGAATCAACAATACAATAAGCATTAGAATTTCAAATTAACACATAAAATAATATACCAACTAGATCAAGGGCTGAAAGTTAAAATATAGATTTCATGATATCACATAAAGGGATGAAATAAGAGTTTATATACTTTAAGTTCAGATATGTTTATATATATATGGTTCTAGAAAAAGATTAATCCTTGAAAATATTACTCACAAAAACTGCTTGAAATAAAAAAGATATACACCAAAATTCTTATAAATCTAAAAATGTTTTCCCATCAAAATTGATACACTATAATCACCATTGTAAATAATAGAAATTGTATCTGAGAAATAAATGAGCTTAAAATTTGGAGAAAAGAATCAAAATTGAGGTTGATGTCACTAAAATAGACAACAGCTAAAACCATTATAGCAAATGTTCTAGGTATTGGATATACATAGTGGTGTTGTGTAAAGAAAAAAACTATAAATATGGATGAAGAGTACCTACTATTTTATAATATAAGTGAAGAGAAAAGATATTTAATATAAGTAAATTTCATTTGTAAGTTTCTAATAAGATTCTAACCCGTGCGGGAGCATGGGTTGATGAACTAGTTCATAGTAATATTCATTGGCTGTATCCTCAGGAAGTTGTTGTTCTTCCTCCTGTACAAAACCTTCAGCAACCCAATACCTTATAAGATCATCACGATGCATAATACCATCTTCTGGATATAAGGAACAAAATAGAAAGCATTGCTTCAAATGCCATGGAAGGTCATCATAACTCAAATACAATGCTCCCCTTAGCTCAATGGGAACTTTGCTCATGGACCATGCACTTCTGTTAATAAGCCGCCTCCACTGGTTCTCGGTTTTCTCTTTGGTTGCTAGAACACTAGCGGTAAGCTTGATTGCTAGGGGAAGGCCACCACACATACAGATAATCTCATTCCCCGTAGCCCTTAGATTTGCCACTTCAGTCTCTTCATTAATGTTCATACTTTTCCACAACAACTCCCATCCTGTGTCATCAGACATCAAATCTACTTGACGAACATGTTGCACACCAATTGCTCGTGCCACTATATCATTACGAGTAGTCACAAGAATCATTGATGTAGATGAAGTATTTAATGGAGTTCTTAGTAGAATAGTCCATGCCTCTTGCTTCCAAATGTCATCTATCACAAGAAATACACTTCTATTTTGAACTGCTTTCGCAAGCTTTGTTCTAAGTTCTCCAACAGTTTCATCTTGCTTATAATCTACACCAATGTTCCGAAGAACTTCTTTCAAAAAGAGTGTCATCTGTGTAATCTTTAGAAACACAAATCCATGCTTGCATGCTAAAAGTTCCTTTTATTTTATGGTGATTATATACTTTTTGAGCCAAAGTTGTTTTTCCAACACCTCCTGTTCCAACAATGCCAATCTTGTATGACTTATTATCTTTATGTGCAAGAATCATCTCCACCAATCTTGTGCAAGCAAGAAAAGTTTCCTTTCCCACAAGGTTAGGCTCCACAAGCTCACAAGTTTTGATCTGCCTCACTACTGAATTCTCCTCTTTAGGTAGCATATTCTTAAACACTAAATTTTTTTCACCTAGCTTTGAAATCTTGTCTAGTTCAGCATTGAAATTTTTTATTCGAACAGCAATGGCATGACGTCTTTGAATATTAGGAATGCATGATAGAAATGAGAATCCTGTACATGAAGCAATGTTTTTAGATATTGAAGAATGATCTGCTAGCAGTTTGTTTCCTTCTAGTCTAGCCAAGTCAATTATATCATCAGCTTCATACACTGCATCTTTTAGATCTCCAAGCCAGTTGTTAACTGCAGACTCTTCTGTTCTTCTTTGCTCAGCATCATGAATAAAGCGTTGTATTTGTTCCATTGTTCTCTGCATTTGTCTGAGCTCCTCTTTGACCCCTAGAATCATAACAGCCTTCTCTGTTATTATATCTTGCAATTTCTTGACACATGACCCAACAATAGGATCAAGTATGGTTGCCATCAGACAAAATGAATGATTGAGATGCACCCAGAGGAACTTATTTTGGAGAATGGAAAATTTGAAGAGGCGTAGGCTGGCATTTAATGAAAACAGATGTTAAGATGTCATAAATATTGGAGAAACTGGACAAAGTTTGTTACTGTAGAGAGATTAAAAATGTAACTAGTAATTTTAAACCTAAAATTTTTACTATATTAATAATAAACTTGACTTATGAATGTCTCTTGTGGTGGTCTCTTTTGCAGAGGTGTAATCATCACCTTGGCATATAGCATGTCAAAGTTGTGCAGTTACAAAATCTAAATATCTATATATAGCAGCTAACTTATGCATAATACCAATCATGTGTTCCGGTATCAAGAAGTAGCTTTTTGAATCAATTACAACAAAAATCCTGAGAAATGGCATTTGCAAATGTAGTTGGATGGTGAGGTATTGAAATGGTAGCTCTGAGACAAATCCATTGGCATGTTAGTTAGCATGACACAACAAAACCTCGAGCATTTTCAAGTTCATTTTTTCCCAACCTAGGATTTGACCCTTCCCATTGAGAAGTTGGAAGTTGTCGAATAGCTGTAAGAGATCTATACCTTTTTCTCTACTTGGTAACTAGAAAAGCATTAAGTGGTGGGCCCATAATTAAAATCACATGGAGCCATGCTTGTTGATTTTAAATTAATTCCTTGATCAAAAAAATAATAAATGAATTAATTCCATCGACATATATAATTCCAAATGAGTTAAATGCAATCGTAGGCCCATGAACTTGCACAACAGTGTCAAATAGGTCCATGAACTTGAAAACCAGTTATCTAGCCCCTCAAACTTGCAAAACCGTTCACTCCAGGTCCAGAGCGGTTTTCTAAGCCACGTGGCAGCCTCTGGTAGGCCGTGCATGGCACTGTTCATGGTGCTGACGTCAGCGATGACGTCAGCACTCCTTTTTAATTTGCGAAATTGATATCTTTTTATTCGGAGCTCCAAATATAGCAAATAATATATCAATTTTGATCGTCTCGACGAGCTCTTTGCAATAGTGTACTCCGTTTTGTTGTTTGAGATAGTTTTATTTCGTAAAAAAATTAAATATTTCTATAAAACAAGTGAGAATAACAAAACTCGTGAAATTTGTTAGATAAATAACAAACTTATATATTCTATGGCCAAATAAAAACGCGGCACGGCGGCAGAGGTCTCTGCGTGGGCGAGCAGCCGCTCTACTACCAGCGTGCCGCCGCCGCCTAGTGCTAGTGGTCATGGGAAGGTGGAACGCATGCAGAGACCTCCATTGCAAACATTCCATGTTACATAATAACAAAAATATTATTCTCACTTATATATTCTATGGCCAAATGAACCTAAAAAGACAACATTTTGTGTTACATAATAACAAAAATATTATTTATCTAACAAATTCCACGAGTTTTGTTATATTCTCACTTGTTTTATAGAAATATTTAATTTTTCACGAAATAAAACTATCTCAAACAACAAAATGGAGTACACCATTGCAAAGAGCTCATCTAGACGATCAAAATTGATATATTATTTGCTATATTTGGAGCTCCGAATAAAAAGATATCAATTTTGCAAATTAAAAAGGAGTGCTGACGTTATCGCTGACATCAGCACCATGAACAGTGTCATGCACGGCCTACCGGAGGCTGCCACGTGGCTTAGAAAACCGCCCTGGACCTGGAGTAAACGGTTTTGCAAGTTTGAGGGGCTAGATAACTGGTTTTCAAGTTCATGGACCTATTTGACACAGCTGTGCAAGTTCATGGACCTACGGTGTATTTAACTCATTCCAAATTTATAAATAGGGGGCCAGGTGGGGGTCCATTGCCAGAATGAATAACATAGGAGAGAGTGGGTCGCCTTGCCACACCCCCCTGGCATGCTGAAATTTGGGACCTGGGACACCATTCAGAAGCGCCCTGGAGGATGATGTGCGAAACAGGATGGATACCCATTCACGCCAGCGAGGTCCGAATCCAAGGGCCTGCAGTACCTCCAACAAGTAGCTCCAGTTTACCGTGTCAAATGCCTTCTGGATGTCGAGTTTCATGAATAATGCCGGGGTCTTGGATTTGTGTAAGTATTTGACTGTGTTCTGGACATAGAGAAAATTGTCGTGAATGCTTCTTTTTTTTATGAAGGCGCTCTGGCACTTAGAAACTAGGGAGTCTAATAGCGGTGCGAGCCTGTTTGCAAGAAGCTTGGAGAAAATTTTGGTGATGCTATGAATCAGGCTGATTGGTCTGTAGTCGGTTACTCGCTTGGCATCGGGTCCTTTTGGGAGAAGGACAATATTTGCTGAATTTAGCAGGTCGAACCCCTGAGAGTTCATGTGAAAAAGCGTATCAATGGCTGCTGCTATGTGAAACTTGATGGTCTCCCAACAGGTTTTGAAGAAAGCGCCTGTGAAGCCATCTGGGCCTGGTGCCTTGTCCCCCGGCATGGCATAGACGGTCTCTCTGATCTCCTCGAGGGAGAAGGGCGCTTCTAGCTCCGAAAGGTCACGTGGAGTATAGCCGAGTGCAAACCACAAGAAGGTAGCTGACCGCTGGATCGTAGAGCCCAGATGATCGCGGAAGTGATTGTTGATCATCCTTTCTTTATCTTCGTGCATAACAGCGACCCCACTGTCATCCTGTAGGCATTGGATGTATTTTTTTCTAGCCCTCGAACTTGCACGGATGTGGAAAAGTTTTGTATTTGCGTCGCCACATCTAATATTTGTGATGCGTGATTTTTGTCTTATTCTGGACTTTTCAATTGCTGCCAAACCGATGCTTCGAATTTTTAGGCGACGTCTTAAGTCAAGCTCTTGTTGGGTGAGGACTCTGTGTTCTTGGGCAGCCTCCAATTGGAGTAGTATTTCTTTGACGATGGCGAGCTGCAGCCTTGTGTCGCCGATTTTTTCTTTAGGCCATTTTTTTGATAGCTTTGGCAACCCGAGATAATTTGATGTGGAGGCGCTTGAGTGGTTGGGTGGAGGCCACTGGTTTGCTCCAAGTATCCTGTACTAGCTCCTGGAATCCATCCAGTTTGGTGCAGAAATTTTCTAAGCGAAAGTTGGGATTTTGGAAGTGCTGCAACTCTCCTTGCAAGAGAAGAGGAGTGTGATCGGACATGAGGGACGGCAAGGAGTGCAGGAAACATGCCGGGAAGAGCAGCTCCCATTCCGCTGTGCAGAGTAGCCTATCGATCCTCGTGAGAGTTGGGGCGTCCTGCTCATTACTCCAGGTAAAGCGACGGCCGTTCAGCCATATCTCTTTTAGAAGCAGGCTGTCTATTGTTGCCTTGAAGGGACCCATCAGCCGTCTGTTTAAATTAGTATTATTCTTGTCCTCCGCCTGGTAAATGAGGTTGAAGTCGCCGAGGATCAGCCATCTACCGTGATCAGGCCGTGGGATATTCTTCAGTTCCTGCAGGAATTGCAATTTTGCATCATCGCCTTGCGGCCCATAGACCACCGTAATCTGCCATTTGATGTCGTCGGCTCTCATGGAGATAGATGCTGTGATGGCATTGGCAGTTAGGAGTATATTTGATTGTGCAAAGTAGTTGTCGGCCACAGCTAGCAGAATTCCACCTCTGGTCTGGGCAGCCGGCAGGACAGCATAATTGTTCACAAATTGGTGACCCAAGGTGCGTCTAACCACACTGTCATCCACCGCCTGAAGTTTAGTTTCCTGCAAACATACAATGGTGGCAGCAGAATCGCGAACGAGTTCACAGACGGAGTCACGCCGCGCGCCATCGTTGAGTCCCCGCACATTCCAGTTTAAGATTCGACAGTTACGTTGAGCCATAAGCATCGGAGTTAAACCCTTTCAGTAGAAGGAAGTGAAACTGAAACCACAGACAGTTTGTATTGATGGAGGCAGAGGAGGCATGGCTCTTGATCGGCGACTGAAGGCCTATGGCTGCCGCGAAAACAAGAGGCTTACAAGGTGCCGCATCCAGCTGGTCAACCTGAAAGCCTGGGGCTGCCGGCGGACTGTGTTGACAATCCGGCTCCCTGGAGGGCTGCGATGGTGACCTTAGGCCCCTGGCTGTCACCTCGACGCAGCACACCATTGGCGAGCGGAGACAAACTTTGACACACACGACTTTGCAGTAAACGAAGTACAATATGTTGTCTAACATGGATGGTAGAGAAGGAGCCCTTGTCGGAGTTTCAGCAACTAGGCCTGAGTAGCAGCCGCCGTGACGGTGTCGTCGAGGCCGCACAGAGCCGTCATCGCCTTGACAGCATCGTCGGTGAGGGGGCCCCTGAAGAGGTTGACGTAGTTCAGGAAGTGATCATCCGGCGATAGGTCTTCCTCGTCCCGGAGGCCGAGCTTCTTCATCAACACCTGGCGCGCCTTCGCCTGAGTGTCACCAGCAGGCCAGTTCTTGGAGGCGATGCGAACGCTCTTGCGAACTGGGGCCCCCTGCCGACGTCGAGCCTGGGGAGGGTTGCGTGGGGGAGCTTGCAGTAGCGCCGGGTACGGGGCGCGTGACATTGCGCGGACGAAGGTTCTTGCCGCGTGCTCAGCGCCACGCGGTTCTTCGAGGGCCTCTCCCGTTGGAGGCTCTTCGTCCTCTGCTGGCGCTGCTTCTTGGACCTGCTCCTGGCCCGGCCTGGCCAGGCCCGGCCTGTGCCTGACATAGACGACGCCCGGCCTGAAGCGCTGAACACGAGGGCGTGTCGTGGGACGTTGCTGTGTAGTGACCCGCGGACGTGGAGAGGCCGTATGCAGGTTCCCAGTGCGTGCAGACGAGGGGCTTGGCGAGGCTTGGGTGTGAAGCGGGGAAGCCTCGTCGAGCAGCATCGATGTGGCATTCTGAGCAACTTCCATCACCAGTGGCAAAGGGTCCCTGCACAGCAGAGAAGCATCAGTGGAGGGCGCTACCTGGCAAGGTGGGGATCACACCGCCGTCGGCGGGTTTGGCAATTTGTCGTCTTTGTCAATCTCACTGTCAAAACTGCACCTTGGGTCGCAGCGCAGGCGAGGTTCTGTTGACGGCTCTCTTGGCTCTGCACGCGCCGGGGACCGCCGGCTTCCTGCCTTGCGTCGACGGTAGCCGCGTTCGCGACTGCGCCCGCCCGCGTGTCCTCTTCGCTGGTGCAGGTTGGAGTGTGGTCGGTGGGGTCGCAGCAGAGGCTGGGTGAAGCAGGGGCTCCCGCTCTGGAGCGTCAGAGCTCTGACGTTGGCCTTCAGTACGTGCAGCATGGCTGCTATGGCTCTGCTTCTCGTGCGGTGTCGAGGAGGAACGTTGTCGTGCTGCTGGAGACGCTGAGCGGTGACGTTCTGCGGAGCCCTCGCCGTCGCCGCTCTGTAGCTCGTGTCGGCGGTGGCCAGCAGTAGAGGAGGACGCGCCGTCACGGCGTCCGCCCGTGCCTCGATTCGAGCGGTCGCGCTCCCCCGACCTCCGTCCGGGGCACGGGAGAGGCGGCGGACGAGTCGGAGCGCCAGCCACGGCCTTTGTCGTCACGCCGCCCGCGGCGTGAGCCGCCGCCGCCGCCGCCGCCGTCCCCGCGGCGGGGGGCCTGGCTACGGGCTGCGGCGAGACACGGCGTTCCCGTGGTGCACGCTTGCCGTCGATGACGCCGTATCTCCATATGAGCTCCCGTGCCGTGACGTGGCCGTAGTCGTCCGCCGGAGACTCGATTCGGTCGAGATGCACCAGGACCCTGAAGGTGAGGCCTCGCCGCCCTCTTGGAGGGGCCAAGCCATCATGAGCCGTCACTGCATTACCTGTTAGTGTGAGCCAAGTTACCTTAGGAATATCAGATGGGTTGTACGTCCATGCCCATAGGCACAGAACCCTGGTGTCGTCTGGGCACAGAGCATCACGGCGCAGAGAGTGGTGATCCACGTAGTCGAAGTCGCAGGACCTTGCCACGGCGCGCTTGGCGATGTTCTCATTCCAGGCGTGGACGGGGATCCCCTCGAGGCAGATACGGACGTGGTGGCGGAGGTCGCAGTGGTCGCCGTAGTTGAGGAAGCGCCAGGGCATGATCTTGATGAGGAAGCTGCCTACCGATAGGCGCTTCATGTCGACGGCTGCGTCGCGGTGGTGCGGGTGCTCGAAGACGATGAGGAAATCCTCCGGCTTGTGGCGCACCACCTTGATGTCCTTGTCAAGGACACCCAGCCGGGAGCAGAACGCCCTCTTGACTTGCCTTGGGTCAACGTCTTCCCTGTCTTCACACAGGCACGCCACCACGGCATGCGAGGACATGCGCCGCAGCTCCGCTTCCATATCACTGCTTGTCGCGGTGACTGTTGATGTCTCTTGTGGGCGAAGCTCCGGGTCCCCTAGCAAAGCCATGGCTGAGCAGGGCAGGCAGGGGAAGGTGGCGGTGTCAAGCTTTGGGGGCTAGGGCGGCAGGGGGGTCGAGGCTTGGGGAGCTGAGCGGCGTTGCAGGCCAGGGCCCCTGCAGTCACGAGCCTTATGTCCAATGCGCCAGCAGTGAAGGCAGCGAACCGGGTCTCTACAATCGGCTGCACGGTGGCCTCCAGCCAGGCAAGCAGCATTTACCCCTCGCAGCGCCAAAGAATGGATGGGCGAGGCGTAGGTGCGGGGGGCGTTGGCCGGGCGTAACTCCCCCTGAGGAGTGAAGTCAGCGCGGCGCCACCAGTGCTTCGGGAGAACGCGAGACCAGCCATCGACGTCACGCACGTCGGCTTGAATACCCATCTTGTCACCGGAGTCCCGGCAGGGAGAGGCGCCATAAGTGCGGGCGTGGGGCTGTCCAGCGGCCTCACTGCGGCCGGATCCGCGGCCTGCGAAGTCTGAGGGGGTGGATTTGAAGCAGGATTTGGGGTGGTGGCGGGTTGGTGGCGGGGAGTAATGGCGGCGATGTGGGGGCAAGCCGGCAGCGAGAGCAGGGGCGAAGGTTACGCGTCGCTGGGAGGCAGCAGCAGGGCGCCCAGAGAAGCCGATCGGGCGAGAGGGATGGAGGGAGCCCACAACAATGGAGCTCAGACGGGGTCGCCGGGTGGGTTCGTCCGGGGCATGACGAGGGCGACGCTGGGGGGTGCGGGGTGTCGGGGGGGCTTCCACGAGGCGGCGAGGTGGCCCCGGCGGTTGGGGGAGGTGGGAGGCTGAGGCGTGGCGGCAGATCTGGGTCCGGCCGCCCCGCCGCGGGCGGCGGGGGGCTCGGGGGAGCGCAGGGGGGGGCGCTAACGGCTCCATCAAGTTTCTCATCCTCCTTTGCCGCCGCTGTGCCCGCGCCGTCCACCTCTTGGATCTCCGCCGAGCGTCGGCCTCCCAGGCCTCAGTCACCCGGGTCCTACACAGTAACACGGTCTTCGAGCGGCAGTGTACACACGAAGCTTATGCAGGTTGCAGAATGTGACTGCACTTATTTTTGTACAGAAAGCATCTCACTGCCATTACAGAGCAGCACTTGCAACACCTCTCTGAAGTTTGTTTACCGTCGGCTGCTGAGTTGCTAGTGGAAAACAGAGCAGCGCTTGCACTGAACCGGGGAGTGTTGTTACTCTGTCTGCCACGAACTGCAGCTATACACATGACGCCGACTAAGACATTTGTCTGAGGGCGCTCCATAAAACGAGCGACGGACCATCGCCACCTGGAGCAGGACAGGAATTTCTTTGATTTAATTCAACAATCCATATTTTAATTGGATGTTTGGTCTACCCGCAAATTTTTTTTAGAAATTTGACCATATATTTAAACAAACATATCAACTCAGCATTACTCATACAAACAGCTGTTTTTTCAAACCATAGTGGAAAGTAACAGCAGCTGTCCTGCAGAAAGGCTCCTACCCAGAATTCACGAGCACGCTTCACGTAGCAGCAAGCACGCTTCACGTAGCAGCAAAAGCACACGCTGGGACTGATGTATTGTTTCGCACAACATCCAAAAAAAAAACTGAAAAAGCACGAGCATATATCATGACCTTGTTCAGATACGCGCACATAAAAAAAGCACTGGTTGAAGTTGAACTATTGCGCCTCTTGATCAGGAAGGCATTGTCTCTTTCCTCGATTAGCAGAGTACCCAATTCTGCAACTCAGTTGCATCAGCTTGATACGAGACATGCGTCCGCACTATCCATCCCGGCCCAGCATGATCCACGTCCATGTGTAAGGCACCTGATGTTGGATAATAATAATGAGACAAATTCTAGACTCTACTCTAGTCCCTTCCGTCCTTCACGCCCGAGGATCTGTAAATAAAAGGAAACGGACACGGATAATTAAAAGCAGAGAAGATAAACATCTAACCAAAATTTGAAAATCTAGCCAAAGGTCATAGCTTACATCTTGGTAGGCATCTGATTGGGCATCTCTGTATGTCGACTATGTCCAGGTGTAGACATCCATGTCTTCTCCGTCGTACAGCTGTCGGTGCTGCTCTTGGAGCCCAGGCAGCCACTGTGATGAGGAGGCACCTTCCATATCCTCTGCCAGAAACAGCTGGTGCAAGTTGTCCAATCTCTCAACGCACCTCAAGTTGGGACACCACTGTACACGCAGCTGTCTCATTTGGGGAAGATTTGAGACCCTCTCTAGCCCTTCACAACCTGCTATTAAAAGAAACTCTGAGAGGAAACAGATGTTGTCCACCACCTTAAGGTTGTCCACCCGTCTTAAATGGAGTTCCTTCAAACTAGTGGCCTCCTGTCCAAGCTGCGGTGGGAGAGCTCTCAGCTTGGGGCAGCGGTCAAGGTCCAACTTCTTTAGTCGTGGTAGTAACTGCATCTTTGTAGGTGGGGCGTCCCCCTTTGGATTTGCAACAGCCTCATCCTCTGCTTCTCCCGTGCCTGCTGCTGATGCTTCTTGTTCTTCTTCAGCAATAAAGGACCACTCCTCCCAGTTGGGCATATCCCAGATTACCAATGTTTCAAGCTCGGGGAAAGCTACTGCCTCTGCAGATCTACCCACCCAGAGCTAATAAATCTGGGTCCAATCTTGGTGACTGCAGTGGCTCCCTGGATTCTTAGATATTTCAAGTTGGGGAGCTGACCGATCGGTGGAAGATCCACACATGATTTGCAATCTACGAGCTCCAAGTAATTCAGCGAAGGCAAATGTTCAGCGGTATCTAGCCAAGTGGGAAACCTCCGACCAAAACAATTCACAAAACAGAGATTCTCCAGGTTTGGCGCAGGGATTAGCCAATCAAAGGTTTTCTCAATATTGATTACAGCATCATCAGAATATGGCTCATGTATGCGTTCAGTGCAATGTAGCAACAAATACCTGAGGTGTTTTTTGTTTACTAGCAATGTGTCTTTACTAGGAGGAACTGCTCTTTCCAGTTTGATCATATCAAGCCTTCTCAACTGCCAAAGGGGATCCAATTCTTCTAGGTTCCATCCATCCTGCATTCTATCACTATTAACACTGCTACCACCAATTGGAAATCCTTCTAAATCATTGAGAGACTTTAATTCACTTATGCCTTTTGGAACTTGGTTAATTGGTGTCTCATCAAGGCCCAGGCGTCTTAAATTGCATAATTTAGTGATTCCCAATGGAAGCCTGTGCAAATTTGGACACCGCTGCAAGTTCAGTGTTTGAAGGTATATGAGAGAACCAATTGATTCAGGAAGATAAGATATGTCAGTCCCATCAAAATCAAGTAATCGAAGGTGGACCAAAGTCCCAATGGAATCTGGAACTTTTTGCATAATTAAACCAGTTAAGTCCAAAACTCGAATTGATGGAAGTCTTTTGAATATTATACTTTCAACTCTTGCTGATTTGTTCCAACGAATAAGCAATGTTCGGGCTCTAATATGCTCTTTGTTCCCATTGGGGAGAGTTATAGAATCATTATCTGTAAAAACTGAAATGTGCCGTAATTTGGATAAACTTTTAGCCTCCAATGATTGTGAATCACCACAAAAATATTCATCTTGCGATAAGTATTGACCGAGCTGCCTTAAAAGATCATGCATTTTACAAAGATTATGGCTAACATATTGTGGGTCTGGTTGAAGGAGATTCCTATATATCAATTCATTGTAATATTCATTGGCTGTATCCTCGAGAAGTTGCTGTTCTTCCTCCTCTACAAAACCTTCAGCAACCCAATACCTTATAAGATCATAACGACACATAGTTCTATCTTATGGATATAAGGAACAAAATAGAAAGCATTGCTTCAAAGGCCATGGAAGATCATCATAACTCAAATACAATGCTCCCCTTAGCTCAATGGGAACTTTTCTCATGGACCATGCACTTCTGTTTATAACCTGCCTCCACTGGTTCTCGGTTTTCTCCATGGTTGCTAGAATACTAGCGGTAACCTTGATTGCTAGGGGAAGGCCACCACACATACGGATAATCTCATTCCCTGTACCCCTTAGATTTGCCACTTCGGTCTCTTCATTAATGTTCATACTTTTCCACAACAACTCCCATCCTGTGTCATCAGACATCAATTCTACTCGATGAACATCTTGCACACCAATTGCCCGTGCCACTATATCATTACGAGTAGTCACAAGAATCATTGCTGTAGATGAAGTATTTAATGGAGTTCTTAGTAGATTAGTCCATGCCTCTTGTTTCCAAATGTCATCTAGCACAAGAAATATACTTCTATTTTGAACTGCTGTAGCAAGTTTTATGCTAAGTTCTCCAGCAGTTTCGTCTTGCTTATAGTCTACACCAATGTTCCGAAGAACTTCTTTCAAAAGAGTGTCTTCAGAGTACTCTTTAGAAACACAAATCCACGCTTGCATGCTGAAAGTCCCTTTTATTTTTGGGTGATTGTATACTTTTTGAGCCAAAGTTGTTTTTCCAACACCTCCTGTTCCAACAATGCCAATCTTGTATGACTTATTTTCTTTATGTGCAAGAATTAGTTCCACCAATCTTGTGCAAGCAACAAAAGCTTCCTTTCCCACGAGGTTAGGCTCCACAAGCTGACACTTTTTCATCGGCCTCACTACTGAATCCTCTTCTTTAGGTTGCATATTCTTCAGCACTAAAAATCTTTCACCCAACTTTGAAATCTTCTCAAGTTCAACATTGAATTTTTTTATTCGAACAGCAATTGCATGACGTCTATGAATATTAGGAATGCAATACAGAAATGAGAAGCCTGTACATGACGCAATGTTTTTAGATGACGAAGGACAGTCTGCTAGCAGTTTTCTTCCTTCTAATCTAGCCACGTCAATTATATCATCGGCTTCATACATTGCATCTTTCAGATCTCGAAGCCAGTTGTTAACCGCAGACTCTTCTGTTCTTCTTTGCTCAGCATCATGAAGAAAGCATTGTATTTGTTTCATTGTTCTTTGCATTTGTCTGAGCTCTTCTTTTACCCCTAGAATCATAACAGCCTTCTCTGTTATTGTATCCTGCAACTTCTTGGCACATGATCCAACAACAGGACCAAGTATAGTTTCCATCAGACAAAATGAGTGATTGAGATGCACCCAGATGAACTTATTGGAGAATGGAAAACTTGCAGAGGTGTAGCCTGGCAGTTAATGAAAACAGTTGTTAAATGTCTGAAATATTGCAAAAAACTGACAAAAAAAATTGTTACTGTAGAGAGACAAAATGTGACTACTAATTTCCACCTAAAATTTTGACTATGTTAATAAACATGAAATCTGAATGTCTTGTGGTGATCTCTTTTGTAAAGGTGTAAGCATCACCTTTACGCATCACATGTCAGAGTAGCACAGTTACAAAATCTAAATATGTATATATAGCTGCTAATTTGTGCATAATATCAATCATGTGTTTTGGTGTCAAGATGTATCTTTTCAAATCAATTACGGCAAAAATCCTCAACTACATGAAAACCTGTGGAGCAAAGCTTGTTGATTTTACATTTAAATAAATATATTAATACATATCTATTGTTATCGTCTTACCGCCCCGCTCAATCGGATTCTGCGTCGCGGCTTAGGTACCCAGCTCCCCCTCCCCCGTAACGCTGAGACAGAAGCAAAGTCGAGATCGAAGCAGAGTCCAGATCGAGGACAGATCGAAACTAAAGAGGAAGCTGAGTCCCCGTCGGGCGTGGCTGCCGTCGTGGACGTGTCCAATTAGCTGGAGAATCGAAGCCGTCGTGGTTGCCAGGTAGCCGCCGCGGTGCTGCGAGGAACGCCGGTCGAGCAGGGCAGGCTCTGCTCCGCTCTGCTCTGCACGTGATGTCAGCATGGAATCAATGTTGACGTCGTAGTCGTATACCTCATTTTAAAATCAGGAATACACTAGAAATACTACAAAGCAATGCACATGAGTCGTTTATCTCTGTATCAGCAGCCTGAGAATAACCGGCACATATCCTTCGACCAGACCCACCAGCTTACCTGCCGGCGAGTCAGACACAGCTCATCGAGTTTTTGGCGCCGTCAAGGAACAGGTGTTTGGGGAAGAAAGGAATTGCCAAAAGGATATTTATTGGCTGGTGTTGTTGGCTATTGGGATTAAGGAACGGTAGCCCAATTTTGTCTAGCTGGCTAGAAAGGCACGAATGGAAAAATGGTGGCCGCCACTGGCTAGGCACTCTTCAGTCCACGCTCGCACAACGGAGACACTGCCCATTCATCGCTTTGGTTAATTTTGTTGGTAATTTAAGTGTTAACATAGCATGACAAAAGTAGCTTCTCTGTAGATATTATTGAGGACATCACAACCATTTATGCTGACATCGTAAATAATGTTTTGAGTGCAGAAATATTTCTGCAAACCTGACTGCATGCAAATGTTCGATTGAGATTTAATTTCCATTTATTTACAAATTCCTACATTTTAATATAATACTATCATTACGCACATCTAAACCTAAATTACATAGAACTGTTCATTCCTGTGCAATGCATGGGCATGATTCTAGTAATTGAAAAATTATAAAGATGATCAACACATATTTTGGCAAAAGTTGTGGGGCTAGGTGGCCTACAGATAATGCCTAGATCCTCCAGTAATTGAGACAAAGACATAAAGTTAGCTGCCATGTTTCAAAAAAAGAAGAAGAAATAGATATGACTTTCATCGGGCCAGGGTGTAGACCATCTTCTCGGGAACCATTTCGGTTGGTGCCATATGAGTTCGTGGGCATATTGTTTTTTCTTTAGAAGTCAAGGCACTCTCTCTTTCCTTATAGGAAAAATCCTAGCTTAAAGTTGTATCATAATTTTGACCTAGTAACAACATGGATTTAAGTACCCACAATTCCACAAAAAGAAGGAAACATCATTTCTTATGAAAAACAAAAACGTCAAGGAACCAACCAAACAATATAAAGAAACAGCTTGGGAAAGAATTCCCACTGGAATTTTGGAGCAGCCAATGGTCGACTCCAGTGGCTACTTCACATGGTGGCTGTTTCTTGTCCTTTTTTTTTTTTTTTTTTTTCAAGTATTGTAAGCTAAGGTACACTAGATTGGATGTCATTAATTTGGAGAAGTATGGCATGTTGCACATATAAACTCTAGCAATACTTCCATTAGCTACACATTTTGATCTGGTATATCATGATAATAGTCAGATTCGAAGTACATAATTGGTATCTTACCTTAGAAATCTCTCATCCAACTAGAGTCAATAGTAATCCTCTTCGCATTTACAGTTCATTTGCATTGTCAACCCATCCAACATACTGCGCCTATGCTCTGCAGATCAAAAGTAAATCCTTTGGAAAACCAATTTAATAAGTGGAATGAAGAAATTATCCGCCAATCACCAACAGAGAACCACAGATACAACAACTAATTAAACCTGCAAAAAAGTAGAAAGAATCAAATGGTAAACATCTTGCTTGTTAAAACAAAAATGTTGGTAATAACTGGATGGTACCCATAACTAGAATAGTTCAGCAGAGGATTAAATATAATCAAGAAGAATTATCACTGTAGTTAAGGTACGATGGTGATGCAGTAAGTACCCTGATAGGTCAAATGATGATAGAGCCACTATAAAGATGCATGGCATACATGCAAGGACATCAGTATGTGTCAATGCTATTTTAATTTTTTGCTCCCAGCTGGATCACTTTGATGAGAGATACTCGTTCAACAGAGAAATGGGTACACAGAGCATCAAGCCCGTGTCATGTCTGCTTGATCAGCACATTCAATTTGAACCACGAATAGGAATATAATCACCTCCCATGAAGGAAATGAGTGTGACAATAAGAATGTGTTAAAGATCTTCAAGACTGAAGGAAGAACTTCAGCAGGTTCAATGACAGCCTGGCTGAGCAACACCTATAACTAGAATCAGAACAACTGGAAAGGCACTGATCAGATTGATGCTTGTAAAGATCAGTATCTCTCAATAAAATTTATTCTGCTCCCAATAGGTGTACTCTCGAGCATCAAGCTGCTGCTATCACTGCATCACCAGGCAACAGTATAAGAACAGAAACAACGAAACCAGAACACCACCTTCTTAACTAAGTAGAAGCCATGAAGTTTTTTTTCCCAAATATGAGAACATACCTCCTTGGGAAGAGCAGGACGACAACAGGGTGAAGCAGTGGAGGAGCAAATGAAATGAGAGAGAGAGACGTTGTGGCAAAATGACTTGCGAGTGGGAACTAAGCTGTGAGGGCAAACGTAGACTTAAATGTAGAGCCTGAAACGACCGCTGAATCTATGGTATTTGAGTATTGCGAATACTAACGAGCAGCATGATACTTGTCAGATTTCATGTACATATTGGATGTCTTACCTTAGAAATCTATTTTCTGACTAGAGTCAATAGTAATCCTCTTGGCATATACAGTTTGTTTCGATTGTCAATCCATCCATCTTACTGCACCAATGCTCTGCAGATCAAAAGTAAGTCCTTTGGAAAACCAATTTATTAGGTGGATAGAAGAAATTATCAGCTAGCCAGTCGTCAACGGAGAACCACAGATAACACCACTAATTAAACCTGCAAAAAAAAGACAAATATTTAAATGGAAAACCTCATGCTTGTTAAAACGAAGGTTGTTCAATCACTGGCAATAACTAGACGGTACCCACAGCTGGAAGAGTTCAGCAGAAAGTTAGAAACAAGAAGAGCAATAACTGTATTTAAGCTATGATGGTGGAACGGTAAGTACCTGCTTACAGCTGAAATAAGCCACACTATTCAGATGGTACACATGCAAGGATATCAGTATGTGTCATCGCTATTATCATTTTTTGCTTCCAACTGGATCTCTTTGAACTCGTTCAACAGAAAAGGGTACACATCAACAGAAAAGGGTACACAGAGCATCAAGCCTGTGCCACACATGCAAGCCTGAAGCACGACTAGGAATCATTTTCCATGAAGGAAATGAGTGGAATCATTTTCCATGAAGGAAATGAGTGTGATAATAAGAATGAGCAGTAATCATCTGCAGAAACAATTCGTTCAGATCATTACAGGCGATAAGTTTAGGATCTTCAAGAGTGAAGGAAGGACTTAAGTCACCAATGTATAGAATAAATAATGGAGGACAATCTCTCGATCACCAGGAGAAATAAAAACCAACAGATCACACACAGCAATTCCTGCAGAATGTGGTGACAATTAGAACAGTTTAGCAGATTCAGTGACAACCTGGTGGATCAATACATATAACTAGAACATAATAGCAGGTAATCAACTACAAGAATTACCGCTGAATCAGAATTTTCAGATCAACTAGAACAAGAAAACGTAGGTCAACACAGGTCAACTGGAAAGGCACTGATTAAATTGCTGTTTATATATCAGATTCTCTCAAAGTAAATTGTTCTGCTCCCGTTAGGATCTCTTAAATCTGTAGTTCTAAAGAAAGAGGTGCATTTTCCATTCCAGCAATCAAGCTTCTGCTATATCTGCATCAGCAGGCAAAAGTATGAGAAAAGAAACGACAACACCAGAAACCTTGTTAAGTGGATGCCATGGAGTTCTCTCCATACATGAGAACATACCTTAGGAAGAGCACAACGAAAGGATGCAGCTGTGGAGAAGGAAATGGAAACTTGAGAGACCTTGTGGCGAAATATGCCTCTAGTGACTTACGAGTGTGACATGCTGTGTGGAGAACATAGACTAAAAGGCAGTGTCCGCAAAGATCGCTGAACCTGTAGTATTTGAGTATCGAGAATACTGAGCAGCCTATTGGCTGTTTACTAGCATCGATAAGCCTAAGGTTGGTTGCCCATGTGATTTGTTTACCTCGAGATTCGACGAGCACATGCGAAACCTGCACTCATCACTGTAACCAAGACAGTTTGCCGACCACAGATTGGATTTAGATTTCTCTAATAGGGTGTTTGGTTTGTGAAATAAATTAGTCAGTCGTCTTCTCACTTGTCACTCTATCACCTCATTGCTCACGAGCTATGATTAGATATTCGTACGAGAAATGCAGTCATTTTACGAAATTTGACAAATAAATTCACGATGCACCACCCTCAACTAGAATGCAGTTATTTCTCGGGCCTAACTCTCTATAAGGTTTAACCAAATGAAGACAGCTTCTCTGTTTGATTTTTGTTTGTACGAAGTGAACATGAAAACAAAACATGCTGCCAATGGCAGGTCGCTTAGTCAGGTGGAGCCATTTAACGTAAAAAAAAAAACGAGGAAGTCCACGTTCTAGTCTAGAGAAAGAAGCAAACACAGCTAGCTATTCCATCAATGACCCTCCTTTTGTGTGCTGCTTTCAAATTTTGAAAGCAGTCAAAATATAGGAAAGAGAGTAATTAAATTGGACTGCACACGGCAACGATGTGAGCCAGCAAGAAGCAAGCACGGAGCAGCCTCCTAGAGGCAACGGCCCCATACTAGGAGCTGAACAGAGGGGAGTACACAGCGGGGGATCCATTAAAAGTAGTGAGCACTTGCAGCCTAAAAAACAGTAAAGTAAGTCGTCGGCCTAGCTTTTGCCTGCTTATTGGCATCGACTTTAGTTAATTATGTACAAGCAGTAGTAGGTTTAGTATTCCTAAGGTTAGTGTACATGTGAGCCTTTTTCCTAGAGATTCCACGACCAGTCAGAGCGCATGTGGTACCCAACTACTCATACCAATTGGCGCTGGATCTTGTCAGCTTCACACTAATTTTAGGCTGCATGAAGAAAAATAACCTGACAATTAGCTTCACACTAATTGTTGGAGCACGCCTTCTTGTTTGGCGTTGAGTGTGGCCCATCATGCACGAGAAACGCGCGTGAGGGTTGGCAGGCACACACCGAGTATCGAATAGTAGAAAGCTGTCGAGTATCGACTACGACACATTTACAATGAAAACCTCTCAAATGACTCCTAGATTTGGTAATTTAGCCTTCGCTATTGCACAGGCGGCCAGTAATTAATTGTTCCTGAAATTCAATGTCACCCAGAGGCTCCTCGAGTAGACCTGAGATATGAAGACAAGGGCTTCCGATGCTACTGTGATCACTGATGAGGTCACAGATAACAGCGTGCTTGAGAAAGTTGAGGTCATGCACGTGAAAACGTCTCTCACCGGGCGCAAAACTGAGGTTTCTTTGATTTAATTGAACCAACACTGAATGGAATGCTTGGACATATAGATGATTTTATCCCATAGTGCGAACACAAGGTTCATACTTGTGGTTCAGTTGTGATGATGAGTGATTGATTCAACTACTAGCATCTCGGATGGGGTGCTACTGACGGTGGTGAAAGCCACGAGTTCCACATGTACCTTAGCTTGTGTTGTGCAGGTGTCAAGCATGGAGGCGGTGGCCGACGGTGAGGTGAAGGTCAAGTGATGGCGGGCCGCGCCGAATGGACCGGAGCGGTGAAAGGGCGGACGCATCGAGACTTAGACTGAGGGACCCGGAATCACCGGGCGGGATCGCGTTGCAGGCACTTGGCTTCGACAAGTGCAAGGACATGGGCCGGTTTGTTGGTTTGGGCCTCAAAACCAACGGTGGAGGGTTTCGGTGGTTTGGGCCTCAAAATCACCCGGCGGGTTTCTGGGTTGAGCCTCAAAACCCTGGCGGAGGTCCCGAGGCGGACGGACGGCACGTGGCGGCATCGGGGAGGTCGCGTCGAGGCGAAGCTACCGGTGAGAAGGCGCGGTGGCCGTCGGATCGAAGATTGTATCGAGTCGGTTCGAGTTGGACCGCAATGTCCCTAGGGCTAGGCGGTTTGCTCAGAGTTGTATCAGGGGCAAAAACTGGAAAATGAAATAAGCCCGGTCGATAAGTAAGGTGGAGGGAGCCCCATCTCCCTCACCTCTCCCATTTGCATTTTCCTTCATCCCTTCTAGGGTTTCCTTCTCCTAGGTGCTAAGTATGAGAGAGGTCCACTAATCTTTGTAATTAGTGTAAGAACCAAGTTTACTCATGGGAATGGAGGTCCCGAATCCTCCATGTTTCCTCGTGGGGTCAGATTGATGTGTTGATTCGCGTTTTGATTGTTGTTCTTCGTGTTCTTCGTTTTTCCCCTTCTCCCCACTTGTTCCCGAGTTGATTTCTCGAGCTGTGGTGCATCTCTTTGCAAACCACTTGTTTCTACTTGATCATGGTCGTGGGTTGATCCTTTTCACCGAAGGATTTCATCTGAATCCTCACGAATCCACAGATCGGGTAGAATCAAGAATTTCGGGGAAAACTTGATCTAGAACTGAATTTCGTCGATTTCCGAAGTTGCAGTGAGTTTGGGGTTGTGATCTTCATGGATTAGTCTTAGAACTACCTTGTGAACCCCTCTGCAAAATCTCAGGTCGATCTGAGTTGATTTGATTGAGTTTTGGCTTTGGAATCGAAATTTCTAGGGTTCTGTCCGCAAATACCGGACACGTCCGGTAGACTTAACTTTAGAATTTTGAGCTGAAATTTTGTGGAGACCTTCGTCTATGTGTCTAGTTTCTAGGGTTAAAATTTCACGATTTTTGGACATCGTTTGATTGGGTTTTCCATTTTTCTCCCAAAGTTGCTCTGTGCTGAAACTGAGGTCCGGTGCATACCGGACGCATCCGGTATGAGGTCCGGTATGACCTGAGTGTGTCCGGTCCGAAGCCGTGAATACCGGACACGTCCGGTATGAGGTCCGGTATGAGGGTTTGAAGGCTGTTTCGCTGAGTTGTTCGCTTCTTGACCGTCCGAGGTCCGATTTGAGTTCCGTTTGTTGCGTTGGGTTTGTAGCATCACGTGCTTCGTATCCAAGTACTCTTGTCACAAGTTGGCTTGAGTATTTTGGATTGGCCACTCTCTCCTTCTCTATAGGAATTGAGTGTGTCGCTTTTGGAGTTTCGTCGAGTGCTCGTGTCCGAACTTTCTCGGTTGATCCGCTGTACCTCTTGGACATCTCCAAGGGTATCCACCTACCTGTTAGGTCGTGATCTTACCTCTCGCTTGTGGTTTTACTTTTGGGGTTCGATTTTGGGACAGCGGTCGAAAGTTTCGAAAGAAATTTGAGGCTCCCATTCACCCCCCCTCTGGTCGCCGTTTTCGGTCCTTCACATAGAGAATTTCTCAAACAAAATGCACCCTGTACTCCCTTTTTTGGGTTCATAGGGTCAGGCAACGATGAATGACAATAATTCAGCATAGCAACATCTGCTGTCATGCAGACATGGTTTTGCTAAGAATTAACGAGCAACCTACACATACATAGCTGCAAAAATGTACTACATACGTACTAGACTCCAAACAACAGGTGAAGTTCTTAGCACGACAACTTCACAAAAACCGGAAGACTTCATTGGCTCCCTGGCGGTCCTCTCTTTTCCACCCACCACGCCTTGTATTCCCACACTACTATGCCTAACATATCGGTGCAGCGTGTCTTTCAGGATGGGTTTGATTTGCGTCTCAGGCCTCGGCTAACTAACGCAGCTAGCGCCCAGCTAGATGCCCTTCTGACTCATTTGCAGGCAATCCACCCCGGCGATGGCGCGGACAGGCGAGTCCTGAAGACAACTGGGGAGGCTTTCTCCACACGAGATGCCTACGCCGCTCTCGACAGCGCTGGGGGCAACGATGACCGTCACGGGCGCCGCATCTGGAGCACTAGGCTGCCCAACAAAGTGAAAATCTCCGCGTGGCTCTTCTTCAAGGACCGGTTGAGTTCCAGAGTCAACCTCTTTGCGAAGCACATTGTAGACAACGAGCAGTGTCAGCGTTGCAGGCATGGGATTGAAGATCGACAACACATTTTCTTCGAATGCTGTTGTAGCAGAGAATATTGGCACGCCCTGCAGCTCAGTCACATTTCAACCCTCTCGGATGATGGTGTCTGGCAACCCACTCTGCCTGCTGGGCTTGATGCATCCATCTGGCCTTTTGTTTTCTTGACAAGTCTGTGGAGACTCTGGGACAGTAGAAACGGTGAAGTTTTCCGTGGCCAGCCCTCAGCTTATAGAGCTGTTCTCAAAAACGTTTGTAACGACCTTGTAATCTGGCGCAAGCGCCTGCCGCCCGATCTAGAACCCAGCCTTGTCAGCTGGCAAACTTACTCAACTGTAATGCTACTCCTGTTGCCCGCTCTGGTTAGCCCGAGTGCGGCTCCCAGCTTTTCTGAAATGAAAAGGTGGGGAAGCTCTCCCCCCCGTTTTACTTCAAAAAAAAAAAAAAAAAACATGCACGCTACACAAAACTGGACACAACAATGATTATTGCGCCTCTTCATCAACGCTCCTCATTTGAGGCCCCGTTTGAGAAGCAGATCAAAATATTCTGCGACCGGCCTGAACCGGCATGATACAGCACACGCGTCCATCCTTCCAGGATTGAGATTGGCCCACCATGTCCTGCACAGCTTGATCCAGATATCCATTTTTAGACACCAGATGAATAATTTTCCCTAGCACGATATCAATGACACAAAGCTCCAGTCACTTCTGTCCTCAACGTCAGGTAACCTGAAAAAAAAAAGGAACAGGGCATGGGACAACTGAAAGCAGACTAGATAAACATGACACCAAATTAGAAAATCCAGCCAATTGTTCATACCTTGTAACTTCATAGACATCTGATTAGGAATATCTATATGTTCTCGATGCCATGGTGTGGACTTCCATGTTTTCTCCGTGCAGCTAGCTGTTGGTGCTTCTTCCAAGCAGCCAATGTGATGAGGGGACATCTTGCATATTTCTCAAAAATGATAGTAGCATCGTCTTCATATTATGGTTGGTCTGTACTTTCAGTGCACCATAGAAATAACCTTTTGAGATACCTTTTGCACATTAACAGTGAATTAGTACTACAAGGACCAGCTCTTTCTAGATTAATCAATTCTAGGCTCCTCAACCGCATCGCATAAGAGGCCCCAACTCTTCCAGGTTCCATCCATATTGCATTCTAGCTGTATTAGCATTGCCACCACCAATGTGAAATCTTCCTAAAACATTTTTCTTATTGGGGGAGGGCCGCACTGGGCAGCCACACCTGATTTGCAACAGTTATTTAATTTTTGTGATAAGTTCGAGCAAAGTAGTACGATATCTAGGAACGAAACACACAACCTCAATCCTCGCGCGATATCCCTCAACCCTCGCGCGATATCCCTAACCTGCACCCCCAATGCAAAGTCACCTGTGACTTGACAACCCAAACAGTCCCTATTTACTCTACTAGATTTTGAAATGGAGATTTAAAGCCCTAAATTTAAATAAAAGAAAGATTCAACTACAAAATTTTCAAAATCTACAACTTTGCTTTTATCATTTTTTTTCATCCAAGGCCATTTGAGATTTTTTTTAAAAAATATTTTTTAAATCATTAATCTTAAAACATAATTTTTGAGCCCTGAATGATTTTAAATAAAAATAATAATCCATTACTTAAGTTATAGATTTTTTTTTCCAAATAATGCAACTTTTGTTTAGATCATGTACCCATTCGAGATCATTTAAAAAAAATTAAAAAATGAATTTCAAATTATTTGTAGTCACTCTAGGTTAGCTGTTTTCTTTACTTAAGGCTACCATGAGTAGAAATAATATATTTCTACTAGGGTACGGTAGACCGTAGACATAAAACAGCCGGTCAAAATAAATATACACAGGCAGTTCATAGCCTGGGCCTATAAATTGTGATACTTCCTAGCTGTAATCATAGTACTGTTGTTTTATTCTAAATGGGTTTCGCGAGTAGAACTAGAATAATTCTGTTAAACTGCAGTAACAGCTTATATATTACTGCTGCAGCTCCACGTACGGCAAGAGCAGCAGCAACCCAACGGCTGCCCGCCTGGCCTTGTTATAGTCCACCAGGCTGTCCACGTCCGGGATCATCCCCTTCACAGCGTCCAGCGCGCAGAACCGCTCCGCCCACGCCACCAGAAGTGGCGTCTTGGTGGCGTCGACGACCTTCACCCCACAGATGATGGGCTCGACGGAGTACATCCATCCAAGGTGGCCTCCAAGAACGACGTCCACGAGCCCGACGCTGTCCCCACCGAAGAACGCCTTCCCCTTGGAGCACTCCTTGAACGCCTGCTCCAGCGTCTCCAGCACCAGCATGACCTGCCTCGCCGCCTGCACCTTCTCCTCGGCCGTCCTGCCGATGAAAACGGGCAGCCATGTGGTGTAAAACTGCCATGATCGACGATGCAAGTGTCGAACATCAGTTCACAACCGGATAATTAAGCAGCTGAGTGAGTAGATAGTGTACTGTTGTTACCTTATCGTCGATGTAGGAGGCCCAGAAGCGAGCAACGGCACGCTCGTGTGCGTCGGAGGGAAGGAAGGGCGCGCCGGCAGCGGCAGGGAAAGCCTCGTCGATGTTTTTTTTTCGATAAAGGATAAAAATATCCGGCCTCTACATCCGGGGATGTACACAGCCAAAAATTACAAAAAGAGATAGAAAAAAACAAAAGAGAGAAAACCATAGTCATATACATAGACCAGGACAATACAGCAAAACGATAAATGCTTCTACCCACTAATTGATACACGAGAGGGCGTCCTTGGCTTGCTCTCGACGCTGCAGCTGAGTCCCAAATGCCGCAATGCAGGCATGGCTAGGAGCAGGTGTGCTTGTGTTGATGCCTTCAAGAAGGTAAATGACATCCGCAGACGCCATCATCAACGAAAGGAAAGAGGAAATACAGCGACGCCTCCAAGGGGGAAAATGACGTTGATTGCGTCATCGCCGCCGGCCCAGCACCGCCAGGCAGGGTTTTCACCCGTATTCCAAAATCCTGCAAGGCACATCCAAGCCAAACCTACATACGAAGATGCCGGAGATAATCGGCAGGGTCTTCACCAGATGCAGCGAGGCAACGAAAAAGCAGGGGGCGACGGTGTCCTTTGATGTCGACGTCGGAGAGGATTTACGGGCCGCCTGAGAGCGATGTGGTCTGTGGGAGGGCGGGTTGGACGGCTTGAGATAACCGGTGCCAACACTGCCATCCCCATCCAGTGCCCGGGAGTCCAGATTGACCCCCAAGCCGTCGCCGGGGAAAGTGTCCCCGACCCGAGGCAACGCCCGCCGATGATCTGAGACTCGCAGACGGGCTTGCCATCGTGGATGAGCACGGGCACCCTCTTGAGCACCGGGTTGGACTTGAGGAGAAGCTCGCTCTTGTCGTAGAGGCTCTCCTCGGTGTAAGCGTAGGTGAGGCCTTTCAGGTTGAGGGCGATCCGCGTCCAGATCACGAACGGGCTCGTCCACTGACCAAGCAGCGTAAGCTCGGGTTCTCCTCCTGCCATGCTAGGCCACGCTCACATTTTTTTTGTATATATAAGAAAGGTAAAAGGAATTCTAGCTACGCCTGGTATTCGTGATATGTGTCAGCTTTTTTGGTGTGAGCTAGCCGTGGTTGTCATGCGTGTGTGCATCTATATATATATGCAAACTGCACTAGTTCTTTTTGTGTGCGTGTGCCTAGACGAGACGAGGAGGCGCAGGGGAAAATATCGGACGCCGAGGATTCACCTACCCAACAAACCAGAACTAGTTCTTGCTTGTTAGTATTATTATTATTTATACCCTATATGAAGGTACGGTGTTTGTGGCAGCACACCACAAACAAGACTCGGACAGTGAGGACCTCGTGGGTATATGTCGGCGTCTAAAATCGGCGTTGTCCTAGATCACGAATTAGTGAATTTGTTTGTGCATCTAGGTTCGGATGGTATGCAAGATGACACAAATGTATATCAGTTCAGATAGAAAAAGCCCTACATCTAATGGGGACTGCTCGTGTTGCTTGCAGTGGCGGAGGCAGGGAAAAAATTCAGGTATGGCGAGGTTTTAGCTTCCATCCATCAGGCAAGCAGTCGATTCATCAGGCCATTAGCTTCCATCGGTTCGGTTTGCTAATTGCGGCCAGCACCATCAAATGGAGCCACCAGCCCGGCCACCAAACTTATGTATTGATATCATATATGTATATATATTGGTATACTACATATACTTATTTTGCACAGATTTTAGGTATGGTGTCAGCCAAACCTTGCTAGATACCTGGCTCCACCCATGGTTGCTTGCACAAGTTTGCAGTACAGGTTACAAATGGACGAGAGAGAGAGAGAGAGAGAGTTTCCACATCTCTCGTGAGCATGTGTGCGTGAGTATTGATTTGAGAGCTCATCCCCTTGCAGGGCGCCTCGCTCCCCCCCCCCCCCCCTTTTATAGGTTAAGGGCTGAGCCGAGGGTACAAATGAGAGAAGAAGTAAAGGACGAAAACAACAAAGAGAGAAACAAACTAGTAGAGATCCTCAGGGTTGGACCACCATCTCCGTCCTTGCGTGGGTCTCACCGACCCCAAAGTTGGGGGAAAGGTGGCTTGCTTCACGTTGTGCCCTCATCCATCACTGTGGCCATGCAGGGAATGGGTGCGCCAGTCATCGGCTAGTCATGCCGTATGGGCGATATGCCCAACAACGGACACTCTCCCGTTGAGCTTTGTACCGACATTAGGTGGCACAGTGAATGCTGTTCACCACTGTGGGTGACGTGCGCCTCCCTAGGTATGGCACGCTATGGTCTCAAGACGTATCGCGATGTTCCTACTCATGTTGCGACATGATAGGCACGATCTGGGGCCCATGACGTTGTGGTTGTAGATCGCACAAGGCTTCCCACAGAAGTCGTTGACAACGAGCTCATCTGACCCCAAGTCCCGGGGGTCGGGCGAAGCAGACATCCTGTTCAAGGTTAGGCAGAGTCCAATCCTTGGTCTCTACAGATTAGGCAAGGCGGAGCTGTCGCTCGTGGGGTCAGATGGACACGGCCCCATGTCCCAAAGGTCCAGAGTGGTGGAACTCATTATTTTGGGGTAGGATGAGGCCATGCCTTCGTCCTAATTAAGGGGATGACTTAGCTTTTCTACTGCCATTGATCCTCCCATCGGGTGACCTTGATATTGATCCCCGACATTATGGATTCCGAGACAGCTTCTAGAGCAGTGTTTCAGCTCCCTATACCAAACACTACTGGAAACTTGAAATTCCCTGACCAACGTCAGGCAAAACTGGAATTACCCTGTCGAGCTAGCCCTGACGGTATTTTTATTTTCCCTGACGGTAAGTGCACCGTAAGAAATTTTATAGCGATATTTTTATTTTTTATTACCATACGTATATTTTTATGTATTTTCCCTGACGGTAGTGCACCGTGAGGGAATTTCAAGTTTTCAGTAGTGAAATGGCTAGTCTACAAAGTGCTCCTCACGAGAATCCCTAGAAAACACACTCTCACATGCCAGTTGTGTCAGCTGGACCGAAAAATCAATAAGAATAAAATTTAAAAAATCTATAGTACTCAATAAGAATAAAGTTTGAAAAATTAAAACATGGATCCATGACTTCATAGGATATATGCTGCAAAGGTCGCCATAGTTAACGGCAAGATTTCAATCTAATTTGCATACTTAAAATATACAGAGGTGTCATGCAAAGCAAAAATATGAATATGGATGAAAAGCATATAAATTATTCACTTGCAAAATAAGTAGTTAATAATTTTATGGTAATTTGATATATACCATTAAGTATCTATTATGTCTATTTTATAGAAATAAGCATAGACAAAAAATCATATAATTTGATACAAATACTCTCTTTGTTCTAAACTATAAGTCCCTTTGACTTTTTTGATTCGATTCATCCATTCTGCTATGTATCTAGACACATTATTATATCTAGAAATAGCACCTATTTTTACTGATGGTTGTTTAAGAGAACTACCAAGAGAAATTTATTTCTACGGGCAGTTCTTGATTTAGTCCTACCGTTTGATTTTCACTGATGTCCGTTAAACGAAACCACCAATAGAAATAAATTTATAGTGTCAAAAAAAAACTATTTTTGTACTATTGGATGGTCTGATTTGGTGGGTCCCAAGGAATGTAACGAGCCTGCTGCGAGAGCTGGAGAACCATTTATGAAGCTTACCGTGCCATGAAGTTAGCGCTAGTTTGTCAGCTTACGTCATGCAATCTTACGTCTAGCACATGACGTATGAAAGCATGCTGGTTCAATGATATTAAAACCTTGCATGGCCAGCTGGGGTAAGTCCTGACTAGCTGTACACAGAAACCGGTGGTCACACACAAATCCATAACTCGATCCAACGGTATCAATTTTTAGGCTTGAACACTATTTGAATGCGCTCGTATTTATCTCAATCGATATGTATTGGAATATAGATCGAGCTAAATTTATTTTAATTTACTCATACATAGAATGATCTGAATATGAGTACATCCAAACAAAGTCTTAGTTGTGACGATGTCTTGTAATTTCTTAATGAACACACAAATAGTAGGTAAGCTGAAAATGTGTGAGACTAACTGTAGATCAAACACAGCTACGCACCTAAAGAACTATATTTTATCATGAGGAGCAGAACCGGCCGTGCCGCCGGTATCTTCCTCATGTCTGATGGGGAGCAGGATATCGGTGATGCCAGGGATGTCCATGTCCATGATTTCCCCGTCTTCACGTTTGGTTTTGGCCATCAGCACGACCACCATGTAGGCTTATTATCTGTATATTTTATCATATGTTTACATATATATATGTTGTACACATATAGTACACAGCTTGTTGTTATTTGCAGGCATATGGATAATGATTTATTTCTTTCACTAACCGCACCGCAAACATTATTCCTATACAGTTGCTCTATGACATAGCACACAAAAGCCATGGAGGCACGTATCATAACATTCCACACTCGAGTGACGAGAACAGGTTGCTCCGGTATTTCGCCAAGGCCCTCGGTATCCTCCGTGATGTCTCTGCTCTGAACCTGGCGGTGACCCTGAAACCGCACGCTGGGGCGACGATACTGAGAGTGGATCCTGGTAACTACCGGATCACAAGCGGTGCCCATGGGTCTTCCACCATCCATTTCGGCGAACTCGCTCGCAAGGAGCACCGGAAGATCATTGTCGTCCTACAACTTCCTGCTGTCCACAACAACGAGAGAGCAAAGACTGTCATGACTGTGGAATGCTCATATCGGTATGTTCAAAATATAATGTGATCCATGCGATTTGCTCATAATAAAAGTAGTTCAGGAATAAATTTACACCTTTGATCTTGATTTTTTATTGTTCTTCAGAGTTCAGACAACACAAAAGGTTGTCATTATTTGGCTATAGAAAAATATATATTATATACAATTTATTTTTTTATTGTACTAGTTGATTTTATAAGATTATTGTCCAAAATTCTAAAAATTTTGACACCTAAATATATAGCAACTCCCATAAATTTAGTACCAATAACTAATCTAGTTGTTTATTTTGACGATCTTCCCCTATATAGATACTATGCATTTTTGGCTTTTGTTTCAGAAAAGATTTTTGTTTAAATTATATTCAACCCTTGTTAATTATAGCCCATGTGTCACGATGTCATGAATACTCCCTCAATATTGGTAATTCATAGTACGGAAGCAGTATAGATTTCAGATTTGAAGACTCGATCATATTAGTTTAGATACTTCCTTATCCACGTTTAATTATTTCAAACTCCTGTCTTATTATAAATTTTGTTAATCTACTTTGTATTTTATTGGAAAATGTATTTTAGATCTTATTAGTTTGCATTCTTAGTTAATACAATTGTATAAAAATTCATTTGAACACACTCTATATGCTGAATAACCTCTACCAAAGAATTAGTGTGTGCAGTATTTTTTCAGAAATACAGTGGTTATAGTCAAACTATAAATATAGATATTCTCTAATATTTCAGTATTGGTCAACTTAAAATGAACTTCAATATAACTTGCCAAATTCATTATCTCAGAATTTAGTTACATATTTCCTTGACATTTTGCTTTAATATACTTTCTCCATGTTCCTAAAGAAAGTCATTTGAGTTTATCTTAAGTCAAATATTTTAAAATTTGACTACAAATAAATTCTTTTTGGGTTGAGTTTGAAAATGTGAAAGTGATGCGAGTAGATTCATCTTGAAATGTTGTTTTATAAAAGTATATATTGACTACATTTTATAAATATTTTATACTAAAAAGTAGTGGTTAAAGTTGATTTTTGGAGACCGTGCCAATGTTCAAAATGACTTCCTTTAGGGTCATGGAGGGAATAGCTCAAAATGAGCTGAAAGTATCAAATATGGGACTTCTTTCAGAAATATATTTTTTAAGGGATTCTTTCAGAAATATAGGTATACAACATCTATTTTGCTCTATCGGTGGTAATTAGATAGTGCTGGATGGCCAGATGTTTTGCATTGCCTTAAGAACTTGTCTATTTTATATGGAATATCTAATCAATAAAATTAATACAGGCACTAACATACATCTTCTATTTGTGTTCTTCAGTCAGCCAGAAGAGCGGGAAACCACCAAGAGTCTCCATATTGAAATGGCCCGCGACTGAAACACGCGCCTGCGTTCCCCGAGGGGACATTTCCAGGCGGAGCTCGCTTGTCGGGACCAGGCACACCGCATAGGGACGATGAAGAGCCTAGCTGATGCTAGAAAGTTCGACGAGGCCATGGACAAGCTGGCCGAAGCAAAGAACGCCTTGGAGGGAATCGACAGCACCCATGACGATGACGACTGCGCGCAACTGCTGGACGCCCTCTCCCTCGAGCTGGAGCACCTGGAGGAGCTGCTGGAGTCGAATAGGGTCTACGACAAGCACGGCCGAGCATACATTCTGGCAGCCATCCTGTCGCACGGCCGGCAGCGCTTTGGAGCGCGGGGCCGGGACGAGGACGTCATGCTCTATGTCCTGGAGCTCATGCTCGAGTACGCAGCGCAAGCCGACGAGTTCCACAAGGATCCAGAAGCCGCCCAATTCGGCATACCGGAGGACGAGAGCGAGAGCAGAGGCAGCATCGCCTTCTTCTCGAGCTACAGGCCGCCGGTGCCCATGGACATATTCTGCTGCCAAGTCCCGGCGGCATCAAGGAATAATGGGGAGCTCCATCTCACGGACGGCGTGTCCTACAACTACAACTGCCGTCCTGTTCCGCCGGCGGCGCTCAAGGCCATCATCAGGCGCCTTATGGGACTGCAGGTGGCTCCTGATGCTGAGCCATTCAAGGTCACGGACTGTGACGTTGATTCAGGCCGTGTCAGTGGTTTGGTCTTCGTCTCTGAAAGAGAGCATGGCCTGGAGACACTTCATCTTGTCCTTCGCTTCGTTAACAAGGGCAAAGTCAAGGTCTTCAGCTTGGCAGAGATCTATGGCTCCGACCTATTCGGTGGTGCACGGTTGGAAGACAATGGCTGCTTTGCCGGTGGATACAAGGTGGATGGGTGTACAATTGACCATCACCTGGTGTATGTATCCACTAAGGAGCCAGTGCAAGAACGTCGCAGCCCGTGGAATGTTGTTTACATGACCAACCTTACAACCGGCAAGACGAAGCGTCTCACTCCATCTGGTGAATTTTCTCTTGAAGCCTCATATGCTATTCCATTCTCAATTCCTTTATCAGTTCCAGCCTTTTAAGTGATGTTATTATTAATTTGATCTTGTGGTTGGACCTGATGAACAGGAACATCTGATCTAAGTCCTTCAGTGTCACCATGCGGGAAGAAGATCGCGGTGGCTTCGCTCCAAGGGAAGAAATGGGACGGCGAGATCAAGGATCTCAAGACCAACATCTACGTGACAAGCTTGGAAAACCCATCTCGTGATCGCAGGCGGGTGATTGAGAACGGAGGCTGGCCATCATGGGGCAGTGAAAACGTCATATTTTTCCACAGGAAGGTCGACGACATTTGGGGAGTGTTTCGGTTCAACCTGAGCACAGGTGAGACGGTTCGGGTGACCCCAAAAGAATTCGATGCAGTGACTCCAGCAGCCATCGATGGGACTAGAGTGGTGGTTGCAACCATCCGGCAGAAGTCCGAGTTCACTGATGTTCGCAATGAATCACAGTTCCGGCACATTGAGATCTTTGACATGAGTTCTCGTAAACCACCATTGCAAGTGACTCGGAATACTAGGGCAAAAGCCGACCATTACAACCCCTTCGTGATGGACGGTGGCAATTATATTGGTTATCATCGTTGCAAAAGTGAACATCTCCAGGTACATACGCAGCTGATTCTTTCTGTTCGATCCATAGTTTATTACCTACCCTCTTCTGTCCACTTATGGATTTTGATACACAGTTATTATGGTGATATATTATAATCATGTATGAAATACTATTTTGTGCAGCATGGGGATGATATCGAGAGAAATTTTCATAAGGTGAAGTCACCACACCAAGATGTTGGTCTGTTTAGGGTGTCTGGTGTGTTCCCAACGTTTTCGAAAGATGGCTCTAAGCTTGCATTCGTCGATAATGAGTTCAAAGCCGTGTGGGTGGCAGATAGCCAAGGATTGCGTGTGGTCTTTGAGGTAACACCCTTACTAGTTTCTCTAACACAGAAACAGATTAACTTCCTTTACATTACCATTACAATTCGAAGTTATAAACTAGTAGAGTAATGCTGCTACTTATACCATTCTCAGCTAACAGCGACATTTTTTTTATTAAACTCAGATAATAACAGCGACTTGATTATCTGTTTCTATAGACAAAAGGCCTGGACAGTATCTTCTCCCCAGTGTGGAACCAAAATAAAGATATACTATACGTCTGTATGGGACCGTCCTTCAAAGCTAATGCACCTGTGGAAATCCATGCCATCCCTGATATATCCCGTGCTGAACAAGGGAGACGACAGCCACCGCGAATGCTGACCAAGGGGAAATTCAACAATGCCTTCCCTTTTACCAATCCTGAAGGTAAGTCATCATTTGTCTGCCACATTTTTACATGTATATATATGTACTACTAGTAGTAATAAATAAGCGTGTATGCTACCTCCTAGAATGATTTACTTTCCTCAATTTCCTCAAAAAAAAATCCAAGTTATAAGTCTATGCTACATCTGTATAGGCACGAAATTTGTGTTCCGGTCAACTCGAGATGGAGGAGACAAGAACTACAAGAACCTGTACATAATGGAGAACGCAGAGTTCGGCGAGGCCCGCGGCGGCAAGGTGACGCGGCTGACCAGAGGCGACTGGATCGACACGCAGTGCCAGTGGTCTCCCGACGGGCGGCTGGTCGTGTTCGCGTCCGACCGCGACAAGCCCGCCGGCGCGCCGGCGCGCGACCACGGCCTGGACCCGGGGTACTTCGCCGTGTACCTGATGCGCGTCGCCGACCGCTCGGTGGTGCGGGTGATCCGCAGCGGCTACGACCTCGCCGGGCACGTGAACCACCCGGTGTTCAGCCCTGACGGGCGGAGCATCGCCGTGACGTCGGACCTCGCCGCCGTGTCCGCCGACCCCATGTCGCTGCCGACGTTCCTCCACTCCGTGAGGCCCTACGGCGACATCTTCGCCGTCGACATCGACCCGGACGACATGGAGGGGAACAGGGACGTGGAGAGGTTCGTGAGGGTCACGCACAGCAGGTACGAGAACTCGACTCCGGCGTGGACGGTCTTCTCGACGCACGACCCGCACGCGCAGTGGAACCTGAGGGTGATGGAGGACGAGTACACCCCGGCGTGCCCTTATGCTCATCCTTCTGGAGCGGAGAGCTCGCACCTGACTGGCCAGATCTGCATTCCCAAGCGCCCCTGCTGATGATCCGGCGGCCTCTTGCACGTTTGACGTTTGCATTGGTTTGATACTTGGATTGGATCCCTCTCCCTCGTCTACAGGGTTGTGTGTGTTTCTTGTTTTGAACGAAGGTCCTTTATTAGTTCATCAAAAAGTCTTTTTGAAAAGTTGTACTGTTTGTTTTCGGCTGCCTTTGCGTTACAAAACCTGTACTAATAAGTATTGTTCTGTACAATTTTTGGATGTACATGAGGAAACCTTTTTACATTCCTGATGGAATAAATTCTAATATCTTATGGAGAATTAAAAGATGAACGAATTGGCTATGAAGCACCCATCCTAGCAGTCGCATTCACACTCACAATAACAGTGTACGGAGAAAATAGGAATGAAAACGGAACAGATACCAATAAATATCACTGATATTATATTTGTTTATTCATCTGTTCATCGATCTTTTGTTAACAGCAAACGCAGAATGAGTGCAGATAGATAGGAAGACACGGCCGCGTACGTCATGGATTGATCTCGCCTTGTATGTGAAGGTCCATGCATCCCGAGATTTCACTGTTCCAAAGGCTGATTATTTCCCACGAACCTGTGGCAGCCAAGCCTTTGCTTACGTATGTACTCTGGTTGTTTGTTTATTTTGTGCATTATTCAAGGTGCACAGTGTGTAATGATTAATCTTGAAATCAAAGATTTAATATTACAGTGGTACATACTACGAACTCCTAACTTATTAATACTATGACACGCTGCAGCATCGTTCCTTCCCTATCCAGATGAGCATTTGGATACCAGAGGTGGGATATGTGCTTTGCTTGTAGTTTGTGAACGTGTACCATGAAGAACTGCTATTACTGACAGGGACTTGGGGGGTTGGTCACACTTAGTTCCTGACCTTGCATGCTTCATTTCTAAAATTTGATCAGCTACAGTCAACTAGTTCAATGAGGTGAAAATAAACTTTCAATTTGTTTTCTCTTTTTCATCTTTTGACGGGAGGATCAACTTTCAATTAAAAAGGAAAGGAAGAAACGTCGGCCCATGATAGTAGGTTTCTCAAGAAAGTGTTAAAAGAAAAAAAAAGTTTACTTTTTCCCCTTTAATTTTCACGAAAGTCTACTTATCCTCTTTGAATCTTAAAATCGGATAAACAATCTCCCTTAACTTTTTTTTTTTAAACAATGCGTTTTTCTTCCTAGAGTAGTTTTGATGGTGGTTTTGCTACAGTAATAATGGTTTTATATTTTTCTTTTTTATTTATTTTGGCTGGATTTTGAAAACCCATAGTAAATTACACAAAATCATAAAATGAAAAATCTAATTTTGTTGGACTCCATATAAATACATCTACGCAGTGAATATATAATATGGTATGCTTTAGTACAAAATATTTGTTAGTCTTTTTTTTTTTATTTATTTTGACCAAATCTTTGAAAAATCGTAGTAATTCATAGAAAAATCAATAAATGGAAAACCTAATTTTCTTAGACTCCACATGAGTAGATCTATAAATAAACATATAATATGGTATATTTTAATATAAAATTTTTGCTATAGCTTTGGATCTATGATTTTCTATAATTAATTAAATAATTCATAATTGTAGCTTCTATAACTATTTTGTTGGACTAAAGCACACTATATTATATATTTACCGTGTAGACCTACTCATATGAAGTTCAACAAAATTGAATTTTCCATTTAATGATTTTTCTATGATTTATTATGATTTTTTAAAGATTTAGCAAAAATAAATAAAAAAAAGCAAAAGACTAGCAAAAACTTTAAACTAAAGCATACAATATTATATATTTAATATGTAGATCTACTCATGTAGAGTCCAACAAAATTAGATTTTCTTTTTTTATTTACTATGATTTTTTAAAAATTCAGCCAAAATAAATAAAAAATAAAAAATAAAACCACGGTCACTGTAGCAAAACCACCATCAAAACCACTGCAGGGGGAGAAAAACGCATGGTTTAAGAAATTGAGAGAGCTTGTTTGTCGGGTTTTAGGGTTCAAGGAAGAAAAATAGAGTTTTGCAAAAGTTAAGGGAGCAAAAGTAGACTTTTTCAAAAAGACCTCTAAAGTATCTTCACTAAGCCTCTAATAAATTAAGCTCCAAACAGGCCTCTAAATCTAAAGTAGCTCCATCAATTGCTAAACTGAAGCTGGAAGAAGCACATTAGATTAATATAGATGATTTTTTTGGGGACATTCGTATCGAAATCCAATGAAGAAGGATGTACAAATTAAAAGGAATTCGTATCAACTGAAACAACTAGATATATATACAGTGTTCGTCACACAGATATATCTCTGCAAACTGTAAAATAAATGGAAGATAAAACTATTCGGTACACCAAACTAAGCTAGCTAATTCGCCAATGGTGACCGTACCTCATCATACTGACGACTTAACAGATACCTCCAATAAATCCATAACAATAGAAGGATGGGCTTTTTTGAGGTGCTCATACCCTTGGGTCCTCATCACATCCTTGATCCTTTTACGTGATGAGCTGATAAAGCAAATGCAGGCGTCTTTTAGCTTGCAACAATAATGCCGGTCAGCTAGAGCTAAAGTGGCAGCAACATTCTCAACGTCGAGTCTCTTGCTAAGCATGCTCTCACACATCAACCTCATCCTCTCCATGGCATACCTGTCTGCAGCCACGAGCAAATGTTTGACTACTCCCTCATCGTCAAGATCACAATCGTCGTTGGCAGCTGGTAGTAGTCAGTGTAGATGAAGTGAAGCAATGCCTTGAAAACACCGGGCTCCATATCTTGGATGGTTATGTGGCCATGCCTGGTCTTCCTCTCTCCAATGAGCCCATAAAGCTCTGCCTTGAACACCGGCGACCTGGCTGCAAGCACGACCTTGTGGGCATGAAAAACCACTCCTTTAACCTTGAATGTTACGTCCGCCCCATCCTTTGTGTCCAGCAGCTTCCCAAAATTTTCTGACAAGTTCGATTGGGGCACCTGGATGCATGATCTCATTCTCGCATGCTGTCATCGTCTCCGGTCCCGGCACCCGATCTCCCACCACAACGCTAAGCTCGCACTCGATGGTGAGGCGATCATCACGGCATAGGTATGGCGACGTCCGCAGCAATCTCCTGTCGACGAACTTGGAACAGCCCCAGGCATGGTTTCCGTTAGGGTTCACGGTGTGCTTAATGGGGACGCCGCAATGCATGACCCTGAACTCACCGGTGGCCGGGTCGAAGAGACTGAAGAGGACGTGCCCCCTCACCTTAGTCCCTGCAGGGCAGGTTTCGTTGCTCATGAAATCGACGAAGGCGGAGGCGTACCCACTCGATTGTTGGCCGTAGTACCCGTCGGGATAGTAGGAGATGCGCCACTCATAGCCGCCGACGGCGAACGTAGCCGAGTGGATGATGGGTTTGCCGATGCTGATGCCGTCCTCCTGGAGCGTATACCCATGGATTTCGAACATGTGCGAGCACCGATCCACATCTGGGCTGCACCTCGACGTTATCTTTCTTGTCTCTGCTGGCACCATCGATGCCGCCATCGCCGTGGATTAGTCGCGCGCAGAGAGATGGACGGCGGCGCACAGATAGGGTTTTGCCGCCGTTCCCTTGTGACCTTCTCTTTTGCCGGGACCCTGCGTGGAGAAGACGTCCCTTTCTAGGCCCAGGATGTCGAGACCCAAGTAGTGCATTTATAGGCCGTGCCCATGCTTATTTAATTTTGGGTTAATTAGAACATAGTGCTATTATGAATTTTATGTTTCTATGAAACATCACCACTTCTCATGTAAGGTGTGGTGTTTCATTATGGGATGAGATAGGATAGTTCCAAGACGAGTAGTGTTTAGTTGTGAGACGAGCAGCGGTGAGGATGTCCCTCCCATCTAAGAATATTCGTATGAGATGTGGGATGCCCCATCCGTAGAAATTTTAGGCATGGGGACGTCACAGGTAGGACTAGTGTGTGCTCTTGAGGCCTTCTGCCACCGGCGATCTAGGGAAGAAGAGTGACACGGAGAAGAAAAGAGAGAAGGACAAGGACGAGCACAGTGGAGGCCAGCAGGTGGAGATCCATGAGCGGGTGGGGTCCAGTGAGCTTCAGAAGAGGGAGATCCAGCAAAGCCTAGATCGACACGCGCCCTGTGCTTCATGGGCGCGAGTTCTAGCCCCACCTCATCCGTGTGTGCGCTTGAGTAGGTGAAACCGCCTCAAGGGCCAGCACGCAGGGGCACCACTACCTCACTGGCCACCAATCCCATCCCTGCCTTCCAGCCACGAGGATGGGAAACGGTGTTCTGGTGTGTGGGAAAGGAGAAAGGAAGAGGAAGAAGGAAGAAAAAAGAAGTGACCCATGTAGATCTTACCAGTCAGATAGCAAATCCCACTTTTGATTTCTCTAGACCAAATAAAAAAATGAGTCGATTGCATACCACTTAAACCAAACAAAAAATGGAGTCGTTCCATCCAAAAAACAAAGATAGGAGCATCCCAATCCACCTTATTCCCAACCAAATGCTACAATAGAGTCAATGTCATTACAATTTATCAACAACCTAAAATATATCATTTTGTACACAATATCGGGGCACGCATACAGACCACCATATTTTCATATGATGAAAATACCCTTGATATTTCCTCCTCTCTGTCTCACTTGCAAGCAGGCCCCATGTGTTATCCCATTCCCCTTCTCTTAGCCCATCTCTCGGACACAGCAGCAGGAAAACCTGTCGCCACAGAACTGCTGGAGGAGGGCGTCCTGGCCAGGCGAGGGCTCCGGCTCCATGGCACATTCGCCTCCACCTCTCCAGCCCTGGAACAGTAGGTTCATTGTGCTCGTGCACCTCTTCACCATTCGTCCAAGTGCTAGTCACCACGGGAGGCCCAATAGCAATGTACTCTTGCTCGATGATGTGTCCAAGTGCTAGTTGTCCATGTTGCATCGTCTGGCCCTTTGACCCCTGATCCAAGCCTCCATCTCCACCATAAACCACTCCTAGTACACCGTGCAAATACTTACGCTTGACCTTCATTCCTGTTGACTGTTTCATGCTCAACCACTACAGGAAACCAAAGCGTTGCAGAGTGCAAGATTATTTGCCGAGTGCCAAACATCACACACTCGGCAAAGACCCGATTTGCCGAGTGCCGCACACGACAAAGAAAAGCACTCGACAACGAGGGATTCGCCGAAGGCCAGGCACTCGGCAAATCAGGACACTCGGCAAAGGCTGCCTTTGCTGAGTGCCAGGCACTCGGCAAAGACCCACACTCGGCAACGTTTTGCGGGGGCTAGACGGCATCCAGCATCGTCACCTTTGCCGAGTGCCGACCATTTGACACTCGGCAAACGTGTGTCTTTGCCGAGTGCCAACCCTAGGTACTCGGCAAAGCAATTTTTTTGTTTTTTGGCACCAAATTTTTTTGAAGCTTCTATACACTACCACAAAGTACATGTTCAAATATTTTTAAATGCATTTTGATATATTTCTCCCGTTTATTTCATTTGATTGATTTTTTCCGCTAATATACGTTTCAACTGGAGGTGGATCGAATAATTGATTTCTCTCCTTGTAAAAATATTATTCTTGTTTCTTAGTGGTAATTTATGCTAATTCATGAACTCTCCCAAAATTTCGATGAACGTGCTCACGGGGCAATGCCGTCCCACTTTTGTGCAGGTGGTTTTTTAATTATATAAAATGAAAACGAGTTCCGAAAATTATGAGACTTGACGGCAGGTCATGATATCTTATGCGTATGCCATGGTTAAAATTTAAAAAAGTTTGGAGCACGTTATCACGTACGCCCAGACTTGGATAATCTTCTTTGCGTTTTCATCTTAATTTATTCTAATGCTCAATTCATGTTATTTGTAATCATCTTTGTGTTTACTCCGTAGTCCCAGCACACACAAGGCCGATTGCAATGAGTCAATGGCGTTCGCCATGGCACACAAGGGCAAGACAACGGCTCCAGACATCACCTATCAACCCGACGGACGGCCCTGAGGCGTACACCAACCCGAGCGCTTACAGCAAGATCAGCAAGTACACCTCGACGGCTCGCGAGCGCCATAGGGAGGACTTCGATCCAGCTACGCAGCCCCTGCACACGGACCTCCTGATGAGGCTGGGTGGAGGGAAGCAGCACGGCAGGTACTGGATGGCGGACAGCACAGTCGACTCCGTCTCTGTTTCCAACCTCGCCGAGATTCGATCAAGGAGCACGAGCTCTTTCGTCCCCATATGCCCTCGGCAGCAGAGCCCACAGCAACAGATGGCGGAACTCCATGTTAGTATTGTTTCATGCATCGGTCACTACTGTTACACAGCCAACTAGCATTTGAGTTGTTTGAACATTGCGTGTGAATGTTGCAGGCCTCTGTGCGGAGGTTGGAGGCCCAGCAGGCGGCCTAGGCGGAGGCCCATCGGCTCGAGATGGAGGCGGTAGCCGCCCAGAGGGCGGCCAAGGAGCAGAGGATGCGGGACATGTTCAGCTTCATGTCGAGCCTTCAGGCCTTGCCAGGTGTGGTTGTACCCCAGTCGCTGCTCGCTCCAGTTGTGGTTCTTCCTCCTCCTGTTTTTGGGACCCCAGTGAGTATGTCTGGTTTTTTGCTTACTCTTTTAGTTTATGCGGCCCTTGTCCAGATACTCATGAATTCGCTTTTCCTTGGTGCAGCCACAGTCGACGGGTTCGAACCTGACTCCTCAAGGTGGCCCTTCGCCACAGGGCGGGTGGCCAACTAGCCCTTCACAGTCTGGGCACTTCGCTCCACACTCCAGATGGCCAGGATGGCAGTAGGTATCCGTTGTTTCTCTCGTCATGTTTGTTTGGCTTGTATTGGACCTAGACATGTGTTCGTACGTGACTTGTGATGGATTATGACTTGTATGTGATGGTGTATATGATGGATTATCGACGATATGCGTATGCGTCATATTATGTATGATGGATGTTATGTATCTGTGTTGTATCTTGTGCATATATATTTGATTTAATTGTTTGTGTTGGTGGAAAAGAAAAAAACAAAAATAGCATTTTTTTTTCCTCTTTGCCGCTGGTTCCCAGCTTTACCGAGTGCCGAGCCATGGCACTCGGCAAAGAATTTTTTAAAAAATAAAAATAATCTTTGCCAAGTGCCGGAGACACAAAGACTCGGCAAAGAATTTTTCAAAAACATAAAAAATAATCGTTGGCAAGTACCGGCGGAAAGGCACTTGGCAAAGAATTTTCCTAAAACAAATAAAAACTAGCTCTTTGCCGAGTGTCGGCCGTTCGTCACTCGGCAAAGCGCTCGTCAAGTTGATGGCTCAAATTATTTTGCCGAGTGGACGTTTGGCACTTTCGGCAAAGACTTTGCCGAGTGCCCGATATCCGGCACTCGGCAAAGAAACCTTTGCCGATAGGTTCTTTGCCGAGTGTGCTTTGCCGAGTGCGGCACTCGGCAAAGCCTTTGCCGAGTGCAAACTGGGCTTTGCCGAGTGCCCACTGCACTCGGCAAAGCCGCTGTTTCCTGTAGTGAACACATACATCTACCAGTCAAGAGACATGTTGTAAACCCAATTCATGACATTATGGTTAGTTGCACAGTTAAACCAAAACTCACCTCCATGACCGCCACTCGTCACTCACACATGGCCATAAATCAACCAGTGTTCACAATCTGATAAAAAAAATTGATTCACTTGGATACGTCAAACGCAGATATTCTCTGTTGTCGATTATTGTCAATTGGCTTGAGGGAAGAGCAAGGAACTGATTTAGCTTGTTTGTACTGGCCAAATAAATTCAGCAATAAAATAATTTGTAGTTTCATTAATTGTTTGAATTTAGTTTGAAGGATACTTAACAACATGCATGTGAGGACGATGTGACTCAAAAGATTCTCCAACATTGCTTCGGCCCGATACCTAAAGCTTTTTACAGCGATTGATTTTGATTAGCAGAAAGAGACTCAAAGTGTCACGACAACCTCGCGTGTGAGAATCCAGGGAAGCTTCAGCGGGACCATATGGATGACTCTAGCGGGCAGTGAAGCCTGCAGTTACAGGTGGCCACGTTGTTGTCTTTGTCAATGACTTCGACTCGGCGAGGTTGGTTGCATTAATTAGTGAACTCACCAAGAGCTGGTGCCTTGCCACAACCAGCGTTTCCACATTGACTTTGTCGTGGCTCTAACTCGTTGAGACATCGTCGCCATTTAGTGGCTCAAGGAGTCGAGGAAAGTTCTTTACCGGTTCTTTGTTTGTGTCTTTATTCCAACTCTACTAGGCGTGGTATATGCATTATATTTGGTTCATGTTTCCCCTGTTTTTTCCTGTTTTGATACACTGTGAAAACTGAAAAACGGGAAATGCTCGATATGAAATGCTAGACAGTTGGACAAAAGTAGGAAATATATTGTTTTTTAATATTAGATATAGAAACAACCTGAAGGAAGGTGACACATCAAACTCTCTTGGGCAATAGCTATAACCATGCATACATGACGAAGGACACGGGCAAGCGCACAAGTACCATACACATACACTCAAACAAACAACTCAAACACACTGATGCGCGCACGCACACACACAAATAAATAGCCTTGCACGCATACATTCAGACAAGTCTTCAGATTAATTAAGACCATAAGCACAAAACAAAATCAGCAAATATACTCAGGACACAGGTGTTGGTGAAGGCTTGAAGCAGTACGTTGGTGGCAGCAGCAGTAGACCAGTAGTAGCAAGACTGCAAGACCAGCATTGGCCTAGTTCATGGATTTGTATAAGAGATGTGGGAGGTTTGGATTCTGATTGACGTCCAGTTTAATCTGACGCAGGGCGTCGTCATCACAGTGCCCATTAAGATGAACCTCTTTCAGGTTGTTAAGCTCCTTGGTTCCAGACAGAGTAATGTCCTTACTGTTGAAACTCCAGACTATCTTCTTGAGACTTGGGACTGCATTCTCGGCAAAGTGGATGTCAGATATGCCCTCGTCCTCAATGACAAGAAGCTCCAACTTTCTGAACTGTTTAGCGCTGAAAGTAAGCTTCTTTTCGGTGTACGACTGATGCCAGAGCCTGATGCAGCGTAAGCTGGCAAGCTCACCCAGCTTGTGTAGATCTTCTCGAATCAAGCTGGTACGGCACAGGGTTATCTTGGAAAGACGATGCAGCTGCCTGACCCAAGTGGGCAGCCCTTCTACCTTGCCGTTGATGTTGAGGCTTTCCAGAGATTTGGGAATCTCGCTTGCGTTGAGGGAGAGAGATTGACCACCACTACCATCACCCTGATCTGCTGCTTCACCCTCATCATGCGCTTGCTTACTATCTGCTGCTGGCTCAAGATGAACTGACAAGGAGCTTAGGGTTTCATGCAGCATCCCGACAACCAGCAGCAAGACTCTGAGAGGTCGCTTGCCACGGACAAGCGCACCCAGCTTCCTCAAGTGCAGCTTCCGGCCAACATTCCTCAACTCGTCCTCGTCACTCTTGGAGACGACCTCGACATGGGACAGCACCTGCATGTTTGTCAGGCTCCCAACCCCAGCAGGCAGATGCACTGTGGAAAATGATTTGACGACGGTGGCGCCCTCCGACGACGACGACGAGCTCTCATGACCTGTAGTGCGTCCAGCAAAGAGATGCATGAGCTTCGGGAGAGCAATGGTGTTCTCAGGGAACGACCGAATATCGGTTTCCCTGATGTCAAGTGTCTCCAGGTACCGGAGCTTGTTGATTTCCTTGGGCAGCTCAGTTGCATCCGTGTTCCTTAGGCTCAGGTACTTGAGCTGGAAAATCTTGTTGCAGATTTTCTTGAGGCATCGCTTGTTCAGTCCTTTGCAGCCTTCTAGATCGAGCAACTTGACCAACCCCAGCTGCTCGGAAGACGAAGGCAGCGAGGTGAGGAAAGTTACCACTTGATGGGACAAGTCCTCTTCGACCGGACGACGGCGGCGCCGGCGCCTTATCCCCCAGCAGGTGCCGCCGGAATCGGCAGCATCCAGCTGATCCTCCATCAGCCGTCGAAGAACTCCGCTGCTAGTGGAAAGGCGGTGAGCCAAGTTGGTTTGGAGATCCACCGTGCTGTCGTCGGTGATGGCGTCGCTGCCGGCCATCTTGGCGATGAAGGAGATGACGCGGCGATGCAGCGTGCAGCTCTTGACCTTGCCTGCCGGCCCGATGTCGGCAGGCTGAAGCAGGCCTCTGGCGACGAGCGCGTCGAAGCAGCGGTCGGCTTCGTCCACCGCCGCCAGCCCATCCCTGGCGCTGACGAAGTTCTCGGCCGCCCACCGCCGCACCAGGCTCGTCCTCTTGAACGTCCGGCCTTCTTGCAGCGACACGGCGAGGCTGAGGAGGCAGCTCTGGTACTGCCTGGGCAGGTCGTCGTAGCAGAACTGGACCATGCGGCTGGCATTGCCGACGCTGCTTGAGTACCTCAGGCCGAGCATGAGCCGCTCCAGTTCGCCGTCGCTCCGGTGGGGGTTGGCGTAGAGGGCGTGGAGGAACATCTTGGTGGCGAAGGAGTCCCAGAGGCACTTCTTGAGGATGGCACGGACGCCGGCGGGCAGCTGGTCGCTGCCGACCAGCTGCGCGGCCACCTTGCGCATGCCGACGAGGTTGGAGCAGAAGTGGACGTGGTAGCGGGAGGAGGCGTGCGTGAGCAGGAAGAACCAGCTCGCCGTGTACCACCCTTCGAACTGCGCCATGTACTTGATCCTTGGGGTTATGATGACGGCGCTGTCGCCGTGGTCCGGCAGCATGGTGGTTATGTCCTGCCATGAGTTCTCGTCCTCGGGATCGGCGAGCACGATCAAGAACCTTTGGCCCTTGAGGCATTCTGCGATCTTGGCCTTGAGATCCTCCACGCTCCAGTCCTTGGTCGTCGCCTCGGCATTGGAGTTTGTGGGCTCCAGATCCTCTTTCTTCTTCTGGTCGCTGCTGCTGGCACCGGCAGCGGCACTGGAGCCGGCACCGGAGTCAGAGTGCTCCTGCTTCGGCGGTGGCGGCTGCTGCGGCTTCGGCTGCTGCTGCTGCACTTGGTGGAGAATGGACAAGAGCCTCTCCTTGAGCTCCCACTTTTGCTTGGCGTCCACCCACACCTTGGTGCTGAAATAGTTGCTCAAGCGTGGATGGTCATAGACCTTCCTTGCAAGCTCCGTGGCATGAGTCTCTTCAAGTGGTTCATCTGGCCCGTCGTCGTTGCTCATGTCCTCAACAGGTGGCGTCACGATGGCGACGACCTTGGGGCAGTGTTTCTGCTCCTCAGAGGAGAACAAGTCTCTGAGGAACACCCGGAGCAGCCACCGGAGCTGCGCCGCCACGTACCGCGCCTCCGCCCTGGCCACCTCCATCGGCTCCTTGGCGGCCCTGACTATCTCCAGCAGGTCCTCATTTGCAGCTGCAGCAGGCCGTCGTCCCCGCGAACGGCCGTCCTTCTTCGCCGCAGCCTTCTGCTGCTGCCGCTGCTGGTCGGCGAAGCCTATGTACCTCTCGATTGCATCTTTCAGCGCCGTGACCAAGTCCAGCACGTCTTTTACAACCTCTTTTATGTTCAAGTTCGACCATGACATTTTTTCAGCATGGCCTGATAACCTGTCCATTGGTTCTTTTAGCTCTTCGAGCACTTCCTTCAAGAAGTCGTGTCGTCCAGCAGCAGCAGCAGCAGCTCCAGATTCGTGGTCGTCGTCATCCTTGTCTTTCTCCGTCGTCGCCGGATCCGGAGGCATGTCAGCACGGCCGAGGATCTTGTCCAGCAGCCAGCTGGATATGACCTTGACCTCCTGCTTGCCGACCTCCAGCATGGCTTCCCGGAGGAAGCCGGCAGCCTCCACCACGTTCTCCGGGTTGTCGTTGTCGTAGAGCCCCCGGAAGAGCTTGATCAGCTCCATGGCCAGGTCCTCGCGGTCGTGGGCCCGCCGCCGCCGGTGATCAGCTTCTTTATCAGCTGGCCGGCGGTCACCAGCTGGTTCCGCCGGAGCCTGCCGCGTGGCACGGCGGCAGGAGGTTTCCCCAGCAGCCACGCCACCAGCTCCTTGGCGCGCGCGTCGGCGTCGAACAGCACGTCGGCGCTCTCCAGGGCGCGCCGCCGCCGCGCGTCCTCGGCCTCCTGGTTGGAGATGGCCGAAGCACGCAGACGAGCCGCCGCCGTGCCGCCGTCTTCCACCTCACGACGCGCCGGCGTGATGACGCCGCCGTACCTGAGGCGCCGCTCGCCCACCTCGAGCGCGCGGCCCTTGAGCTCCTTGATCTCCGTGGCGATGCGGTGGCGGGTGGGCAGCGTCCGCACCAGCTCCGGCACCCGGCCGAACGAGGCCAGCAGCCCGGCCCCCGCCGCCGGGTGCCTCGCGCCCATGGTCTGCACGTAGCGGTCCACGCAGCTCCGGGAGTCGAAGGCGAGCTCGTGGACCTGGCGCCTCCACGCCCGGACCTGGTTGCTCTCCGGGCGCGCCCGCCGCCGTCGTCGGCCGCGTCCAGGAGGAAGCCGTTCATGCTCTCCATCTCGCGCTTGATGAACTGCACGTCGCCGTGCACGTTGCGCAGCAGCGCCGCCTCCTCCACCAGCACCGACGACGAGAGGCGGCCGAGGAGCGAGTCCACGGCGCTCTGCGCACTGCCGCCCACCATGTCCATCTTGCTAGCTACTTGCTGATGGCTGGTAGGGTGGGTAGTGCGAAGCAAATTGTGCATGCCTGACTGACTATTTACAGGTTTAAGGCCATGCTCTGTTTACTGGAAAAACTTGTTTCACAGCCTCCATGTTAACTTCGTACGGCTGTTTAGTTCACTTTGCAAAATTTTTTCACCTATCACATCGAATGTTTGGACACATGCATGGAGTATTAAATGTAGTCTAAAAAATAACTAATTGCACAGATTACGATAACTTTGCGAGATCGAATCTTTTAAGCCTAATTAGTCCGTTATTTGACAATGTGGTGCTACAGTAAACATTTACTAATGACGGATTAATTATAATTTTCAGATTCGTCTCGTTGTTTCTTTGCAAGTTCTGTAATTTATTTTTTATTAGTATCCAAAGATCCCTTCCGACATCTCTCCGATATTCCAATGTGACACGTAAATTTTTTTCACCAACTGAGAAACACTTCATTAATATTTAGATCTTGTTGATTTTAGAAGAATGTTTGGAATTCATCTTTTTGCTACAACCCATCTTACTATTACTAATTAGAGGCCCCAACAGAGGCACCACGTTAACTCTCACCAGATGCGCTAGGAAAAAGATAAATTCTTAAAATTCTCACAATAATCAAAACATCTGGCCATTAATTTGGTAGACTCTAATCATTATATCTAATAATAGCCATTAGATCTATTGTAATTTATAAAAATTACCCACCTCTGCCATTATGAAAAATATATAAAATAACCCCCTAATTTTAAGTAAAAATTACCCACCTATGCCATTATAGATAAAAAGTATAGGAAGAAATTTCTCACGTAGGAAATCCACGTTAGTTAATATTCCGATCAAACTAGGGTCCACAATTACATTCCCTATGTCAATTATTATTTTTTAGGTGTAAGGCACTAGGTTAATTAGTAAATGATAGTACACCCCTGCGTTTATTAATCTATTAACCCAAAAAATCAGATGGAAGTTTAATGTATTAACAAAATATCATAGGCAATCTGAACATCAAGAAAACAATTTGCATGTGTGCCATACTGCAGTTATATATTTTTTAGGTGTAAGGCACTAGGTTAATTAGTAAATGATAGTACACCCCTACGTTTATTAATGTATTAACCCAAAAAAAATCAGACGGAAGTTTAATGTATTAACAAAATATCATAGGCAATCTAAACATCAAGAAAACAACTTGCATGTGTGTCATACTGCTGTTATACATACATACATATATAAAAGAGACAATATCAACGAGGAAGAAATAGGAGTCCATTCATTTGGCATTCATCTTCTTTTTTCATCATATCTCCACATTTATTCTCATCAAACATGCTACAAAAAAATCTACAAATTCTTATAATAATAAAGACATTTGGTCATTAATTTGGTAAACTCTATTAATTTGGTAGACTCTAACTGTCATCACTAATAATAGACACTAGATCTATTTTGTTCTATAAAACTTTACTCACATCTACCATTACAAAAAAACACGTAAAGTTTTTCCTAATTTTGCATCTATATTATGAACTTATGTAATTATGAAAGATAATTTATAAAACTACAATTTTTCAATAAATTATCCACCTTTCTCATTATAAAATATAAACTCTTACCAGATACGCTAGGAAAAAAGTTGAATCTTAAAAATTCTCATAATAATCAGAAACATGTAGCCATTAATTTGATAGACTCTAATCATCATCTCTAATAATAGACATTGGATCCATTGTAATTTATAAAAATTACCCACCTCTGGTGTTATAAAAAATATATAAAGTAGCCCCTAAATTGCATAAAAATTACGCACCTAGACTATTACGAAAGATTATTCAATATTACCCCCCAAATTTTTATATGAATTACCCACAATTGGCATTACGCAAAATAATTTAAAATAACCCCCTAAATTTGTATCTAAATTATCCACTTTGTAATTATGAAACATAATTCATAATACCCCCACACTGCATCTAAATTACACGCCTCACTTAATATGTAAATACAAATATATGATATTAAAAAAAAAAACCAACACCGATAAAGTAAGAGACATGTATTTGTAAACTACAATCTTCTATAACTACAAAATAGGACAAATATTTATTTTAATTGTTTATAAGTACGTAAAATGTTTAGTTAACAACCACATAGAAATAACATAACATCAAGAATTCTCTTTAATTATATTAATACTCCATTGCAATCAATTTCATGAATTGTTTCTTAAATGACTTTATACATTTTAATTGAAAGATTGTGCTATGTCAATATTGGCAATTTAATTTTTAGCCCTCATGATATATTATAATACTGCATAGATAATTCTGTGATATAACAAAATCAACAAGTTTGGTGATAGAGTGCAATATGAGTTTCAACTTAATTAACATGTGAAAAACAATAATACTAGGACTTAAAATATTGTTAAATAGAAAATGAATAAAAACAAAAAAGTTTCTACTTAACATGTGAAAATTTGTACAACTGAATAAAAAGTCAAAAACTAATGTATAATTTATGAGATCATAGAAAGGGGTGCAATAAGAGTTTAATTATATATCTAAGATTAGGTTTCAGCTAAATGCATATCCCACAAAAAAAGCAAAATATTGGAAATGCTAATTAGATATCCTTAATGGAGCCTCCACATAAATCCTCACTAGACACAATAGGAAAACAAAAGACAGATCCTAGAAATTCTCACTAAAATTTGAAACATTTGACGATCAATTCGGTATAACCTGATTACTGCACCATTGATAACAACAACTATTTGATCTATATCTATTTTCTAAGTACCACCTCTCTATTGCATAAAACAACATAAAAGAACTCATGAGTCATGACTATATATTTAAACTACCCACATATGTCATTCAGAAATGTGATCTAAAGTGGACCTAAATTTGCATCTAATTACCCGCATACTCTTATTACAATACATAATTTATGTAAACCCAATTCTTCATCTCAAGATTAAAAAAGTAAGTATCCTCTCCAATCTATGTATAAAAAAAGATAATCAATATCTTCTATTAAAAAATGTTTAAATAACCATAGAGCACATATTTGTTTCTATGTTACCCACTTTTATCAATACAAATATATTAAGATTTGATTAATGTAATCATATACATTTTGATAGCATGGATGAGCGATAAATATTATGTTATGTTTCACCAAAAATATTGCCTCAACAACTCATAGACTATCGGTGCTAACAATTTTTTAAAAAAACCATATTAGTAGACTTAATTTATATAGGTCATTACTTTATATATATTTATATACATTTTAGCTAAATGTTTGACATCTCTGTATTGATAGTATAACAAAAAATGCACAATAAATTTATTGATAGAAAAATCCACTACTACTTAAAAGATTTTCCGAGGTGGTTAAAAGTGATTAACCGAGGCGGTTTTAAATGAATCGCCTCGGATCAAGGGTCACGGTAAATGTGACCATTAACCAAGGCGGTTGAACGCCCGCCTCAGTTAATCAAGCAAAAAAAAAAAAAAAAAGAAAAAGCCCAACCCTAACGAGTCGGATTTGGGCACGGGCGACCGCCCACGCACGCCGCCGTCGCCACCGCCGGATCCGCCAGCGCGCCCGGCGCCGACGCCAAATCCGCACGCGCGCCCGAGCCGGATCCGGCCTCCCCGTGCGCCCGCGAGCTCGAGGGAGTGGGATGCGCCCGTGCTAGGGGCCCGTCGATGGATCCGCCCGCGCTAGGCCGCCGTCGATGGATCCGCCAGCGCTAGGGCCGCCGTCGATGGATCCGCCAAGCGCCGCCCGCTGCGCCGCCATTTAGGCGAACGCGCTTTGCGTGGGCCTCTCCTTGCGCCGCCAGCGCGCCTCCACGAGGTCGCCGTGCCTCCACGAGGCCGGCGCCGCTGCTGCGCCGCCACGAGGCCATGCGCCCGTCTTGAGGCGCAGGCCTGCGCCGCCACCGCCTCCGGCAGATCCGGCAGATCCGAAGCGAGTGGCCGGCCGCCTCACCGGATCTGGGTGGGGGCGCACCACCGGGAGGGGGAGAGATGGAGGTGCGCCACCGGGAGGGGAGAGATGGAGTGCGCCGTCCGTCGGGAGGGAAGCGCGCCCGCCGCCGGAGGGGAGAGGGAGGGGGAGCATCGGGTGGGGGGAGTGCGTCGCTTGGAAGGGGAGAGATTGGAGAGGAGGGGGGCGCCGCCGGTCAGAAGAGGAGGGGGGGGGCGACGGGAGAGAGTGGAGAAGTGGAGAAGTGAGGGAGAAACCCTAGGTGCTAGTTTATATACTATAGTGCGATATCGGGCCGAGATGGGCTGGCTGTTGGGCCATCATTTATTGAGACGGGCTTTAAAGTGTAACCGCCTCCGAAAATAGATTTACGGAGGCGGTTGTTATAATATAACCGCCTCGGTTATATTAGATTAACCGAGGCAGTTTTGTTATAAAAACCGCCTCGGTTAATGCATTAACCGAGGCGGTTGCTGCGGCTGGTCATTGCCTCGATTGGAAATCATTAACCGAGGCGGTTTTTTCCTAAAACCGCCTCCGAGCTCATTTTTGAAGTGCCTTGCAAAATCTTTTGTGTAGTAGTGATCAATCATCTTGACAGTTACATTGGGAGACTACTAGGGGCTATATCTTTTTAGGCCCTTTAACATTACTCTAGAGTAATTAAATCATTTTAAGACTTAAATTCTCTTGATCATAGCATTGCTACTCCCACCCGAGATGTCATTTCAACCTCTGTGTCACTTTACAATAGCATATACACGAGACTTACTGGCATCTTGATCATAACTTATTGACACATTTACTTGATCATAGCATCAGGCCTGCTCATATGACAATAGGCACGAGAGGTTTCACTTTAGGGAAAAACATGTATGTCAATAAAAATAAAAGTAAAAAATAAAATTTAGATTCAAGATTTCTTAAGATATGTGATGCAATAAGAGCCACCGTAGTTAATGTTAAGTTTTAAAATAATTAAATATTAAAATATATAGAGGTACCATGCTAAGCAAACTATGAATATGGATGAAACATATATAATAAGTCAGTCCCTTGCAAAAAAGTAAATAATAAGTTTATGATCATTAAATAATAAGTAATTTTGTATTAGTCAAATGTATTATATAGTACATCTTTTAAAATTGAAACCCGTGCGAGAGCACGGGTTGATGGACTAGTGTCAGCTAATGTGGAAGCTTCAAAGGAGCCTCGATTATATATCGAAGACAAGTATATATGCGAAGAATTATATTCCAATTCAAACGAAACAGTAATGCACATGCACGTAACGTACATGCTTTGCTGATTAAACAAGTCACGCACTCACGTGTAGGTTCCTATTCAGAGAAAAGGGCCGTACAACACAGATGCACGTTTGTATATGATTTGCCGATTAAACAAGCGAAGTGTACCTTTTCAGCATAGGTATTATATAACTTTTGGAAATCATGAGCACCTCGTTCGCAACTCCCGGTATGTCGGTCGTTATATATATTTTTTTGCTACAGCAGTCTTTCTCAATACCCCCTCTCTTTTTTTTTAGCCAGCAATATTTCACTCATTTGTCCCAATCTCAATATAAAAGGGCAGTTGTATCTCCCCGGAAACAGGCTCATTCCAACTAATACTTTTGAGACATATTTTTCTCTATGCACACATGTAAGCTAATATAATACTTTTGGAAATTCAAACTTGTTTAATTTTTCAATTGACCATGGATAGAGAAATGACTAGAACCAAAGTTAATCTGTAGAGATTTGCAGCTTTGGAGCCCCTGGAAAGACTATTTTTAGTTTTCATCTTTCAAAATTAAATTTTTGAATTTCTCAAATGAACTCAAGTGGAGAAAAGACCTAAGCAAAGTTGCAGTACCCTTAGAAATCTAAAAATTGTCAGTTTAAATGTTTTTATAAATTTTGTTTAGGGTCTCAAATATACAATACAATATTTAGAACAGAACAAAAGGAATGTATTAGCCACTAAACCAAAAGTGATATTGAGGCACAGGGATAAGGAAGCAACGCACCATGCTTAAGGCCTTCAGTTTGATCCCCCGCGTCCACATAAGAGCAGAAATTGTATGACTTGTAACTTACCGCCATGCACAAAATATGTGATTTTTTTGCCTTGATTTACAAATTCTGTAAAATGATTTTTTAGAGGCGGGTGGGTTAACCTCTAGAAATCGATCTCTAGGAAGAGATGTGTTTGGATGCATCTCTAGAAATCAATTTCCAGAGACGGCACGATATCTACTCGTCTCTAAAATTAGAAGCAACTTATTTGATGGGCCTAGGCTCACTGTGCTTGTTGTGGGCTGCTTTCCTGTATATCTTCTTCTTCTTCTTTGAATTTTTTTTGGAACATGATCCATAGTTATCAATCCTGGTCCAGTGTACCTACACCGAAATGGGCCACCATCACGCTCCTAAAAAGAGGTTGAGCATTGCTCGCAGCATCAGATTGCAGTCGAGAGCAGATCAGTCTTCTGAATGACCTGCAGAGTATAATGCTAGTGCGCCCGCTAGAGACTGAAGGTAGCAGAGCATGGGTTCCTATACGAGCTTAAGCTGCCTCCAAAACTCAAAAAACATAGTGGTACCGGTTCATGTTTGTATCTGTAAAATCAACCTCCATTTCTCTCAGATATTCATAGATGTTACATCCCTGACCGTAGCATATCAGGCAACCGTAGGTCTCAGTTACTTGAACATTGTAGGAACGGATAGAAAAGAAGAGTAAGATGATCTAAGACAGAACACAACAGGTGAGCCAGACTGGCATCAACTTTATTACGACAGACTAAAAGCCTGTTGGGAAAAAAAATTAGAAGGCAAAATGAAAAACAGAATTGGAGCATGTCCCATCGCTGAGCGGATTATCCCCACTGTATTGCTGCAGTTCCACCAATCATCAGCAAGCCGGACCACCTTCTTGCCTCCTCGCTTCAGCACATCCCGGATGCCTGATGCTCTGTTTCTGAAACAGAGAACAAGTGTGAGAACGTATATAACAGAGACAGACAATAATAGAAAAAAAACAAATTGAAAGGGTGCCTGACTTGAAACAAACACAAGTCACAACCTCCATAGTTCTAGAAGAGTAGGTGAAGGACCGAATACGGCGACCAGAGGGGGGGTGAATGGGAGCCGATCAAAATTTCTTTCGAATGGCCACTGTCTCAATCGACCCTCCAAAAACCCAAAACTCACACGTGAGTAGTTCTCGAGTCAACAAGTGACTGGATGTTCTCCGGTAGTCCCCGGAAACACAGCGAAACACTCAAGGCAACGAAAAGCCAAGCGAAAACAAAGAACTCCTCAAGACCGAAAACTGCAACAGACCCCTGAGGTTCAGCGGTTCAGTGCTGAGGTTCAGCAGAAACAGACTTCAGACAGAAAAACGCTTGAGACAGCCGAGGCTCAAGCACCTCTAGTGCCGAGGTTCAGCACTTCTCGAACTTCGACGAAAAACGCCATGCATCGGCGAGGCTCGGCGCCTCAAGTCTTGAGGTTCAAAGACGGGCTCCAAAGACAAGAACACCAAGAACGAAAATCGCCATGATCTTCAATCCGCCCGATCTCCTCCAAATCTCAACCAACTGCACCCAAATTTGAACCGTGTGTTCCTAAGGCAGTGGAGAAGCTCCCTCTAAGAGATCATAGCTTGAGATTGGACGAATCAACGGGAATCACAAAGGGGACGAAGAAAACGAGCAAAAACAGGGCGTCACCAAGAATCGCTTCGATCTCCTTGCACGGGACAAATTGGAGGAAACCCTTCGGTGGAAGTGTTCTCCTACAAGCAAGGATCGAGCAGCAACAAACGGTGTGCAAAATGATCAACCATAGCTCGAGAAATCAACTCGGGAACAAATGGGGGAGAAGAGGGAAAACGAAGAACGCGAAGAACACCAATCAAAACGCGAATCAACACATCAATCTGACCCAACGAGGAAACATGGAGGATTCGGGACCTCCATTCCCATGAGTAAACTTGGTTCTTACACTAATTGCAAAGATTAGTGGACCTCTCTCACTTAGCACCTAGAAGAGGGAAACCCTAGAAAGGAAGAGGAAAAATGCAAATGGGAGAGGTGAGGGAGATGGAGCTCCCTCCACCTTACTTATCAACCGGGCTTATTTCATTTTCCAGTTTTTGCCCCTGATACAACTCTGAGCAAACCGCCTAGCCCTAGGGACATTGCGGTCCAACTCGAACCGACTTGATGCAATCTTCGATCCGACGGCCACCGCGCCTCTTCACCGGTAGCCGCCTCGGCGCGATCTCCCGATGCCGCCACGTGCCGTCCGTCCGCCTCGGGACCTCCGCCAGGGTTTTGAGGCTCAACCCAGAAACCCGCCGGATGGTTTTGAGGCCCAAACCACCGAAACCCTTCACCGTTGGTTTTGAGGCCCAAACCAACAAACCGGCCTATGTCCTTGCACTTGTCGAAGCCAAGTGCCAAAGAACGCGATCCCGCCCGGCGATTCCGGGTCCCTCGGTCAAGTCTTGATGCGTCCGCCCTTTCACCGCTCCCGGTCCATTCGGCGCGGCCCGCCATCACTTGACCTTCACCTCGCCCGTCGGCCACCGCCTCCATGCTCGACACCACGCACAACTCAAGCCAAGGCACATGTGGAACTCGTGGCTTTCACCACCGTCAGTAGCACCCCATCCGAGATGCTAGTAGTTGAATCAATCACTCATCATCACAACTGAACCACAAGTATAAACCTTGTGTTCGCAATCTCCCCCTTGATGAGTGCATTGTTCAACACCAACACACCGCGGTGAGAAAAAAGAAAAAATAGAAGAAGAAGAAGAAAAGAAGAAAAAAACTCGCCAAATGACCAAAAGCCAAAGAGAAGCCAAATGTGGTCATTTGAAACAAGCAAGACTTGGTCCCCAAAGACATGGGCAACGGCTCGACGCAACCAAGCAAAACATGGCTAGCCCTCAAGAAGAGGCAGAAAGCGGGCTCAACACCACTAGCCAAGCAAGAAGCACTCAAAACGCTAGATCCTCCAGAAAGAGGCAAGGGCTCAACTGTGGCAGAACCGCCTAAATTAATACCCTCACAAGAGTACTTGTCTTCCATTAGACACTAAGTACTCAAGGGAGCGCACTAATTTAATCGATTCTGTCGAGCACACCCAACGGGAGAACTCGATAAACCACAAATTTAACCAGGATACAATTGAGTACGGAACTTACATCACTTAATTCATTTCATACAATAAGAGTCTTAAAAATTTATTCATTACAATACCGAGTTCGAGTCGCGGAATTTAAAACAAATGAACTGAAATAAACTTCTAGCGGAACGCGATACAAGGATTCCGTCTGTGCCCACCAGATGAATCCTCCACACAAAGCTACTCCTCAAGCTGAACCTGCAACAGGGGAAATAAACCCTGAGTACACAATGTACTCGCAAGACTTACCCGACTGGGAATTATATATCCCGACTCTCAAGGATATGAGTAGGCTATATGGCTTACTGGTTTAGTTTATTTGCGAAAAGCATTACTAAGCATAAATCCTTACTTCAAGTCATTAGCCGTATTTTAGTTCAATAGCTAATCATACTATGTAAGCACCTGTCTATTTGCAAGCATGTGGTAAGCAATCAGATATAGCTTTAACCTCTTGTCCAACTTCCATTTCTTACTACGATGCCAGAATAAAGCCCTTGCCGCACCGTTCATTGAACAACGATTCGCGAATCAATTTGCCCAGCTGGGTGCCCCGAGAGACACACTCCCCGCCTGCATCCTAGACACAGACGAGAACAACTTGCTTTCCCCTGCCCGGGGCTCTAGGTCCCTGTCCGAACTTGGACTCCAAGCCCCCGACATTACCGGCCTGGCCGTGTAATGCGGTGCAAGGACCTCCACCATCCCCGCCCCCATACAGCCGGTCCAGACGAGCCGGAACCCAAGACAAGAGAGAGCAAGCCTTCCGAGCTCCCATAAACACGTATGTGTTCGGGACAAGGAGATCTGTGGCTTAACCTTCAACCCTTAGCAACGATCGGTCCTTAACCGACACAGCATGACGAAACCGTGTAACCAAATTAAGCCTTGTGGGTCCGCAGGACATAACTTGTTACACACCACCAAGAACCATACCATATCTATCTGCCCGGTCAACATGTTTCTTTCCACCACTTTATCATGTGAGTAATATAATAAATCCTGTTGTGAGTAACGGTAGGTTACTCACGCTACCGTCACTCTAAGCGGAGCAGCGACTACTCGATCCTGAACTAGTAGGACTCATAGGATAGATATATATGCATGTGGGTTTCATAAATTTCCTGCAACGTAAATGCACCACATATAGATATTCATTTAATTATAAAATAGGGGTTATGCACCGGGGCTTGCCTTAGGCAAAGCGGGTCACAGAGAGTCGGTCGACCACGGCTCCCGGAACTCCAGGACTCCTCCAAAGACGGGGATCTCCTCCACGTACTCCTCGATTACCTCCTCGTACTCGGCATCGTCGGGGTATCAACAGCACGGACTCGTTCTCTACATGCATGCGATAATGATGCGATGAACACAGGGCAACAACAACTCTTAACAATAAAAGCACACATAACTAAGCTACCAGCTAGCTCTAATGACTAACACCAAGCTAAGTGTTATCATCTCAAATCAAACAATTATAATTAGTTTTCTAATTTATTTACTATATACTCTAAGTAAGGTATGTGCTTTAGCTATCTCATTAAACTAATTATTTTAGAGCTACGACAATTATAGAAGAGCACATAAAATACTACTAAAGCTAACTGATATACGAACCAACGGCAGGCAACGATTCTATCCATGTTACGGGCTTACAGAACATCATTGCTAATGTATACGTAACCAACTTAATAAACTATCTATTTTATACTCATGGTAATAAATAACGAAAAGCAAGAACAATTTATAACTCGTGCATACGACCTATTCGAGAGGCTATAAAAGTTACAGGAGGTGACTTATAACTGCAGCGACCTACTTGCTAAAATTTCAGGCCAAAAGCAATTATCAATTAATCCCAAAAATTAGCATAACAATAATGGAAGCTTATTTGTTATTTATTTGAGACCTACAAATATGGAGCATGAAAGGCATACCCCAACTCAGATACGGTGTTGATTGAGACGGAGGGGAAATTGAGCAACGCTGGCCGTCTTGTGCGACCGAACGGCTTGGCGGCGCCACCACGGTGAGCACGGCCGCAAGCGAGACTGAGGAACGGCGGCAGCAGCTCGGTGAGGGTGTGCAAGGTAGAGATAGGACCTAGGGAAAGCTGGAGGTGTCATGGGATCGGATGCTTTGGGGCTCTGGTAGCTACCGGGTCTTTAAGCGTGGTGCTCTCGGCCTCAAATAAATCGACGGCAAGGAAGGCTCCCACTTAAATGGAGCCTGACACCGCATTTAGTAAGCGAGTGATGACTCGGTGTAATGATGGTGAAGTACAAGACGTGATGAATTGGCTTGAGGTGATCCTTCCCTGCCGCAATTTAGTAACAGCTGGTTTCCATCCAATGGAAAAGAAACAAGGAAGGGGATGGCTCCTCGTGTGATATACAGGGGTGAACAAGCAGCGGCTTGTCACAGCGCGATGGGATTGGTCGACCAGAGCGCTTAATGGCGAAACTGTGGACGTGTCGAATCGAGCTGAGTCGACTCATCCATGTTGAATTGAATTAATCTACGGAGTTGGCTTTGGCGCGACGCTGTCTACCGCCGGCTGCCTTCAATTGCGATGACTGGTCGATGGTGTCGACAACCATTAATGGAGAAGACAAGGCGAGACGACGGCAAGCACGCCCACTTGCGCACAGCTGTGGCGGCGAGACGGCAGCTGCAACAACGCGACGCGAGATGCATGACTGCACTTAATGCTCGCTCATGGCGGTGCAGCGCGCATGCGGTGAATGGCATGTACGTGTGCATGCTTGCACTTGCAACGCAGCTGCAGTGTCTCTCTCTTAATTAGTCCAAGACAAGAGCTTGCATGCTGCCAAGGACACATGTGTGCATGGTGTCGAGAGGCTAGTTGTGTGTATGCTGATGATCGGAAAGCAAGCTCGTGCGGCCGTAGTGCCATAAATGGCAAGGCGACGGCAAGCACGACCACTCGCGCTTCGGACGACGCGACGGCAAAGAAGCGCCTAGACGCAGTAGAGCGGCAGCTATGCAACGACGTGGACGGGACGCTGGGCGTGCACTGTGAAACAACCATGGCAACGGGTGGCTCGACGCTTGGTTGCAGTAGTGCAGCGGCATGTGCATGGATGGTTGTGTACGTAGGCATGAAGGCTAGCTAATTGGAGCTCGGCCAAGACATACGGTGCATGCTTGCAACTGCAAACAAGCAGCAACCAGGTGCATGTGCATGTGTGCGTGTGTGTGTGTGTGTGGCTTCAGGCGTTGAGTACGTGAGTGTGAGAGAGAGTGTACGTAAACGTGAGAGAGTGTGTATGTACGTTTTTGTTTTTCTTTTATTTTATTGTCCTTTACACAATCGTAGAAACTTATATTTATTTATTTACAGCAAAATACTTTAAGTTGATTTCTCAAGGCAAATTTATTATCTAAAATTCTAAATTCAATTAAGCCACTTGCTAAGCACCGAATATTAATTATTTAATACTAAACATTTATTTTCTAGTGTTTGACACAATTTTAATTAAAAACAACAAGCTTAACCAAAACAATATAATATGCAATAACACGAAATGATGATGCTTATGAGATGTTTTAGCAGATAATTTGGCGCGTAACACCGAGGGTGTTACATCAACACATCTAGCAAGAAGCAATGTAAAACAACTCCCCCTGAGCAAATGCATATATGAGTGCACACAATCTTCTTGAGAACTAGTCTCACCCTCTGAGAAGACAACCAATCAAGACATGTCAAGTGACTCCCCCCTGACATAAGCATGTGATGTGTCGGGCATATGTGTGTGTGTCAAATTTCTCCCCCTTGTTGAATAATGCACACAAAGAAAGCCTAAAATGCAATGACATGCACAAATGCGTAAGCTTCGGTATATACCAATCGAGTGAAAAGATGCTCTAGCCGGTAAGGCAAATGAGTATAGCAACAATATACAAGTGCTAGCAAATGCTCAAACCGATCAACTAATATGAAATATAAAGTGTAAGCAGTTTTGAGCAGTTTTCAAGCATGTCAAAGAGGGGTTCACCACCAAAGATAGCACATAGCAAGCATAAGCTGGAAATCAACCTAGTGCTAACAAGGATATACAAGGTGAACTACCCCAAACAACGGTCACACATCATGTCAAAGACGAACCTAAGACGTGTTTTTCATTAAATTTTATCGAGTTTGTAGCTTAGCACAAGAATTAGTCAAAACATGTGTGTGCGAGAGGTTATCCAGATTGTCAAGCCTAACTTTTCAACCAAGCGGAGCCTATGTCAAAAGACAATGAGGAGCTCAAAGCAATGGCTTCGGTCATCCACTACAAGGCTCAAGTTCATCCAAATGTGCAATTGGAAGCAGTCTCGATACCTTGATGTGGGACAATACAGACCCATCTCGATCTTTTCATCTCACTTAGCTTAGTTATCAAATTTTAGCACAAGTAAAGTGTCTAAGCAAGTGAATGACTCAAAGCATGAGACATAGCAACCTAGCATATACAAGACAAAGATAAAGGGATCTCAACATCCTACACATGCTAGGTACCATCTCAAGCGGTGAACATTTTTAGATTTCAAGTAAGCTTAATCAAGTTCACATTAGAAAATCATGCTCAACTCATAACATATACCGGATGATCAATAAGAGCCTAAGCTGATAAGCACCATAAAGTACTCACAAGGCATACTAACAAGAGCATAGTTTCATTCCAAATGTTATATACATGAAGCTCAAAATGCAAGTATATCACAAAATGCAATGCAAATGCACTATCATACAAAGACAAATCAAAACCTAGACTACAAAAAAGAAACTAAAACTAGTGTACAACAAACAAAGTGCTTCCCTCCTCTAAAAAGGGAAACACACACCCAGTTCTCCTCGCAAGCGAGCAAAAAAAGTCGCTTGATCGAGGGGCTTAGTGAGAAGATCTCGCAAGGCGATCCCGGGTGGCTACGTGATGCAACTCAATGTCGCCTTTCTCTTGATGATCACGGAGAAAGTGAAAGCGAACATCTATGTGCTTGGTCTTAGAGTGAAGTACTAGGTTCTTAGCAACACTGATGGCACTAGTACTATCACATAGTAAGGGCACTCTAGAGAACTCAAGACCAAAATCACGTAGGGTGGCTATCATCCAAAGCAAATGGGAACAACAAGCGGCAAAGCAATGACATACTCAGCTTTCAGTAGTGGATTGTGCAACGCTAGACTGCTTACGGGATGACCAAGACACAAGGGACGAACCCAAAAACTGACAAGTCCCCGACGTGGACTTCCTATCTAAGCGGCAGCCAAAGAAAATCAGCATCCGAATAACCGCAAAGAGAGAGCGAGGAAGAAGCAGTACCAAAGTCCAAACTCAGGAGTGAAGCGGAGGTACCTCATGATGCGTTTCACCGCCTGACGGTGAGAGGTGCGCGGCGACGCCTGAAAGCGCACCAGGCACACAAAGAAACTGGATGTCGGGTCTTGTCGCCGCCGTACAAAGAACGACCCGATCATACTTCGAACTCCTTCTCGATCGACCGCTTCTCCATCCTCGCCGGCGTCGAGGGTCGTCCGTAGTCGACATGGGCGTCGAAAGAGGCTTGGCCTCGCCCATGTCAAACTTCTTCAGACGTCCTTTGTGTACTTGCCTTGATGCACGAACGTCCCATCCCGTGTTTGCTTGATTTGTAGGCCGAGGAAGAAAGTCAACTCGCCCATCAAGCTCATCTCAAACTCCCCGCTCATAAACTCGCAAACTTGGCATTCAAAGCGTGAGAAGAACCACCGAAGATGATATCATCCACGTAAATCTGAACCAAAAGGATGTCATTGCCTTGCTTGAGGAGAAACAAAGTCTTATCTACCGATCCCATCCTAAACCCCTTCTTAAGCAAAAAGGTTTTCAGCCTCTCATACCACGCTCTAGGGGCTTGCTTAAGACCATACAAAGCTTTGTGCAACTTGAAGACATGGTTAGGATACTTGGGATTTTCAAAGCCCTGGGGGCTGCCTAACATACACTTCCTCCTCTATGTACCCATTCAAAAAGCGCTCTTGACATCTATCCGAAAACAACTTAAAGCCCTTAGCAAAGAAATAACGCTAATGAATGTGGATAGCCTCTAAGCGAGCTACGAGAGCAAAGGTTTCCTCAAAGTCTATCCCCTCTTTCTCGGCAATACCCCGAGCAACAAGCCTAGCCTTATTCCTAACAACCACCCCATCTTCACTCTGTTTTGTTCTTAAACACCCACTTTGTACCTATAGGATGACACTCGGAGGTGGAGGAACTAAGACCCGACTTGGTTTCTCTCAAAGTTTTCTAACTCCTCATGCATGGCATTAACCCAATCAGGATCGATAAAGCATGTCCAACATCTCGAGGCTCAAAAGAAGCTACAAATGCGAGAATGAGCAAAGTGAGAGATGTGATACGACTGACCGCGTGACTCGCTGGTCAATGTCACCGATCATCGCCCGAGCGGGATGACGACGCTGAATGTGTCGTGGAGCCTCTCTGGAAGAAGTCGCCTCCCCCCCTCAACAGCAGCCGGTGCCTCCTCGGGTGCAGCCAGCCGCTGGGCCGAGGAAGCTGCTCGAACGGTGCCCAAGAAGTGGAAGTAGATGGGTCTGGACCGTGAGCTGAAGTAGTTGTCGCAGGCTCGATAGGGGCAGCCGGTGGAGTCGGCTCGGGATCACCCCAATCGGCATCGTCCCTGCTCCTCCTCCACAAAAATGCTTTCTCCAAGCTCTTCATCACCGCACGCTCAAAGACAGGGGGTTGTACAAGGCATAGTTTCATCGAATGTGACCTCACAGGTCTCCACAACACGGTTAGTTTCAAGGTTAAGTACTCGATAAGCTCTAGAATGCAAAGCATAACCAAGAAAGATACCGTCGGAAGACCTGGACTCAAACTTGTCTAAATTACCTTGTTTCAAGATGAAGCACTTACACCCAAACACCCTGAAATGACTCACCTTGGGTAACCTCCCAAATCGCAACTCATAAGAAGTTTTCTTCGTAAAAGCACGGAGAAAAATGCGATTGGAAACATGACTAGCAGTGTTGATTGCTTCGGCCCAAAACCTCCTAGGAGTCCTATGCTCATCGAGCATCGTCCTGGCCATTTCAACAAGGGTCCGATTTTTGCGCTCAACAATACCATTCTGTTGCGGAACATAAGGTGAGGAAAACTGGTGCTCAAGACCCAAAGACTTGCAAAAGGTTTCAAAATGAGTATTCTTGAACTCTGTGCCATTGTCACTATGAATAGCTCTCATGGCATTCTTAGGGAACTCATTTCTCAACCGAAGAATCAAATCTCGAGCATGTGAAAAAGCCTCATCCTTACTCTCCATGAAAAACACCCAAGAGTATCTCGAAAAGTCATCCACAATCACTAGCACATACCACTTCCACCTTCTTCGACCGAACCCGAAGCCGACCAACTGTGTCCATGTGAAGTAGCTCGCCGGGTTCCTTGGTCATGATTTGATTCACAGTGAGTGAGAAGCGGCTACCATCTTTCCATGACGACAAGGGTGGCAAACAAGATCCTTCTCAAATTTCAACTTGGGCAATCCTTGGATTAAGCCAAGTGAGCTCAACCTAGAAAGAAGGTCAAAGCTCAAATGACCAAGTCTCCTATGCCACTTCTAAAGCTCGAAAGAGGATCCGGCCACCAAACAAATGGGAAGAGCCAAAAGAGTGAGAAAAATCAGCTCGAAAGACACGGCCAAATGGGACGATCCGACAAACAAGATCTCCCCGAGAATCGAGAACTCGAGAAAAACCATGTTTAAAGCGCACTTCAAAGCCATCCTCAAGGAGTTGCGAAACAGAGAGAGCAAATTAAAATGCAAGTTCGAGACCAAAGCAACATCCTTGAGAACAAAGCTCGTTAACCCGAATGGTTCCACGAGAGACCACTTTACCTCTACTATTATCCCCAAATGTGATGTACTCTTTGTGTTGCACGGGGTCGAGGCCGGAGAACCATTTAGAACTTCCGGTCATGTGGCGCGAACATCCGTAATCAATGAGCCATGTGTTCTCCAAGCCTCCATCCTACATCAATAGAAAGACATAGGATGAGCAAATGGCACACCACTCAAGTTAGTAAACCGAGAAGGATACCAAAGATGCATCATTTGCCTTGAAAAAGTGTTAGGAAAAACACCAAACATGCCATGTCCCATTTGAGGAAAGCGATCACCACGAGAGGGAAAAAAAACGTGGTCCGCTAGAGCTGTGGGACTCAAAAGCACCGTCGCGAGGTTCATAGTCATATTGACCACGACCCGAACCCCGCCGTGCACGACCACCACGTGGTCTCGCAACCTGAGGCCTAGCACATTGAGGCATTGCACCTCTAGGCCTAGTAGTGCGCCTCTGAACAGGCGGTACATGTACGCCATGGGGAGGACGGTACATGTTCCGGTTGTTCAACTCAAACTCACGCTTCTCATCTCTCTTCCTCCTAAAGCAAAACTCAACCAAGTGACCATCCCTATGACAATACTCACAGTGGTACACCTCTCTCTTAGGTGTTTGGCTCACTTTCTTGTGGGTATGGTTCACTCTTGGAGGTGGCTTGGCTTTGGGAAGGGGTTCCTCAGAGATGGAAGGGAGTGTGTCAAGTGGGTTCCTTAGGTGGTTCAGTTTTGGAATCCACACTTGTTTCTGGGGTGGAGCTCTTAGAGGTTCTTCAAACACTCCATCTTTGGTGGGAGGCACAAGTGGCTTAGGTGGAGTGATTTTGAGTAGCTTGGGAGTAGTGGAAGGTTTTTCACTCGGAGGCACACCACTAAACTCACCAACTTTGCCATAAAGATCATCACCCTTCCCACCTAAAGCAAAGCCTAATCCCGGTCCACCAATTCCCCTCCTGAGTTGGTTGACCATCATACCAAGTTGCGGCTCACTGCAAGACACCCAACTCAAGATGGTCCGAAGGTATGTGTTTTCCTCCTCGGTACGCACCTTGTCATGCCGACAATTTGCAAGTTCAAGCTCTAAACCCTCACAAAGAGCACACTTAGCCACACTAGTGCTATCTGAGTTGGCCTTTTCAAACAAAGCAAGTTTGACATTCTTCTCTGCCAACTCAGATTGCAAGTCCGAGCAAGACTTGCACGCACTCAACAGAACAGGTGAAGCATGCACACTATCAAAATCATCAACCAACTTAGCGTACTTGGACTGCAGACTAGCAAGATCAGCCATGTAAACGCTACAAAACTCATACTGCCTCGTCGGACACTATGGGAGTGTTCTTAACTAGCTCAAGCTCCTTAAGCGCATCTTCTAGCTTAGCCTTGTACTCTTTTCTATCCCTAGCAAAGATGCTTAAGCAACTTATCTTGACGAAGCAAAGTGGCGGTCAAGTCATCAACCTCGGCGACAAGAGCATCGACGGAAGGTGATACCTTAGATGGGTCGTCGCCGCCGCCGCGTCGGGAGCATCGCCGTTGCCGCTCTCCACCTCGTCACCAAGTGCCATGGTGCAGAAGCCTCCGTGGGTGGAGTCGGCGAGGAAGCGGAGTCCGTTCAGCTTGTCCTCGACCTTCCTCTCGGACTCGTCGTCGCTCGAAGAGGAGGAAGCATGCTCGTTGTCGGAGTCGAGGTCGCTGAGGGAGGCGAGGAAGGCGCGCTCTCTTGCCTTGAACTTCTTCACGAACTTGCGCTTCATCGCTTCCTTGTCAAAGCCTCCCTTGGACTTGTACTTGCCGGAGGTGTACTCGCGCTTCTCCTCGTACTTGTCGGAGGTGGACTTGCCGAAGGAGTGCTTGTTTCGCTTGGGACAGTTGGCGACGAAGTGGTCGGGGTCGCCGCATCCATAGCATCCATCCTTCGGTCCACCTCGCCGACGATTCAAGCGGTTGTTGTGGAACCGCGAGAACCGGCTGATGACGAGGGCCAGCTCATCGTCTCCGAGCACGTCCAACTGCTCCTCTGTCACTGTGATCAACGAAGACAAGGCAAACATCGCAGAGGAGGGGTTAGCTGAAGAACTAGTGACACCGTTACCTGACACCAGCGCCATAGTCGGAGCAGAGGGGTTGTGAAGTTTGGCCTGGATCTGGTGGTCGATCTCACTGGACTTCAGCTTGCTGAAGAGCTCGTCCACGGTGAGGGTCTCGTAGTTCTCAAGCGACTCGAGAAGAGCTTGCACCTTCGCATCCCAAACCCTCCGATCAAGAGCATGTAACAACTTCAAAGCTCTCTCTCATGATCGTCATAGGGCAAGTTTGGCTTGTTCGCACGCATCTTGTTGACAATGGTCCAAAGCGTGAGAACATAGAATCGATGGTCTCGCCATCAAGCTGCCGGAAACTCTCATACTCCCCGCTTGTATGTGTCAAAGAGTCCGGGTCTTAATTTAGGGAGTCCCCTCATGATAGCTCTGTAGCTTCACCCGCATCTCTCTAGCAGTAGTCAAGTGTCCGACACGCCAAACTCGGACTCGAAAAGACTCGAGAAGAGAGCATTACGTGCCTCGCTATTGGCATCGTGTTGTTCCATTTGCTCCCGACCAACACGAGCGGGGGAGAACAACGTAAGCCTCATTCTCACAAATTTCCCATACCCTCGCACCGAGACTCGAGATATGCGGACATCCGAATCTTCCAAAGACGGGTAATTGGTTCCATCGAAAAAACGGTGGCTTCCCCGAACCACGAGCCATGTCGCCTTCTCAAGGATCAAGAACCGGTTAAGGTGGAATGATCCTTAACCCTGCTCGATACCAATTGAAGGACCGAATACGGCGACCAGAGGGGGGGTGAATGGGAGCCGATCAAAATTTCTTTTCGAATGGCCACCGTCCCCAATCGACCCTCAAAAACCCAAAACTCACACGTGAGTAGTTCTCGAGTCAACAAGTGATCGGATGTTCTCCGGTAGTCCCCGGGAACACAAATAAAACACTCAAGGCAACGAAAAGCCAAGCGAAAACAAAGAACTCCTCAAGACCGGAAATGCAATGCACCCCCGAGGTTCAGCGGTTCAGTCTTTGAGGTTCAGCCAAAATGACTTCGACAAAGAAACGCTACTGATCGGGAGGAGGCTCAAGACCTCTAGTGCTGAGGTTCAGCACTTCTCGAACTTCGACGTAAAAATGCTACTGCATCACGAGAGGCTCAGCGCCTCAAGTGCCGAGGTTCAAAGACGGGCTCCAAAGACAAGAACACCAAGAACGAAAATCGCCATGATCTTCAATCCGCCCGATCTCCTCCAAATCTCAACCAACTGCACCCAAATTTGAACCGTGTGTTCCCAAGGCAGGGAGAAGCTCCCTCTAAGAGATCATAGCTTGAGATTGGACGAATCAACGGAATCACAAAGGGGACGAAGAAAACGAGCAAAAACAGGCGTCACCAAGAATCGCTTCGATCTCCTTGCACGGGACAAATTGGAGGAAACCCTTCAAAGGAAGTGTTCTCCTACAAGCAAGGATTGAGCAGCAACAAACGGTGCGCAAAATGATCAACCATAGCTCGAGAAATCAACTCGGGAACAAACGGGGGAGAAGAGGGAAAACGAAGAACGCGAAGAACACCAATCAAAACGCGAATCAACACATCAATCTGACCCAACGAGGAAACATGGAGGATTCGGGACCTCCATTTCCATGAGTAAACTTGGTTCTTACACTAATTGCAAAGATTAGTGGACCTCTCTCTCACTTAGCACCTAGAAGAGGGAAACCCTAGAAAGGAAGAGAAAAAATGCAAATGGGAGAGGTGAGGGAGATGGAGCTCCCTCCACCTTACTTATCGACTGGGCTTATTTCATTTTCCAGTTTTTGCCCCTGATACAACTCTGAGCAAACTGCCTAGCCCTAGGGACATTGCGGTCCAACTCGAACCGACTTGATGCAATCTTCGATCCGACGGCCACCGCGCCTCTTCACCGGTAGCCGCCTCGACGCGATCTCCCGATGCCGCCACGTGCCGTCCGTCCGCCTCGGGACCTCCGCCAGGGTTTTGAGGCTCAACCCAGAAACCCGCCGGGTGGTTTTGAGGCCCAAACCACCGAAACCCTCCACCGTTGGTTTTGAGGCCCAAACCAACAAACCGGCCCATGTCCTTGCACTTGTCGAAGCCAAGTGCCAGCAACGTGATCCCGCCCGGCGATTCCGGGTCCCTCAGTCCAAGTCTTGATGCGTCCGCCCTTTCACCGCTCCCGGTCCATTCGGCGCGGCCCGCCATCACTTGACCTTCACCTCGCCGTCGGCCACCGCCTCCATGCTCGACACCTGCACAACACAAGCCAAGGCACATGTGGAACTCGTGGCTTTCACCACCGTCAGTAGCACCCCATCCGAGATGCTAGTAGTTGAATCAATCACTCATCATCACAACTGAACCACAAGTATAAACCTTGTGTTCGCAGTAGGAACCGTGGCCAGATTTCGGCTTCCTATGCAGCATTGACGTCATTATTCACATTTTCTTTCCCAGGGAACTTGCTTGTGCAGCTCTTTTTGTGCCTCCACAGGTGAGAGGTGCCATTGGTAGAGCGACCACTACTGTACCCCCTGTCACAGTGGTGGCACACTGCATACACCACGTCATGATCTGCGGTGCGGATCTCAGTGAAGTACGTCCAAACTTCTGATGTGCGCTTGGAAGCAGCACTTCTCTTGCGCTTCCTATCTCTCGCACCGTGCTTGTAATCAGTGGGTACAGTAGTGACCGTGTTCACGCCTTCACCTGAACAAGGCAGGGAGTATAGTAATCTTTGATACTTCGTGTCTGTGGAAAGTTTTATCTACTATGGAATCGATGCAACCAAGTGATTTGGAAATGGTGCGGCGAATGAAGTATTACCGTTGTAGTACTCTTCATTGTCATTGTCATCATTCAGTCTCCTGTCGAATTCACTGAAAATGGCAGTGACCGCATCTTTGTCGTAGTGGAATACCTTGCGAATTACCATGTTTCCCTACAAATAAGCACGAATGAAGCACATAAGTAAAAACCAAGGCAAGACAAAAGGTGCTGCAAAAGGTGTACTAGTTTGTTTTTTTGTGAAAGAAGGGTACAGATTTCTTGAAGACTCTCATTTCCAAACTATCTGGATATTAGCGATTGAGTGAACCATATATATTATATAATCACCTGAAGAATCAGAGCAGGGGACTGCATATCATGAACCTGTTGGTATTCGAGCATGATCCAGCCCGTCTTAAGCTTGTTGCCGTTCTGATTGAGATGAAACTCTAGGGTCCTCCTCAGCCCCATGTACTGTGGCACCTGCATTTGCTGCATCTGATAATCGTTTTGGATCGCAGTGGTGATCCCCTTACTTATCGCCATCCAGAACCCCTGCATTTGCTGCTGTTCCATTCGGATCGCAGTGAACTCTTTGTCTATCTCCTCCCAGCACCCTTCATTTGTCTGCCGGTTCAATGAGGTCGTGACGTAGCAGGCGTTGCTGTGGCTGAGAACCCATGGGTTCAGCTGGGTGAGGTGGGCGTTGACCTCTTGACGCCGGAGCTTGCCCTCCATCATCTGTTGCTCGTCGAGCGCTGTGCGGAGGCGGTGCAGCATTTCACGGTCCTCATCGGTGGAAGGATTACTGCAGCTTGAGCGACATTTGTCACTCTTCCTATGCCTTTCGAGTTGAGAAATGCAATGCTTCTTGGAGCAATGAGCCTTGAGAGCTTTGTCACAGTGGTGGCACACTGCGTACACCACGCCAGGATCCTTGGTACGTATATATCTTAGGCGCGTTTGGTTTGCGTCCCAACACAGCCCTGCTTGCATATAGGATGCAGGTTCCCATGGACCAGGCTACGGTGATACATCTGCAGTTTGTTTGGATGCTTGGTTGAGCAGGGGCTGGCCGCACGCAGCTTTTGTTTGGTTGGCCGTATTAGATACAGTACAAGCACGGCAGTAGTAGTTTTTCTGCTCCAGTAGTGCATCCCTTGCACCACCCGAGCCAGGCCCCCAGGAAACGCACTTCAGATTCGTTTCTCTGGAGCCAGGCCAGCGAGAGCAATTTGCACGGGCACAGCCAGGTCTGAGCTGAGGTTCAGGAAACCAAACAAAGCAACACTGCTCTCCACGGGCCAGGCCCATCGAAATACACCCAACCAAACGCCCCCTTAGTGAAGTGCGGCAAAACATCATTGATTGGTTGGATGTTTTGAGGCCAACCGGGCCCTTCGCATGCAGTCAGTGCACGTTTGGTTACCTGAAGAAAGCAGCGGGCCTGGGCGACGAGATGCAAATCGGCCGCGTGAACCTGGCTGCGGAGAAACGAATTTGAAATCCGTTTTTACTCGGCATGGCTAGCGCGGTGCAAAGAGTGTGCGTGTATGGCATGGAACGAGAGAGCGGCGATACGAGAAAAGCTAGAACCAAACACGTCGTTCACGTATGAACCTGGGCACCTGGCTATGACGAAGCAAGCAACCAAACGTATTTGACTTGCATGTGCTTAGCCTGGTGCTTGGGAGACTGGCCGGCTGGTGCGAGCCAGGCCGCCCCTGATTTTGCATGGGTATGGCGGTGAACTATATTGGATCTAGTTCCGCCAACTCCAATAATGAGTCTATCTCATCCTGGAGTTGCTTGCACAGGTGTATAGTCCGCACGTCATAAGCTGAGAATTAGTTAAGGTTAGTGTTGTGATATTTTAACTTTATTCTTGCACAAAACAATGTAATTAATGTAATGATCAGTTTGCATTTGTAAGGATGCCCAAAATAACATACGAAGACAAGCTCCATTGCAGATCCTCTTTTCCTGCTAAAATTTTAGGATGTTTTGGCTTTTATAAATACATTGGTTTTGCCATGCATCTAGACATAATAATAATAATAATTTATCTCTAAGTGCGCAGCAAACTATGAATCTAGAGAAACAAAAACCTCTGTCGGGCCCTGGGCCTATTGACGATTGGGCTGGGCCAGGTGCTTGTGCTAAAACCCCAAGCCAGGCAGCCACGGGAGCTGTGATTGCCACAGACCAAGTTGGGCCGGCCACACCGCGTCGCATTAATTGTCAAAAATGAGGGACATCGCCCGGCCCCGGCCCCGCGTCTTCAAGGTAGGGAGTCTCTCCTCCACTGCGGCGCCCGCACGAAGCTGTTCCTCGGAGCGATGGCATTACCGTCGTGAGCTAATCGTTTTCTGTAAATTACAACCGCTCGCCAGATGCGACCTCTGGGGTGCGTTGGTGTCAGGTTTTGTAAACGCTATCATCCCCATAATGATGAAATATATAAGTGCGTTCTCGAAAAAAAGGATCATTCTCTGTAGACGCTGCCGCCCGGCCGGCGTCCCCATGCGACATGCCATGTGCCGCACACGTCAGTGAAGTCGTCGTCAGGTTACACCTACGAACTCTTTTTACCGCGCCCGACGTCGTGGTGGCCCGCCCCGTGTTACTTACTGCTCGGCGAAATGCTCCAATGTACACTATGTAGGACTAGTAATATGCCCGTGCTAACGCTACGGCTTCATTACAGGGGTGTGCACTTGAAATCACGCAAAAGAACAAGATGTTTCAATAGTTTAAGTTACACTCAATTGTTTATAACCATGTATATTAATAGGGAAAGCCCTCATGCAACACAAATGTATACTATAGTCATGTGTCGCATATTACAACTAATTTATTGGTTGAAGTAGACTTCGGAGTTCTTCGGGGATATTATCTATACATTTATTTGTGCTACTCTTTAAGATGTCCACCGTGAATTCCATCCTTAGTTTTTCTGACCGCTGTGAATGACAAATAATAAGTCAAGTTAGTTATTTGGTACTATATATAGCCTACAAAATCTCCATAGAAATTGTATATGCTTACAGTGTTCATAAACGGGAAATGTCTTTTGCCGTTCCACAACTTTATGAAGTTGTACACAAGAAATCCTGTCAATTTCCTAGGGAAGAAAACAGCAATTGTTAGTTTGATGCACATAAATCAAATGACAATTTAATAAGAATGATATGAAATAAAATAGGTTTTTACCGGTCTGTAGTCTTTGGATTCGCCTTTTTAAATTCACGACGCCAGTCAAAAATGTTCTCTTTCCATGCAAGATTTGCCAGCCTCATGGCGAGATTGAAATGATTCAAAATACTATTTAAGGTAGGTATATATGGCATGTTTGGATCATCACTCATGTGCCATATATTTGGAGAATGTGGATCCATAAGATGCACTATTTTGTCTTTCTTGTCCATTACAAATAAAATATAGTTTCTGTCTTTAAAATATGGCAATAAAACCTGTAAACAAATTCCAAGAATATATGTCAATCAAAATATAACACTTTAAAGGAGGGTAAAGAATAATATATCTTACAGTGTCACAATTTTGAATTTTATAGTCCATATCAGGCCAGCATTCAAACAATTTTGCTAGTTCATAGTGGTCTATCTTGTCATAGCATCTTGGATCTCGCCCAAACTGAGTTATCGCCCAAACTGAGTTATGGACTGTTGATTTTCCAAAAAAAAATAGTAATTGATTAATTTTTTTTGCAATTATATATACACATGAAGGGAACAGTTATTTCAACTTACAACAAACTTAAGGTCCATGAAATGATATTTGTATTTCTTCAACATCAAGGAATTGTTGCGAGCAGCCAATCGTACAGCCATGTTGAAGCAATCGTGATCCATCTCTGATGTATCATATAAAATATCTCTAATTTTTTCAAAATTTAAAGTAATAGGATATGGCCTCGTGCATTTGACCCATGTTTTACTAAATAAACAAGGACAAGAAATATATTAAATTATTGTAGTTGATGAACAAGCATTATAATAGAACCAAACCATTTATGTAGAATGACTTACTCTTTTGTCAAATTCACCTGACCACAGATTTCCACACCTTAAAAACAAATTCATATCAGGAGTTCCAGAGCTCCTCTAAAGAACTATTTTGTCAATCTAGAGGTGATGTTGCTGGGGTTTAAGAAACCAGCAGCAGTAAAAATTATTCAATTTTATTCTTTTCTCACCAATGATTACCAGATCATTGATCTATTTACTACTTCCAAGCTTAACATGGTGAAAAATAAAAGCTTATGGTACAGGGTTTCATATTTATAGAGGAAATACTAAACAGTGAAAGCTTTAATTGCAAGGTACCAACTGTAATTTCCAATGACAAATCTAATACAGAAAATGCAATACCTAGGCTTGAAGAAAAAAAAGAATTACCAATTTACCACTGCTTTTGTGTTTGTCCTTGTCCAAACAATTTACAACTTTACAACATTCTAGCATAAAATTCAAAAACGTGTAATGGGAAATGATTTGTGCCTTCACATGAGAGCAATGCAGGCACCGACAGCCTTACATCAAGCTAGAGAAATAGCTACAGTCAGACCTCAATCTTTGTCTAAGAAGGCTAAGGAACTCACCCCTGCAACAGATGGTGCTACTCAGCATTGGTTAATCCTGGAGGCTGAACTCTGTGTTGCCATTGGAACTGCAATTGGTGTTAATACCTTGATCTGTTGTAACACCATCAGATTAAAATAGTCCTCAGTATTAACAAACTGTTAAATCAGGATTGATGAAATAGTATGACTCTTTTCCTGATGAATTGTTAAGATATAAACTGGGAAACACTTAGCACAAGGGACGTTGAAATTGGATAAGAAGCAAAATTTTGAGCCAACATACAATTGTCTTGTGGAAGAGGAGCAGACACCTTTGCTTGTGGTACGACACCATCCCATGCCTCTAGCGTCACCACATGCTCAATCAATTCATCGTCTTATAACATGGTGGAATCAGCAGCCGCCGTGACTTCAGTGAGCATCCCTCTCTTGTTCTCCCCTCTCTTCTTCAATGCCAAATCTGCAAACAAGTTATGTGCAGATGATCTTAGACAAACAATGACAATGGAAATCTTCGACAACTGATTAATCTCCTTCCAAACCACGATTATGGAAACTTTATTGTAGGCAAAAGAATAAGGAGGGCATCGCCGATCATGATACTCTCCATTCTATTTAACGACAGTTGTATTATTAGTGCTATGAGTAAAGATGGGCTCTTGTTTCAAAAAAGTAGGGCTCTGTTCTATTTAACAGCTATTCCATTATTGATGCTATGTAAGATTGGCCCGCCCTGTTTGCCGGCTATTGCATCAACGAATCATTTCCTGCTCTAGACAGTCTATGTCCATGTTGCGATTTATTGCAGACAATGTATCCAACCCTTTTCTCTATTTCTCATTTAAAGAAAACAAAATGCCCTACTAAGGCCTGAAACATACAAATATGCATGTTCGTCCAATTCTAATAAGTAAAATTAGTCTCTATATTGTTATTCAGCATGTGGATCTCTATAAACTATAGCCTCATAGGACAGATTTTATTACACAGATGAGATGACACAACAGAAGGAAAGGACAAATTAGTCTATGTATTGTTATTCAGCAAAGTGATGAAGCTTAGGTCCATCCATGAATACATAAAAGTGAATAATATTATGTTTTTTGAAGACATCAAAGCTCGTTTATGATAAGGAAACAAAGCTTGTTTATGATAAGGAAACACATCAATCCCAGTAATGTATTAGTTCATCCGACATCAGTATATATGCCAAAAAAATGCAATGATTTCAGTTCTAATGCCATCTATCTAAAGGCCAAAGGCTGAATAATCGAATGATACTAACATTTTCAGATATAAACCAACATTAATTTGTACTGGTATACCTTCAAAACCAAATGGATGCTTGCTGGCAAATCCTCACAGCTGTAGCTTTGTTGGCAGCCTTGAGGAAACAATCAGGTGACTCCAAAATTTCATCAAAAGTCAAACAAATCAAGTCCAATTGGTCTCAGATTTTAGCTACAACTTCAACGTATCAAGGGTAATTCATTCCAACAGATAGAACCTAAAAAGACTGGCAAAAATCTTGCCAATTTCAGAAATCGGAAAAGCCTAGGCGAAGAACAAAATTGATAAAAAAAAATCAAATCCGTCGTGCAGTTCATACCTCAACATCTGGCCTGCTGCTGTCGGAGGAGGTGGGCACGGGATCTAGTCATGGTGGCATGGAATTTGTTTGCCACGAAAGGGGCACCGACAAAAGGAGGAAGCCGTCACCGTGGCTCACGTCGAAGAAGGCGCAGCTGCTTGGGGGGCTCGGAGGTGGGTGCCGCCGCCGAGGATGGAGAGGTGCCGCCGCTAGTAAATGCGGGTGGAGACGGTGGCGCCGCCAGTAGGGGTGAGGGCACCGCCCGCGGTTGGTGGCGGATCTGGTCCGCTGCCACACGGTGGGGGCGTCGCCGCCGAGGACTGCCAAGGGGGTGGGCGTGTGCGTGTCTGGGAGGGACGGATTGGGATCCGGGAACTCCATGGCGATGAGTAGGGCCGCCGTTCCTGACCGCCACCGCCATTATCGGTGCCGCCTCTCTCATCGCGGCGTCGTCTCGGTGTCGCCTTCGCCAACCTTCTCCCACCTCTCGGGCTGGGTCGCCCATGCGGAGCGCCCCGCGACCTCGATCGCACTAAGCGTGGGGGAGTCGTCGCCCCTTCCGTGCCCTACTCCTGCGCCTTCTGCGACGCCGTTTCCCCCACCGGGAGTGTTTTTTTTTTTTTTTGCGAATTTCCTTTTGTTCCTTCTTTACGTGAGGTTGAGGACCGGAGATTCGAACCCCGCTCGTTTCTCTTACTCGGGGAACGTCCGTCGCGGGAGGCTTTAGCAGGCTTCAGCGCGCTGAAGCTTTGATTGCTTGGCGTTAGATCTTGTGAGGGTTGATTAAGGGCCTTAGATTTTGATGATGTTGAATTTCTGTATACATTTTATGGGGTGCGCAATGGTTGAAACTCTCAGCGGGGGACGTTTTTTTTGGGTGGATGGAGTATAATTTAACTATTCCATTATAGTAGAGATGAGTCCGTGACCTGCCACTGCCATGACTCGCTCCCTTCATGCCTTGGCAGATGCATGTGCCATTGCCGCGTCGGGCTCCCCAGGCCCGCTGGCTGACTGACTGTTGGTCCTTTGCCTAACAAAGGTGGTGGTAGCTACGAAAGGGATGAAAGTTCCCTGTACTTCCCTTCCCTTCCCTTCCTTTCCCCCAAATCATTTTTGTATTACTGTTGATAAGGGATTAAAATTCATTCATTTCAAAAAAAATATTTATCATTCATGCAGATATAGTGTATGTCATATAATATAGTGTAATTTAGACATTTTACGGTGGATTAAGAGAGAATACAAACTTTATTTCCTAATTAGACATTATCAACAACATGAATATGTAGTGTACCCATGAGATGTTTTATGGTAGATTGTCTACATAGTATCACCATGTGATATTCTTTTTAATTTTTCTCTATCATCCGAGGTTTTCTCTTTTTTTATATGCCTTGTTGTCTATTTTATTATTTTTGTATCTATTTTATGTTATTTATTTATATTATTTTTGAATATTTCAATTTCATTTTGTTCTATTTTTATGGATATTATATTATTTATTTATTTATCTATTTTTATATACTAAATCTGTTCTAAATTATAAAACGTTTGATTTTTTTGACCTTAAATTTAACCACTCATTTTATTTAAAAAATTATGTAAAATATCACTTCTTTTGTGGTGGTTTACTTTATTAATAAAAGTTCTTTAAGAATGACTTAAATTTAACTATTTTTACACAAAATTTTTAAAATAAGATGAACGGTCAAACTTGAGGCTAAAAAATCAAACATCATATAATTTGGAAACGAAAAGAGTACTTCATAACTTAATGTTATTATTTATAGATATTATAATACTATACTAATCAAATGAATATACAATTTGCTCTAATAGATATGGAATGTTGTTCTGCAGAACCGAGAACATTTTTCGTACGAAGATGAAACCATAAACCTCATGTTGCTTAATACTACTCACTCGGTCCCAAAAGACTAGGATAGATCAATGTTCGATTGAAATTAGCCATGTACCTTTATTATTATTTATTAAAGGTGAGGGATAAGTTGCTACTAAAAGAAATGCTCGAAGCTCAGAAATGCTTGAGGCCCATAGACCACAATGTCAATGTCAAGCTGATATGGATCGAATCTAGTTCAAAATAGTATTAATTTTTTTTTTTTTTTTGACAAATTTTGACACAGCTATGCCTGACAGCGGTACGAAAGATGATAATTTTGGTTTGACACCGGTCAAGCTAAAGCTCGCCGCTTTGGCACGTTGTTCGTTTCACATTGCCATGGCCCAGCGCGGATTTAAAGGGAAATCATCACGACAGCGACTAATCGGGCCTCGGGAGTTGGCCCTACCCCTCGGGCATCCCCAGCCCGACGTGGTGGTCTCTGGTCTGTCCCTGACCCCTTGTTTTTACACGACGTGGTGGTCTGTCCCCACGGCTCCCTCGGGCAGTCGGGCTACTGCGTCGCTGATGGCTACTAGGAAGACGTAGGAAGGTTCCCGGCACTTGCCTTCTCTTGTGTTTTTAAGTCAGAATTTTTGCGTTACCGTTGGTATGGGATTAAAATCCATTATTGCTCACTCCTTGTTTACTCCTGCTAACGAGCTTAGTTTGCTTGCGCTTAAAAAATCCCTATGCGTTCCATGCATTACACGCCCTTGAAACCTATTTGGCAAGAGAACCCCAGCAGACGACAATCCAGAGTCGCAAAGAATCGAATGCCGGTGTTTAGTTATAAAAGCCCATACCTAACGAAATGAACAAGTTTAAATCTGATCAAGTTATTATATATAAAAATCTATGTACCAACTAGATGTCGCTTCCATTTGTTACGAAATATATTTTCAAAATATACCAGTGTGTTTATATTGATATTTTCCTTAAATTTAATAAAGTTTTATATACCTTGACTAAGTACGAGATTTTATGATATACAGAGAATAACAAAACAAAACTGTATACCACTATTTCATTTTCTAATCTGACACTATCATTAGCATTATTGACGGAGATTGGTTAATTAGTATCGACATAATACGTAGTACTAAACTTGTATGCCTATTTAATGTGAAACAGTTTTTATCTTGTACAAAGCCCCTTATATAAGTGGTACAACTTTTGAATGCTACTCCCTCAGTCCTATAATATAAGACGTAACCACCTATGATTTAAAGATCAAAAAACATATTTAATTCTCTCTTATTGATATACGTGTGTCTAGAGAGCATGTTTATATCATAGGACATAAATGAAAAGTGGTTACGTCTTATGTTCTGAGACGGAGGGAGTATAATACACTGTATTACAAGAAGAAAAAGGGAGTAGTTTAATAACCTAGCATTAAAAAAAAAAACAAGAGAACGGTAGCAAGTGAGTTGTACTGTCAGCTCAGAACTAGCCAATGCGGCTCATATATATGGCTGCTGCTGTCTTCTTCGCTCATTTTAACAAGTGCAACGTGTTTTAAGTTTTAACCGCTGCTTAATACCTTATTACAGTGATGGCACTCGAAAAAAAGGGACAACTTTAGTTTGCCACTGGTCAAACAAAGCTATACTCCATCGGTCCCTTTTTATTTGTCGCTTCGCTTTTCGAGACACAAATACTAGTAATTTTAATAAATAATAAATATCATCGATTAGTATCATAGTTAATATTATCAGAAAGATCTTTAGATCTAGTTTTTAATAAAATTATTTAAAAATATAAATATTGTACGTATTTTTACTATAAATCGAGTTAAATTTGTGCTTACGTATCCCACAAATGACAAATAAAAAGGGAGAGGGGAGTACTGCTTTGGTACGTACGTTGTTCCTTTCACTGTTTCATCACATGCCGATGGCACGGCCTCGGGTAAAGGTGCTAAAAATCATCCATACTGACGACTTTGGCCCCAGCCCGACATCACCCAGGCCCCAGAGCTTTTCAGATCAGCGAGGTACTAGTACACGCAAGCAAGCGCACAGAGTAGCACTGCACTGCGCACTTGCACACGCTCTTTCCTGGAAAATTGCTTGCCCAGCGCAGCCCAAGCGGAAGCGACTAGGATCGAATCTACAATGATGGCGACCAAATCCATTTGTTCATGTTCCACTATTGTCTAGTCATAATTCATTTAAAGACATATAATTCATACATCAAAATAAGGCAACAGTAGGTCTCAGCTACTTGAACATTGATAGAAAAGAAGAGTAAGACGATCTAAGGCCTTGTTTAGATGAAAAGTGTTGGAAAAAATTGCAACAGTAGCATTTCGTTTGTATTTGGCAAATATTGTCCAATCGTGGCCCAACTAGGATTAAAAGATTCGTCTCGTGATTTACAACAAAACTGTGTAATTAGTTATTTTTTCACTAACATTTAATGCTCCATATATACGGGTAGAAATTGATGTGATGGAGAGAGAGTGGAAAAACTTGCAACTTTCAGTGAAACTTGCATGGAACTAAACAAGGCCTAAGACAGAACCCAACAAGTGAGCCATACTGGCACCAACTTTATTATCACAGATTAAAAGCCTGAAGGAAAAAACGAATCGGCCTTGTTTAGTTCCACGAAACTTTTTGAGGAAAGAGATTGTAAAGTCCTGTAGACTTCGTTTTTATTTGGTAAATATTATCTAACCGTGGCCCAACTAGGCTCAAAAGATTCGTCTCGTGATTTACAACAAAACTATGTAATTAGTTATTTTTTATTTATATTTAATACTCTTTACATGCAGCAACAAATTTGTGAGAGGAGAGAGATTGTAAAGTCCTGTAGCATTTCGTTTGTTTGTGGTAAATATTGTCCATCGTGGCCCAACTAGGCTCAAAAAGATTCGTCTCGTGATTTACAACCAAACTGTGCAATTAGTTATTTTTTTTATTTATATTTAATGCTATTTACATGCGGGAAATAATTGATGTGATGGAGAGAGAGTGAAAAAACTTGCAATTCCAATTAAAAGTTGCATGGAACTAAACAAGGCCGAAAAACAGAACAGCATGTCCAATCGCTGAGCGGACTATCCCCACTGTATTGCCGCCATTCCACCAATCATCAGCAAGCCTCACCATCTTCTTGCCTCCAGCTTCAGCACATCCCTGATGCCTGATGCTCTGTTTCTGAAACAGAGAACAAGTGTGAGTATGTGTAACAGAGACTAACATAGAAAATGAACACACTGAAAGGGTGCTTGACTTGACACAAACACAGGTCACAACCTCCACAGTTCTTGAAGAGTAGGAAAAATGGCCAGATTTCTGCTTCCCATACAGCACTGGCACCATTATTCACATTTCCTATCCCAGGGTGCTTCCTTGAGCAGCTCTCGTTGTGCCTTCTCAGGTGAGAGGTGCCATTGGTAGAGCGACCACTACTGTACCCCCTGTCACAGTGGTGGCACACTGCATACACCACGTCAGGATCTGCGGTGCGGATCTCGGTGAAGTGCAGCCAAACTTCTGATGTGCGCTTGGAAGCAGCACTTCTCTTACGCTTTCTGTCACCCCCACCGTGCTTGTAATCACTGGACAGGGTAGAGTCCGAGTTTGCGCCTTCACCTAATCAAAGCAGGGAAAATTGATCCTCATATTGGTGGTTGCATTGTGAAAAGTTTTATTTACTGTCAGAAACTCAGAATTGACGCAAGGAAGCTATCATATTCGAATATGCGGAGGACCGGGGAGCGAAGTATATATTACCCTTGTAGTAGTATTCTTCATTGTCATCATCACCGTTCAACAACCTGTTCAAGTCACTGAAAGCGGAGGCGACTTCATCTTTGTCATAGGAGAATACCTTGCGAATCACCATGTCCCTCTACAAGTAAGAGAAAATCAAGCACAATCATTAAAATGAAAGCACGACAAAGGTGCAAAATATATTTGGATGTCAGCAAGTGAGTGGTACACCGTTATTAATTACCTGGAGAAACAGGGCGGAGGGCTCGATACCATCGAGCTGCTGGTATTCGAGCATGATCCAGTTCATCTTCCTGCCATCATGATGGTGAAACTGTAGGGTCCTCCTCAGCCCCATGTACTGCGGCACCTGCACTTGCAACTGATGATCCATCTGGATCACGGTGATCTCCTTATCTATGTCCTCCCAGCACCCCTGCATTTGCTGCATTCGGATCGCAGTGAACTCCTTCTTTATCTCCTTCCAGTGCCCCCTGCCTTGTGTCTCCCGGTTCAACGAGCTCGTGACGTACCAGGAGGTGTGGTGGGTGCGCTCGAGATACCTTGGGTCCAGCTGAGCGAGGTCGACATTGCTGTATCCGTCCGTCTGCTGTTGCTTGTATGCGCGGAGGCGGTGTAACATTTCACGGTCCTCGTCGGTGGAAGGATTGCTGCAGCTGGAGCATGTCTGAATGTGCCTTGTGAGGCGAGAAGTGCCATGGATCTTGGGATGCGCCTTGAGCACTTTATCACAGCGGTGGCACGCTGCGTACACCTCATTGGGATCATCCTTGGTACGTATCTTGGTGAAGTTCTGCCAAACATTTTGTAATTCTCTACTTGCCAAAAGCTTATAGCGTTTTTGGTGTCCGAGATGCACGTGAAATAACGATTTGGCAATATTGACTTCGAACTCAAATAATGCACCATACAACTCACCTGAGAAACATATAAGTTAGACCCTGTTTGGTACAGCTCAGCTTCACTAGTGAATCTATGAGCCTGTTTGGTACAGCTTCACCAACAGCTTCACGAGCTCTTATGAGCTATTTTTTGCCAAACACCCATTATTAAAACAGCTTCGTGAGTGAAGCTATATATTTTTGTTCTCCTCTCACAAGGAGATGGAGTAGAAGAGAGCTGAAAAAAGCAGCTTCATCGCACACACGTGGGGCTCACTAGGCATAAAAGACACCTTTTTTCCCCTACTGTGCCTGGGGCGGAGAGAGACTGAGAGCACACTCGTGGGGAGGAAGGAGGCGACGAGGCGCTATCCGGGGTTTTTTTTTTTACCGTTTAATGATAACCGCCGGCCACGGTTTTCGCTAACCGGTCGGTATAAATCGGTTACCGAAAAAAACCGGCCGAATTCAAATTCCAAATTTGAATTTTGAAGTAGACTTAGTTCAAGCGGTTCTGACCGGCTAACCAAATAGTTAGAGCGGTTTACCTGGTTTGTAATCCAATGATGTCAAAATTTTTCAAATGAAAAATGAAAAATGTTTTTAAAAAAAATGCTAGAAAATTTTTTTAAAAATACTTCATGATTTATAGAATCCAATGATGTCAAAATTTTTCAAATTTGAGTGCGTTTAGTATATTTTTTCGACCTTCATGATTTAATGGGCCTTAATGGGCCGGCTCTTTTTTTTTTTTTCTTTTTTTTCAAACTTCTAAATGTCTAAATAAATACTAAACGAACTCAAATTTGAAAAATTTTAACACCATTGGATTCTATAAATCATGAACTATTTTTAGGAATTTTTCTAGAATTTTTTTTTTAAAATTTAAATTTCAAATTTAAAAAACCCTAGCGGTTTGAACCGGTGCCAAACCGAACCGGTGCGGTCCGGTTTGGTCGGTAACCGCCAAAACCGGCCGGTTACCAAACGGTAGAAAAACCCCTGGCGCTATCGCCGTAGAGCTTTATGAGTAGCTTTATTGGGGAAACTAAGCTATTTTAGAGAAAATATTTGGCAACATAAATAATTTCATATATGCTTCAGAGAGAATAAGTGAGAGAGCAATAGGATAAGCTACTTGTTGGTGCTTCATCCTAACTTATTATCTTTTTATGAGAGAGGAAGAAAAACAGCTTCACCCATAAAACTGTTTTCGAAAAAAGGTGTTTGGCAAAATAACAGTTCACAATAGTTAATGAAGTTGTTGATAAAATTGTGCCAAATGGAACTTTAGTATTGAGATATTACCTACAGATCAGTTAGGTAAGAATAATATGCATGGCTAGAGAACTTAAGAAAGAGAAGTATCGTTGCGGATAGTAAGCTAGGTCCTATTATTAATGATGACACTAAGGCCTTGTTCGGTTTGTAGAGAGTGGAAAAAGTTGCAACTGTAGCGTTTCGTTTGTATTTGGTAAATATTGTCCAATCGTGGCCCAACTAGGCTCAAAAAGATTCGCCTCGTGATTTACAACAAAAACTGTATAATTAGTTAATTTTTTTTTAATATTTAATGCTCCATATATACGGGTAAAAATTGATGTGATGGAGAGAGAGTGGAAAAAGTTGGAAGTTTGCCTCCAACCGAACAAGGCCTAACCGCTGGGGAATTCTTGCTTGTAGGCTTCAAAGCTGTGGAGAAGAGATTTCTTCTGATCAGCTGCGTCTTTCTCGAATACCTTACAAAGCACCAGATCTTCCTACAGGTACGCGCCAAATAAAATCACATGCCAGAACACAGGTACGCGCTGGACAGATCGATCATACCTCGAGAGACAAGGCTGATCTTTCGTTGTCGTTGTCGAAGAGGTGGTGGTACTCATGCAGGACCCAGCGCGTCTTGGTGCCTTGTCCACCCATGGTACCGTCCTTGAGGTAGAACTGGAGGGTCCTCCTAGCCCCTTCGTAAGAGGGGGGACCGGAGGACGATGACGACTCTGCAGAACGGATCGCAATGAACTCATCTTCTTTCCAGTACCCAGAAGGCGTCCTAAGGCTTGACGGCTTCTTTGCCATGATGAAGAGGGGTGGGAGCTCCCATGGGTCAAGCTGGCCATCCATAGCGATCTGTGGCCATATGGAATCCTGATTTTCCATTGAGATCGAGTTGAACTGGTTTGAGCTGCAATGTTGCCTGCGAAGAGGCGAGAAGACCGAAATTCGGTGAGGAAATCCGGGAGGATTGCGGAGGCAGGTTTTGATCTGGCCAAAGCTTATGCTATCGTTGTAAACGGGGACAGGGATGGGGAGGAGAGCAAAGAGCGAAGGGGATCGAGTTCGTCGTTGCTTCTCGGCTGGTCGGTCACTCAGTCGTAGGACCTGCTTTTATCGACGCAAGGTGGCCGGGCCCTCCTCAGGTTTTGCGCGTCGGGCTCAAGCGGCCCGACGACCGTTGACTGGAGTACCCGTTTTTGTCCTTTTGTTTTTTTATGTGCTTCCATCGGTTCTTTTTTTCTCGTGAGGAATGCTTTTGATTGTGGAGCGCATACTGTGATACTGTGACTGTGATTGGACTTTGCGAGACCTTCGGGCTCGCTGAACCCGACGCGGTGGCCGGGCGCTCCGTGGCTCCATGTGCCGCCGGCCCGGGGGTTTCTTGTAGAAATACATGTGGGGCCCTGGCGTCGTCTTACGGGATGTGCAGGAGCCCGGCGTCGGGCCACCCACACCTACCTACCACAGTTGAACAAAATGCGTCGGGCTCGGTGCAGGCAATGTCTGATCCTGCGATGAGCGTGAGTGTGCGACTATTCTTGACGCCAGGTAGGAGCCAAGTTGGGCCATTAGTCATTGGGCCTTGTTGGACCATCGTGTACAGATGGAAATGAGTAGGTGAATGCATGTTTTCGGTGAGATTTAGGGTTTGATTGGTTGGCTACTAAAATTTACCACGTTAAGAATTTGACAAGCTAAAACTTTGGTAAAAAATAACAGAGACTAACATAGAAAATAAACACCCCCTGAAAGGGTGCTTGACTTGAAACAAACACAAGTCACAACCTCCATAGTTCTAGAAGAGTAGGAACCGTGGCCAGATTTCGGCTTCCCATTCAGTAGTGACGTCATTCGCATTTTCTGTCCTCTTCCGCTTCCCACAGGTGAGAGCATGAGAGGTGCCATTCTTAGAGCGACGTCTAGTGTACCCCCTGTCACAGGTGTGGCACACTACACACACCACCCCATAATCTGTGTTGTAAATCTTGGTGAAGTGCATCCAGATCCAGACTTCTGATTTGTGGCCGGAAGCAGCACCAGTCCTCTTCCGCTTCCTATCAACGGGAGTATCCATGGAATCACTACTGGGCGTGGTAGTGTCAGTGTTCATGCCTTCATCTAATGGGGAAACGATGCAGGGAATATTAACAGTCTGGTTGTGCAAGAAAGAAACAGGGCTGGGGAGTCGTTATCATCAAGCTGTTGGTATTCGAGCATGATCCAGCCCGTCTTAAGCTTGTTGCCATTCTGATTGAGATGAAACTCTGGGGTCCTCCTCAGCCCCATATACTGTGGCACCTGCACATGAAACTGGTGATCCATTTGGACCACGGTGATCTCCTTGTAATCACTACTGCACTTGAAATCGTCTATTCGGGCAATAAGATATGCCTCGTACCACGAGAAAGAAGCAGCCTTCTTCGTCGTCATCCTCGCACCGTTCGGTGGCGACGCCAAATGGGTTCGGCGGCTATCACTTTCTGGAGGAGTTGCGACAAAGTTTTATGTACTCCCTCTATCTCTTTTTTTAACTGTTGTTTGCGCTTCCCAAAAAAAACAAATACTAAGTAATTTTAATAAATATTAAATATTATTGATTAGTATCATAATTAGTATCATCGGAAAGATCTTTAGATCTAGTTTTTTAACAAATTTATTTAGAGACATAAATATTGCATATATTTTCTATAAATCAAGTCAAACTTATGGCATAAAAATTTACAGCGATATTTAAATAGGGACAGAGAAAGTACGTGTTAATGATTCAGCTTCGCCGTTAACACACACGCACGTCGTTGATGGGAAAGGCTGAATGCAAATTCATCCATGCTGACTTGACTGGTCGGGCCTAAGGTCTACTAGTCCCCGGCCCGACGCCGACTTACGCGTTTGGATCGATCAGCGACAGCGACGTATACATTCTTTGCCCCATGCGCAGTGCTAGCAGCACTGGATAGCCCCGAACTCGTTCAAACAAAACATAATAAAGAAAACAAAAGGTGGGAGAGATTGTGCGTCATTTGGCAATAAGGTCCAACAGAGTCTAGCGTGAGGCCCCACACCAAAGACAAAAGACATACAAATAAATATATTATATCCCTTTTCATAATTCATACATCAAACTCAGGCAACCGTAGGTGTCAGCTACTCAAATATTGTAGGAATTGATAGAAAATAAGAGTAAGATAATCTAAGACAGACAGGACCCAACAAGTGAGGCATACTACAACCAACTTTATGAGGACAGAATTATCAAAAGAAAAAAACTTTACTAGGACAGCTTAAAACTTGAAACAAAGCTGAAAAATACAGAAAGTGAGCACGCGCAATCGCTGATCGCATTAACCCCACTGTTCTGCCTCCATTCCACCAATCATCTGCAAGCCGGACCATCTTCTTGCCTCCTAGCTTCAGCAGATCCCTGATGCCTGATGCTCTGTTTCTGAAACAGAGAACAAGTGTGACTATGTATAACAGAGACAAACATAGAAAATAAACAAACTGGGTGCTTGACTTGAAACAAAAAGTCACACCTCCATAGTTCTTGGAGCGTAGGAACAGTGGCCAGATTTTTGCTTCCCATGCAGCATTGGCACCATTATTCGTCTTTGCTGTCACAGGGTGCTTGCTTGAGCACCTCTTGTTGTGCCTCTTCAGGTGAGAGGTGCGATTCCTGGAGTCCCCATTGTAACCCCTGTCACAACAGTGGCACACTGCATACACCACGTCATGATCTGCGGTGCGGATCTCGGTGAAGTACATCCAAACTTCTGATGTGCGCTTGGAATCAGCAGTTCTCTTGCGCTTCCTATCTCCCCCACCGTGCTTGTAATCAGTGGACATGGTAGTGACCATGTTCACGCCTTCACCTGAACAAGGCAGGGAGTATAATCTTGATACTTCGTGTCTATGGATAGTTTTATCTACTATGGAATCGATGCAAGGAAGGGATTTGAAAATGGTGCGGCGAAAGAACTATTACCGTTGTAGTACTCTTCACTGTCATTGTCATCATTCAGTCTCCTGCCGAATTCACTGAAAATGGCAGTGGCCGCATCTTTGTCATAGTAGAATACCTTGCGAATTACCATGTCTCCCTACAAGTAAGCGCACAGCATAATTAAAAATCAAGGCAAGGCAAAAAGGTGCTGCAACTGGTTTTTAGTGGGTTTTTGTGTAAAAGAGGGGTACCAATTTTATAAAGATTCTCAATTCCAAACTATCTGGATGTTTGCAAGCGAGTGGTCCTTATGAATTACCTGGAGAAACAGAACAGGGGACATGATATCATCGACCAGTTGGTATTCGAGCATGATCCAGCCTGTCTTAAGCTTGTTGCCGTCCTGATTGAGATGAAACTCTAGAGTCCTCCTCAGCCCCACGTACTGCGGCACCTGCATTTGCATCTGATAGTCATTTTGGATCGCAGTGGTGATCCCCTTACCTATCGCCATCCAGAACCCCTGCATTTGCTGCTGTTCGGTTCGGATCGCAGTGAACTCCACGTCTATCTCCTCCCAGCACCCTTCATTTGTCTGCACGTTCAATGAGGTCGTGATGTAGCAGGCGTTGCTGTGGCCGAGAACCCATGGGTTCAGCTGGGTGAGGTGGGCGTTGAACTCTTGAAGCTTCCCGTCCATCTTCTGTTGCTTGTTGGGATCGAGTGCTGCACGGAGGCGGTGCAGCATTTCCCGGTCCTCATCGGTGGATGGATTACTGCAGCTTGAGCGACATTTGCCACTTTTCCTATGCCTTCTGAGTTGAGAAATGCCATGTATCTTGGGATGAGCCTTGAGAACTTTATCACAGTGGTGGCACGCCGCGTACACCACATCAGCATCATTGGTACGTATCTTGGTGAAGTGCTTCCAAACATTGTCTGATTTCCCATCGGGATGGCAGTGAGTTCCTAAATCTTCATTCAACCCCTCCGATGTTTCAATGCTCGGCGCCTTGACCGGTTCTGTCGACTCGGATATTTCTTTGTTACGTAGCTTCTGGCGCTCTTCCCTGATCCTTTCTAAAGTTTCGTCTAAAAAGAAAGATGAAGTTACTAATGACGGCTCGTGTTTCTACAAAATCGATTTACTATTAATCTACTGGTGAGGTAGGTAAGGATTCAGTAATAACGTACAGAAGATGGACACGAGGCGTGCGTCTTCGTAAGCTCTGACGCATGACTCAACCTGGCGCCAAAGAGAGGAGGACTGATCTGTTTCGCCTTTCCTGAATACCTTACGAAGCACCACATCCTCCTACAAGAGCGCCAAGCATACATACATACATACTAGTTCAGAAAAAAGGTCAAATTAGTCACTTCAGTACTTCACTTGTGGTTGTGGTGCAGCCAGAGCCAGCGACGATGTAGGTAAGGTACCTCGAGAAACAAGGCAGCTCCTTCTCCGGCCTCGTCCTTGCGGAGCCGGAGATGGTGGTACTCGTGGATGATCCAGTGTGTCTTGGTGCCTTCTCCGCCCCTGGTTCCATCCTTGAGGTAGAACTCGAGGGTCTTCCTAACCCCGACGTAGATCGGGGAGCCGGACGAGGAGGACTCGTCTCCAGAACGGATCGCGGTGAGCTCACTTTCTTTCTCTTTCCAGTACCCAGAAGGCGTCCGAAGGCTCTTCTGCTTCTCGGAAGTGGACTTGTGTCTCAAGAGGAAATATCGTGGGAGTTCCCATGGGTTAAAGTGGAAGAGGTTGGCGTCGTCCTTCATGCCGAACAGAAGGCTGTCATCTCCTTCCATGGAGATGGAGTGGAAATTGGAGTTCAGCTGGAAGAAGCGAAGACGATGTCGACAAGAAGGAAAAACCCGGTGACAAAGTTTGGATCTGCTGGCTGATCGATTAGCTGCAAGAAACCGGACCTGCGGAGTCAAGTATGGATGTTGTTGGGCAAGCTTTGATTTTGCTATCGGTGAAAGGCGAGAGCCATGGACATACAGGCGGGATGGACAGGAGGTGATGGAAGGGGATCGACCCAGTTCGAGATACCCAGATATCGATGATTGTTCTGGATGCTTGCGCTTTTGTAGACCGCGAACGCCCGGCCTGGCGGCCCCCTGTGCCACAGACGCCGGCCGCTCTTCTGGTCCTGCCCGGCCCGACCCCGGGCTCCGGCTGCCCGCCGTGCCGAGACTTCATTTTCGATCGATTTTTCTTATTTAGGTAGCTTCATCTCGATGCGGTGACGACGCCGACGTACGCGTTCGGAACAGCGACAGCAACGTATACATTTTTTCTCCAGTTCACAATTGACAGTGCACTGTTATGCGTCAGAGACAATAACAATCTTACATTAGTGAAGCCGAAAGCGCAAATCACTACCTGAGTAAACATATTTTAATTATATACGTGGGGTAGCGGCTAAGAATAATCACACATGGAATGCGACTGCAGCTTCCAACTGGGTGGGCAGGGGTCGGGTCGGGCCTCCCACTACCACGCACAGCTGAGCACAAAAGAACAGAGCGGAGTCGGAGTCAGGATTAATTTGGACATAGGGGCAACCAACAATAGTCATACATGCTAAAATATATATACGGTATGAGTATACTAGATAACAACAAGATAAAAGTTTGTGTTACAATATAAAACAAAGTTGAAAAGTAAAAAGAAAATACACTAATTATTATAGGAAAAAAAAGGGAACAAAACTAGTTAGCTCTAGATCTGTGGTCAATCTGATTCTTAGACCAGAAAAAAGAATTACAGCAATACAGTAATAAAAATAAAGGAGATAAATAAGATAATACGAAGGAGATAAGTAACAAAACATGGTGTGTTGCCTCCCTAAGTGAGAACATCCGCCTCTAAAAATAGGTAGATATTTTATGGGATGGCTCCATTTTTAACGTGCCTCCGTTAATCGAGCGTCTTGTATTCTAAAATCGTTTTCGTGGCAGTGTATTATTAATGGTAAAAATAAAGTTAAGAAATGGAAAATGGAAGGAAGTGCAAGGAAGCTTCGCAGCTCCATCTGTTAGACAAAGACCAAAAGAACGAAGGCATGGATCATCATCAAGTAAACAACTATTATTATCGCACTAGCGCAGTCAGCCACCGGGCCGGTCGAGCCCGACGCGGCAGCGGTAGAATGATGAGAGCGACCCATGGCAGGCACGAAGGTCTTCGCTCACGGTATAAAAAACATAGGAGTAATCCTATTGGAGCATCCATTTTCCAATGAGCAGAATCACAAGGCGGGCCACCACGTCGGGCTGGGGGTGCCCGAGAGCTAACCCCCAATGCAAGGAGTGCAAGGAAGCTTCGCAGTTCCCTCTGTTAGACAGAAGACCAAAAGAACAAAGGCAACGGATCAAGTGCAAACCAATCTCTCTGTAAAAACCCGTGCAAACCTCGGTAAAAAAAATCGTCTAAATGTACCAAAAAATCACACATGTAGATGATATGATGACACACAACCTTGTAAAATATCTTGTCCAAACTTGATTTCGTTTGTGAGATATAAAAATAATAAATTCCAAGCCAGAAAGCTGTTTAGATGATTTGTTAGAAATTTGTTATTTTTATATCTCATAAACAAAGTCGAGTTTAGATAAGATATTTTACAGGGTTATGTATCATCATATCATCTACATGTGTGATTTTTTTAGATGAATTTAGACGACTTTTTGCCGTGGTTTGTATGAGTTTTTATGAAGAGGTTGGTTTGCACTTGATCCGTTGCCAGAACGAAGGTTATGGATCATCATAGCGCAGTCAGCCGCCACCGGGCCGGGCGAGCCCGAGCCCGACGCGGCAGCGGCAGAATGATGGGAGCGACCCATGGCAGGGCACGCAGGTCTTAACTCACAGTATAAAAAACATAGGAGTAGTAATCCTATTGGAGCACGGGCCACCACGTCGGGCTGGGGGTGCCCGAGAGCTAACCCGAAGTGTGCGGCACATGCTTGGTGGCCAGCCGTCCAGCCGGCTGGGGCGTCTACAAAAGGGCAGGCGGCCGCGGCGAGGACGGCCAAGCATCTCCACTTGCTAATCTCGATCGTCCCCTTCGTTCCTTCCCCTCTCTTTTTCACCTATAGCAAGAAGAAGAAGAAAAACCTTTGGCCTGATGGCCACATCCATACTTGCCTAGCTCCGCAGGTCCAGCTACTTCTACCTTTGCCATCGCTGATCCATCCCACCCAAACTTGTCACCTGGCTTTTCCTCCACACGCCATCGTCTTCGTTCATTGCAGTGTTAGCCAATTTCAATTTCAACAGCTCATACCTACTTACGTCGATGGACGAGAGCCTTCTGTTGGGCATGGCGAAGGAGCACGCTAACTTGTACCAGCATGACGACCCATGGGACCTCCCAGCATACTTCCTCCTGAGAAAGAACAAGTGGAAGGGCCTGCGGACACATTCTGGGTACTGGAAAGAGAGAAGAGCTCACCGCCATCCGTTCTGCTGGAGAGTCCTCCACCGCCGCCTCGCCGTCCTACGTCGGGGTTAGGAAGACCCTGGAGTTCTACCTCAAGGATGGCATGAGGGGCGGAGACGGCACCAAGACGGACTGGATCATCCACGAGTACCACCACCTCCGCAAGGATGACACCAGGGAAGCCTTGTTTCTCCAGGTACGGATAGTGCATACCTCACACTTCGAGAAATCAAACAATATCAAGTTTGACCAAATTTATAAAAAATAATGTTAATATTTGTATCTCTAAATAAGATTACTATAAATTGATATGATATGATTAATCTAGTGATAGTTATTTAATATTATAAATCTTTATATTTTATATAAATTTGATCAAACTTAAATTTGTTTGACTCCTCAAAGTACGAGACATGCATTTATTTTAGGATAGAGGGAGTATATCTTGATGATCAAATTGACCATTCCTGACCTTTTCTTTTTGCAAAATATATTTTTGACGTGTGTGTATATATATATAGGAGGACGTGGTGCTTCGTAAGGTATTCAAGAAATGCAAAAACAAAACAGATCTGGACAACTCTCTTTACCACCATGTAGAGTCATGCGTCAAAGCTTACAAAGAACCGAAAGAAGTACACTGCTCCCGCCACGGTACGTTATATATATATATATATATATATATATATACTAACTACTACTATAGCTAGCTACAAATAACTTATTCTGTAGCCACTTTGAGTTACGATAATTACAATATTAATTTACGAGAATTATAGTAACTCTTTACTAAGTGGTTTACTATAATCATTATGGTAAATAATCCTATGTGCTATAGTAACTCCTTACTAAGTGGTTTACTATAATCGTTACGGTAAATAGTCCTATGTATTATAGTAACTCAACTATCGTAACAATTATAGTAATTGAGTTACGATAATTCTTGTAAATTAGCATAGTAATTATCGTAACTCAAAGTGGCTACAGAATAAGTTATTCTGTAGCCGGCTACTGAATAGCCTCACCCTATATATATATATATATATATATATATATATATATATATATATATATATATATATATATATATATATATCCTTACCTAACAACTGACCAGTAGATTTAATAGTAAATCAACAACTATATCAAGAGTAAGTTTGTGTTTTTCTTTTTAGATAACTATGGAAACAAAACAGACATCATCCTTCGAACGGAGATATCTAACATAGCACAGTGCCAAGACAGAAGTTCCCGTCGTATACGACACCAGTCTTTAGGGCTCTCTGAAATTAAGTCAAGGGAATCCTTTGCAATAAGAAGTGAAAAAACAAACAAGTTGGTCAGCCCAGTGGCGGAGCGTATAGCTGCCTTTTTACATAAAATGGAAAAATTAAATCCAAATGTGGATTTCGGGTCGCAGAATGAAGCTTTACCAGTACTGGGTGAAGCTTTATCATTACTGGGTGAAGCTTTAGATGTACTACAGAATGAAGATGTAGGAGTTGACTGCAACCCTGACGGAAAATCAGATAATGTTTGGAAGCACTTCACCAAGATTCGTAGTGCCAATGATCCTGATGAGGTGTACGCAGCGTGCCATCGCTGTGATAAAGTGATCAAGGCCCATCCCAAGAAACACGGCACGTCTCACCTAAAAAGGCACATTCACACATGCTCAAGCTGCAGTAATCCTTCCACCAACGAGGACCGTGAAATGTTGCACCGCCTCCGCACAGCGCTTGAGAATCCCTCCGAGCAACAGAAGATGGAGGAGAAGCTCGACTGCCAAGAGGACCTCACCCAGCAAGATCCATGGGATCTCAATCTCACCCACCCCACCCCCTGGTACGTCACGAGGTCGTTGAACCGGCAGACGCAAGGGGGCCACTGGAAGGAAATAAATAAGGAGTTCACTGCGATCCGAATGGATCAGCAGGGGTGTTGGAAGGACATTGACAAGGAGTTCACTGCGATCCAAATGGATCATCAGTTACAAGCACAGGTGCTTCAGCCACAGTACATGGGGCTGAGGAGGACTCTGCAGTTTCACCATCAGGACGGCAGGAAGGTGGACTGGATCATGTTCGAATACCAGCAGCTCGATGATATGGGACTCCCTGCCCTGCTTCTCCAGGTAACTAATAATGATCACTCACCTAACATCTGATATATAGTTTCATCTCACAGTCAGAGCCACTATTCTTTTAGATGATGTTTTGTAGCACCGTTGCCAACTTGCCATGCTTCATTCGTGCTTACTTGCAGGGGGGCATGGTGATTCGCAAAGTATTCCACTATGACAAAGATGTGGTCGCCTCTGCTTTCAGTGACTTGGACAGGCTGTTGAATACAGATGACGACAACGAAGAGTACTTCAACGGTAATATACCTGATAGGAGTGCTTCATTAGCCTCACACTTTCAACATTACTTTCTTCCACAACCATCAAGCAATGAGACTGACACTCCCTGCTACTGCTTTGTTTCCCCGTTAGGCGACGGCATGAACATCATGGACAGTACCACGTCCATTGATTACATGGACACTCCCTGCTCTGTTTTCTCGTTAGATGAGGCCATGAACACAGACACTACCACGCCCAGTAGTGATTCTATGGACATTCCGGTTGATAGGAAGCGCAAGAGGACCGCTGCTACTTCAGGCCGCAAATCAGAAGTTTGGATGCACTTCACCAAGATCCACAACACAGATTGTGCAGTGGTGTATGTGATCTGCCACTCCTGTGACAGGGGGTACGGTAGCGGTCGCTCTACAAATGGCACATCTCACCTGTGGAGGCACAATAAGAGCTGCGCAAGCAAGCGCCATAGGACAGAAAATGCGAATGACGCCACCACTGAATGGGAAGCAGAGATCTGGCCACAGTTCCTGCTCTTGAAGAACTATGGAGGTTGTCACTTGTGTTCATTTCAAATCTAGAGCCTTCTATTTATTTGTTTTTTCTATGTTTGTCACTATTATACATGTACTCAGAGTCTCACACACGTTCTCTGTTTCAGAAACAGAGCATCAACCATCAGGGATGTGCTGAAGCTAGGAGCAAAGAAGATGATGGTCTGGGACTCTGGGTTGCTGCTGATGGGTGGAATGGAGGCAATACAGTGGGGCTAATGCGCTCAGCAACTGTGGATGTTTTCTTTCTTATTTTCACTACTGTAGTCTGTTTCAGGTTACTATGTCCAAAAGTCGTTGGTGGCAGTATGCCTCACTTGTTCGGTTCTGTCAGTCAGACTGTCATACTCTTCTTTTCTACTCCTACAATGTTTAGGTAGCAGAGACCTATGGTTACCTGACTTTGATCTAGATCAGGGATGTGTAATGTACTCGAATCTTTGATAGAAATGGAGGCTGATTTTTGAGACAGAATATGAACTTCAATAGGAACTGTAATTAGTAGCTTCACTGTATCTTGGAATTTTCCAGGTAGCTTAAGCTCGTACGGGAACGGTAATCAGTGTTCTGCTGTCTCCACTCTCTAGCGGGCAGCTAATATCAGATCAGGAGGCTAGTCTGCTCTCCTACGCAATCTGATGAGGTCTCCCGGTTTTTAGGAAATGGTTTGGTGAATAGAACTGTATTTCGGTGTACAACCAGGATTGATCACTGATCGATATGGATCACTTCTCCACCAAAATGTAACATAAACAAAAAGACGTGTGTACATGAAAGCGGCCCAGAACAAGCACAATAAGCCTGGGCCCATCGAACAAGTTGCTTCTTCTTATCCAACGGACACCGAAGCCCGGTTCACTTCGTCGATCGACACGAGCTGGGTGGCAAAGGCGGCGGCGACGGCGACGACGATAAGCGAGCGAGGAAATTGATCGTGATCATGTCCCTCTGGGCCTTCGGTTCTCTCCTCGGCCGGAGGTTCTCGCCACACGGGATCCGCATCGCGCGGGTGCATAGGCCACTCCGGTCTCTCCGCGCTTGGATTGACACTGCGAAGCAGGTATATATGTGTGTAATGATCTGCACAAGCATCGCTGTTCCTTAATTGAAATGTTGCATCTTTAAGGGCAGTCCCAATGCTTAAAATCACGCACGCATTCCATAGCAGCCATGTCATCTGGAAACTACAAACTTCTCAACGTATAGTTTCTATTAGCAATAAATATCAATAAATGTTCCACTGTTCTCTCTGTCTTATCTCTTCCACCACCGGATGCTCTGTCTCCTCCCGTGAACTCTACCAAAGGCCCAAAGCACCAGAACGAGAGCAAGCGGCTCTGTTCCACCGGCCGTTGCAAGCGCGCGTGGTTCCGGGGCACGCGACCTTGCGGCTTGCGCAACAGCCGGCGAGCGGATGGGGAGCCCGCGCGGCTGACGGGGCAAACAGCGAGCCCGGCCCGCACACGGCGGCCGCGCGAGCATCTCGGCGCGGGCTGCAGCCACTCAGCGCGCGACGGCGGCGAGCGTGACGGCGCCGCGAAGGAGAGCTTTGACGGCGGCGCGGAGGCACGGCTGCGGCCACTCATGCGACGGCGGCGAGCATGAGGGCGGCGCGGCCTGCGCGCGACCTTCGCGGGCGGTGAGCGCGGCAGCGGCGGCCTGCTGCCTGGGCGACGGCGGCTGCGGCGGCGGCACGACCATAGACGTCGGTAGTTTCTCCCCAATGCAAATTTCATGGTTTCTTCGTGCCTTGGGGCGAGGGAAGACCTGGTTTCTCCTCTAGGAAACGGTTTCTTCAAATTTGCTTCTCTTTCTTCATTAATTAGTCTGCCATGTCATCGTTTTGCTGAGGTGGCGTCTCATTTAATAGGGATAGAAACTGCTCATTAATTACTAGTGGGACTGCCCTAACTTGGATGATAACAGTGGTACAGGATATTAAAAGCAGTGAAGGCAGGACGAGATGCTGCAAGGAAGGCTGAACAAGCTGTGGCCACAAGGAAGACCAAAGGGGGGAGTTAGTGTACATGTTTGGTTCTAAATTATAATTCTTTATGTGACATCTCTGATAAATTGTGGTAATATGAACTAGCTATTTACTTTCTCATGAATGATCATATGATAGAAAAAATTGATAAGATTGCAATCTACTAGCATCTGAATTTTCAACGTCAAAGATTTTAGAACATTTTTTTCAATCGAACAGAATGATGGAGAATGGTTGAGTTCCCCTGTGTTCCTCTCCCTACACAAGCATCGCTCTTACTAACTTCTCCGCTGGTGCTGCCGCAGGTTGCAATATCCTGAAATCCATGATCCTGCACTTATTCCCTAACTAACTTGGCCTCAAAATTAGATACTTTGAACTGTAGCAATGAAGCTTCTAGTGTCATTTTTTGGTGTTAGTAAGGTTTGGAAGTAACTAGGCTGTACTAATAGCTATGCTTATATCTTTTGTCTATGACATGATTAAATGAAACTGTTAGGTTGAATCTGGTAGAGTAAAATGCAACGTAGTTACTTAAACTATTAGGTGGTTACCAGACAGGTACTTCAACTGAAAAACATAACGATTAGGTACTTAAACTATTGGTGGCTCCCAGATAGGTACTCCAACTAAAAACATGACAACTAGGTACTTAAACTATTGGGTGGTTCACAAATAGGTTCTCTAATTATAAATTCCGTGAATAAGTAAATTAATTAAGAATAATTAATTCATCATAATCACATATTTACTAGTCTGATATTGTCAAATCACGAGTTCAATTGTCCAGATGACCATTGCTTATAAGCCGACTTTTGTGAGACGAATTTTTTAAACCTAATTAGTCCATGATTTGAAAAAAACGGCTCATAAAAGCCTAATTGTGTCAAATCATAAACTAATTAGGCTTAAAAAAATTCGTCTTACAAAAGCCGGCTCATAAGCAATGGTCACCGAGACAACTGAACTATTATTTGATAATGTCGTGCTACAGTAAATATGTGCTAATGATAGATTAATTATACTTAATTAATTTGTCTTGTTATATACTAATGGAATTTGTAATTAGAGTACCTATCTGGGAACCACAAATAGTTTAAGTACCTAGTTGTTACGTGTTTTAGTTGGAGTACCTATCCTGGGAGCCACCAATAGTTTAAGTACCTAACTGTTACGTTTTTTTAGTTGAAGTACCCATTTGGTAACCACCCAATAGTTTAAGTACCTACGGTGCATTTTACTCAATCTGGTATTTTGTTATCTAGCATAGAATAGAAACATGTGATATGTGAACAAGGATAGACCCATTACCTCCTTCCTTGCTGTATTACATTGTCATACTAGTGCTATGGTTATGTTGCTATGTCGTATCCCGTATTTATTGGCAGTTTATTCATAAGATTCATATTTATATTTTGCATGACCAGTAGTGTACTTTTTTATCTTCTCAGTTTATCATGTGGCCTCTACCCAAGCTCCTCTTCATGCCGCTGACCCCATGGCCTTGCACCGACCCCACCCACGCCGTCTTCCCTCCCGCAAGACCTTGCTCATGCGGCCACCGCCTCCTTCGCATGATCTTGTGTGCATGTCACATAATTTTTTATGCTGATAATATTGCAATCAACATCTGTGAGAGCAATGAAAATGGTCAAGGTCATCAAAAGGCGTTAAAGAGTCCTAATTAAAACTAACAAATGGAAAGATAGTGGCAGAGGGAGGGAGGAGCGCAAGGGCCAAACCCCCTCTAAGTTAGTATAGTTTCTATTGAAAAAAATCAAACTCAACCAAATTCTAATAGAATTTGCTCAGTTGGTCCCTGTAACAATGGAAAAATTGCATTTATGGCTCTGCCACCGAAAAGACGTGCCTATTTGTGTTACATGATATATGGAATCGAGATGAGGCAAAGCAGAGAAAATGACTTGCTTTAAGCAAGGTGGCAAAGTACAGTACGACAACAACTCATGATGCAGAAGTAGCTCTAATTATGACCATGGGTGTATCTAAATCCTATAATATTGAAAAACCTAATGATAAGCATTTGAAGGAAATAGTCTAGAGTGAGCATTCGGTTACAATAGCTAAATGACATTATTCTTGATACGATCAGTAAAAGTTATGATGGTTAATCTTCATTGGCGAATCTAGAACAAATTCAACGATGTTGAAACTAGCTTGTGGGTACATAAATTTAGACCATAGATGGTTGACATATGGTGAAAAATTGAAGAGTGTTACTAAATTTGCATTTTGAGAGGGGTGCATGTGCACCCATAGTACCCAACGTAGCTTGACCCCAGATACCTAAGACTTGCCCTATGTTGAGTACTACGATAAGTTTGAAAGAATAATGGAAGGATATATTAGCCAAAAATAACAATTGTAATGACAAAAATGGAATCTTACCAATACTCAAGCTCAGTTTTGACAACTACCATGACATATAAAGCAGTTCTTTGCATTTTATGCTATATAATTTTCTTATTGGTCAAACTTAAAAAACTTTGACTCTCTAAGATTTTTAGAATGAGTTATACTTTGTGATGGAGGAAGTAATTCTTCTTCGGCATTCTGAAGTAGTTTAGTATTTATAGGCCATCGGGCACGAGTAGCCCCCAGGAGGAGGAGCGTTGGAGATTCATGCGGCCCACACCGGCCCGGTACCAATGCCAACGGGGAGAAGGTCAACGCGGGGCCATCCTCATTGTCATCGCTAGAAGTCCGACACGTGAACTCGACGAGAGTGAGCATGCTGCAGTAATGGCTGCCATGGTTGCTCATCTGATGGTTGCAACACCTTCTCCAGTGGCAGTGGAGCCCTTGTCCAGCAGGAGGTGACAAGTTGGCAGAGGTAGCACAGTCAGAGTTGCAGCAGGCAAATAGCCTCTTGGCTTCGCGTTCGAACCGGGGAGAAGAGGAGATGTGTGAGAGACCAAGCCTATGCAAAGGAAAGAGATTGGCTCGGAGGAAAAGAAGTCAATTTGTGTTTCTCACCAGCCAGGAAAAGAGGTTTCTGTTTCTCACCGGCCTAGCCCAAACTTGCTTTAAGAACCGTGTGAGCCAGGCCCATCATTTTCCAAGGAAACAAACATGTCCGGTTGCAACTTCTGGGCATATACTATATTGTATTTTTCTGTAAATATGAATAAATAAGTGTGTTCCTACTCTATTTATAGTTTTGTACTTTAGTACACTGGCATGCTCATATATATTTTTCTTATGCACAAAGAGAACCCTCCGGGTGATTTTTCAATCCAAACACATGTACATAATGTCGATATTAATCCTTATCTATTCAAAACCTAGCCATAGGCAAGTCACTTGGCCTAGTGGGGACACATGCCCCCATGACTTTTACAAGGCACTTAGATGAGAAGCTGGGGACACATGTCCCCATGACTTTTACAAGGCACTTCGATGAGAAAACAAGAAAAAAGGGTCACAATAGCAAGCTCAACATGGACGTTGTAAGAGATCACTATCAAAACTATATCCTATTTTTTTTTTTGAATGTGACAATGACATTATCCACATCTGTAGATCTAGAGACAAAGAGAAGATCAAAATTGTGGGGATTCTTCTTAATGAAGCTAGCAAAATGGATCTTGTGGTGTTAAATATTGTTGGGATGCACAGGCAAGACAACCTTTGTCCAACTCCTTTATAATGACCTTGCAATTGAGAAGCATTTGAGCTCTGGAATTGGTATTTTGTGTTACTCCCTCTGTCCCTGAAAATTTCTTTAACTCCTAGAATATGTACCAGTCAAACTTTTTTAAGTTTGATCAATTTTATAGAAAAGAGCATCAATACTTATGACATAAAATAAGTATCTTATACAAATATATTATATAATAAATTTAATGGTACTAATTTAGTACCATAAATCTTAGCAGTTTTTTTTTCTAAAAGTTTGGTCAAAGAGTTTGAAAAGTTTGATTTAAGATAACTCTAGAAGTTGAAGCTTTCAGGGACAGAGGGAATAGATAATTTTTTATGTTGATAATATTGCAATGGACATCTGTGAGGGCAATGAAAATGGTCAGGGTCATCAAATGCTGAAGAGTCTCCTAATACTAATAAATGGAAAGAAGCAATGGTAGAGGGAAGGAGGGAGGGAGGAGCACGGGAGCAAACACTCTCCAAGTTAGTATAGTGTCCATTGAAAAAAAAATATCAAACTCAGTCCTTAGTTGGCCCTCTAAGAGCATCTCCAAGAGACTAGCCAAAAAAACTAGCCAATTTTAATGATTTAACTACTCACTAAAATAGATTTGACAAAAAGAAAACACTGGAGTATTCCAATAGACTGTGTAAAAGAACAGCTGGTGAGGTAGGCTAGCTATCTAAAAGTAGAGAGTGGATGAAGTGGGATGAAGAGCTACTAAATTTGAGAATCATTTATAGAGTCTGTTGGAGACTTTTTTCCTTGATAATATCTAAATTTAGTTTTAGAAAACGATTTGGTTAATCTGTTGGAGATGCTCTAACAATGAAAACTTTGCATTTATGGCTCCACCACTGGAAAGAGTACCAATTTGTGATGATATATGGAATCAAGGTGAGGCAAAGCAGGGGAAGTTGATGACTTGCCTTAAGCTAGGTGGAGATGCTGTCGCAGTACTAGCAGCAAAACTCATGATGCAGAAGTGCTTTAATTATTAACGTGGGTGCATCTGAATCCTACAATACTAAAAAAAGTGATAGGCTTCGAATGAAATAGTCTAGAGTAGAGCATTCAGTTTACAAAAGCTAACTAGTGATGAGCTAGATGGAATTCTTGGTGCAATCATTGAGAGATGCGTTGGTTCTCCTTTAGCTACCGAAGTCTTTGGCTCTATGTTGAGTACCAAGCCAAAAGTAACATTTGTAATGAGAGAATTGGGATCTTACCAATACTGAAGCGCAGTTTTTATGACCTACCATCACATAAGTAGTCCTTTAATTTATAATTTGTGCTATATTTCCCGAAGGCTATGAGATTGGTGTGGAATTGTTGATTAGCTGCAGGAGGCACATGACGTCATACCCGGGGCGGATCAGCCAAGGGCTTGAGCCCCCCCTACCCTGGCCACGCCATTGGAGCTCCATTGAGTCCCCCCCCCCCCCCCCGCCCCCCCCTCCACTAAAAATTTCAGCCATTAACGCTAAATGTGGGTTTGGAATCTTTCTGATGCAGGTGACGTAGGTTGAAGATGACAGACAACACGAGTTGGACAATTGGAGTTTCTTCCTTCCTTCTTGGATCAGTATGTGTGTTTCAGCGATCCATGTAGATAAGCCAGTTGTCAGCACATTAAGAAATAGAACTGGCCTTTTCTATTGTCAACTTCATCCTTCCCTCTCGATCACGAGGCTCTCAGTCATGGGTACATCGTTGCGACTTGCAAGCGGGCAGCAGCTGGTGCTAATGCTCGGGTTTCAGTGGCCAGTGGAGCAGACCTCCGTGGAGGCCGGAGGTGCTGCTCTGAGGTCGTGTTGAGATCTCGCGCACTATTGGCTGGCCCAATTCACACCTAATTTGAACTTGATCAAATTGGTGTGGGCTTCTCTCGTTGCGGATACTTAGCCGCCGTCGTTGCCTTTAGTCTCTAGCAGATACTTGGCTATGGAGTCTTTGTGGGCCTCTCAACTTGTGGATACTTTGCTGCCGTCGTTCTCCTTGGTCTCCTCTCTAGCTGGATGCTTTGCCACCGTGACTTAGTCCACTCTGTAGGCAACCTTTGTGTTGAAGTATCTACTTCTCACAGGTTATGGGTAGTAGGGTACTAGGGTTGTTGGTTCTTTCCCTTCGTAACTCATTCTTTCTTTTTCCCTTTTCGCTTCCATTTGCTCGCCATCGGCTTGGTTGTTTGTAGCACTGTCTTGTAAGACGTTCTTTTGTCTCTTCCTCTTAATCAAAATACACGTGAAGTCGTGATAGCGAAAAAACTTGTGCAAGGAGAGGAAAGAAAGAGCAACAAACGCATCACCCGCATGTCACAGCTATTCAAGTGCTAAATTATCTCTCTTGTCTCTTTGCAGGAATTTTTGTTTGAACCCAAATTTTACATTTACATTAATGATACCATCCTCTATCCATCGATACTTTTGTGAAAATTTTCATGCTTCAGTTTGGTGCTACCATGTTTGTTCGAATATGTTTTGATATATACTGTTTTGAACAAAAGGATATCTTTAACATAAACAGACAATCAACACCACTAGGAATCAATTCTTCATAATAAATGATAGCATATCATACCCATGTATTGGAGCATCCATATATCATTATTTGAGATTAAGATCTGAAAAATCATCCCTAGCATTAATGCATATCCTGCTTCAAATTTTTCTACTATAAGTATGCACTCAACACCACTGTATAATAAATGATAACATATCCTACCCATATATTGGAGCATCCATATCTCATTATTTGAGATTAGAAGATTTGAAACAATAATATCATCCCTAGAAGATTTGAAACAATAATATCATCCCTAGCATACATTGAAGTCTCATTCCTACATGTATATATATAGAGGGAGAAGCACACATGACACACATACTCAAAAGTTCATAGAACATCAAGTTTGCTTGGCTTTGCTCGTTCATTCAACAGTTAGCTTAGCTAGTCGATCACCATATCCAATCCAAGATGTCACCTGGGAAAGCAACATTGCTCCTCCTGGTCGTAGTGGCAGCGGCAGTTCGTCTAGGGTCTGTAAGTGGTACGGTCTGTACCCCGCAGGAGAAGGACCGATTCATTCATGTCTGTGGCATAGTCATCAAGAAGGGAGCACCAACTGGTTGGATCCTTGAGGCTTGCTGTAAGATGGCGTTAGAGAAGCAAGCAGCAACCAATAAACAATGGCTGGACTGCATCGTCAGTCTTCTTACAGACAAAGACAAGAAGAAATATGATGAATCCAAGATCCGAGCCCTTCAAACAAAGTGCCCACCGCTTGGTCCTACACCGGCATTTGATCCGGTAAAGGGAAAATTCATATAGTTACTGCATGCATATATATTTGTACTACTACTTGTAATGTGCTTGTGCGATAAGGTATATTATTAAACCATGTTTTTCCTGATGATAGCAGGTCACGGTGTCAGCATAGACTCGTCATGCTATTGCTCGTGGAGGGCAAAATGTCCGTGATAAGAAGCTGGAGAGGAGATAAATATAACATGTATCTACTTTCGTTGAAAAATAATAAAAATCTACAATAAATTATGTCTTCAGTGGCGAATCTCTCACAGAGGTCCGCAAAGAGACTCATGTTTTTTGTACACTATGCTCAATATATAACATACATATGACACGACATTGATCGACTCATAATCAGATATTCTATACACGGAGTAATTAGCGTGTGACACAACCACATGAGTAGCGGCCACGGAAACAGAGGAGGAGGGGCGATTTCGCCGCCCTCACGCTCGGCAGCGTCTGCCGGTGATCCCCCGCCGACCAAGGGGGCTCGGAGAGGGGATTCAAGTGCGGTGATCCCCCTGGAGCTCCTGCTCGAGCAACGAGACCGGTGGAGGGCGGAGAATGTCTCACCGACTTCCGCGAGTTGCTCTGGTACGTGTTCGTCCTCGTCTCATGGTGCTCGAGAGGAGAGCAGTCACATGGGTTCGAAGGCTTCCTCCCATGGTTGGGAGAGCAGGCATGGATATGATCCACAGAGTTGGGGCTCGATGCTGGAGGCATGGCTGCCGCTGGGATCGAGTCCGGTGAAAAGGGCTCCGACGGGGCGCTTAACTTTGGCTACTTCTCACCTGGGAGGTAGGTACATTCCTACTACAAAAGGGGGCAAACAGAGGTTGCGGGATTCCATTGCTGATGATATTCACTAAACTTTGTTCTGTCCTCCGAACGGGAGCGAGCGTGAAGGCAATTCAGAGGTCTCTGAGTTCATCGATGTTTCTGAATCCGGGGGGTCAAGGGAGCTTATCAGTAACCATGGATTCATGATTGAGAAATCGATGAGCATGCTTCAGGAAGGCGTCGTCAGGTCTGTGGTGGACGGCCATGGGCGGGAGGTTGAAGATGAGGGGATCAATTCTGACATTCGTTTTAAGCATTCATGGGCCCCCAATGGATTTGGGCCGCTACCGGGCTGGTATTGGATCCCTAGAGTAACTATACCTTGGAAGCCCGGTATGCAGCCTCGCGAAGGGATATTCAGATACACGGTCATCTAGCTAAACTGCTTAGGAAGATTCCGCCGTCCCCGCCGCTATACCAAACCTTTGCGGTTGCAGTCTCATGAGGCATGGCGAGGGAGAGAGAGATCTTTCGTAATGGCAAGCGCAGGCAGGAAGATTGGATAGAGGAGGATGACCTTCTGGGTCAGGATTTCCAGCAGGAACAAGATCTTCATAGTCAGTTGCAACGAAATCTGAGGGTTCAAGGCGATGGTGCCAAAGGAAGGAGGTTGGAAGGTCCTGGTTTTGCCGGGGCGATGCCTTCGACGAGGTTCTTCCTGGGCAAGGGTGATAGATTTCCTCGTGAACAGGAGCGGGGGAATTTTGGGAAAGGATCAATGGGAAACAGACTGGAAGACAACCGTGGCATCCAAAACCAAGGTAACTGGCCCCAAACACAGGGAGGAAGAGTCCAAGTTCAGCAAGGGAGCTGGAATAGGTCTGATTCTCGCCAAGTTCAAAATAGGGAAGGAGGACGTGAGCGTGGCAATCTCAATATTACTGAAGGTAATCGCCCAAATCCCAACGCTGATGTAAGGTGCTTTAGATGTGGAGGATCAAGTCATAGACAAGTGGATTGCAACAGGGAGCCGGTATGTTACAAGTGTAAACAACAAGGTCATATGGCAGTTGATTGCAATAACTCAGAGGCTAGAAGGATGAGAATGTATGGGTTTGGAATTCCTGGGTAGGGTTTCTATGCTTTCAACCTGCCAGATAATAGTGTTCGAGCTAATCAAAATACTGGTCTGCTGACTGTTCTAGTAGGTGAGGCAAATGAGGAAAAAATAGACCAAGAGCTTAAACACTTGGTCCAAGAAGCATGGGATTACAAGGTTAGAAGAATTGACCTTCAGGAATTCCTTGTTGTCTTTCCTAACAAAAGTTCTCTGGAGACTTTTTCCAAGCTTACTGATCTACAGCTGGCTATGTTTGGGCTGAAGGTGAGCATTAGGAAAACTGAAAGAGATGTTAAAACTTCTTCTATCCTCCAAACTGTATGGATAAAGGTCCATGATATACCTGACTTTGCAAGGGAGGCTGAGGTGGCTAAAGAAGTGGTTAGTCTGGTTGCTGAACCCATTATAGTGGATGAACTAAGCTTGATTAGAGTTGGCCCTGTGAGAGTACAAGCTAGATGTAGGAACCCAGGAGCTATCAGAGGTGCTATTGAAATCTTTTTCAATGGTAAGGGTATCCCAATTGGGTTTGAAGTGGAAGATGGTAAGAACTCTGGCTCTGCTGGTGGTAGAAATGATCCCCCTAGTTCTGGCAAACCTGATGGGCCAGACAAAGATAAGGATAGATTTTACAAAGGAGAAAGTTCCAAAAAAAGTGGAGACAAATTTGACAGATTTGGTAAAATAGACAGGGACATGGACTCTAGTCATGAGGAATCAATGGAGGAACACATTGAAAGTCTTGAAAAATCTTTAGAGGGAGCCAATGTGCCTATGGATGTCATTCCAATTGTTGTGTTCCACCCAAATATTGGCTTGTTTTCTCCTTCCAACAAGGATGTGGAGAGGGGGGAAAAGGATTCTCTTCCAAAAATGGATGTCTCTGGCAAGGTTGCCTTGAACTTGATAGGCTCAGGTTCTGTTGGTCTGGATAAAGTGGTGGAAGGCTATGTATCTGATGAGGATAGAAGTCTAACAAAAGTCCTGTTTTGGGGGATGAGGATAAGTCTAACAATAGTCCTGTTTTGGTGGAGACTGCTTCACAGTTTGTAGTTCATAATGCTGAGGGTCCCTACCTTCTGGATAAAAGCAAATGGCCAAACCTCAACTTACCTGAAGATAATCTAGAGTCCCTTACCCAAGAGGAGTCAGTAGTGGATTCTAGAAAAAGAGAGACAGCAAAGAAAGGAGAGCTTTCTAATACTTTTATGGGTAGTGGGTATGGTGAGGAAGAAGATTTGATGGACTCTTTCTCCAACTTTAGCAAAGACTCAGAAAAGGAGAAAGGAGAAAGATAACCATAGGTGGCAATCCCCTAAAACCAAGAGGTCCAGGAGAAAGAAAAAGAGCAAATCAGTGATCCTGGCCACAAGATCTAGCAAAAGGATCCCAAAGGATGGGATTCCAATTGCTGCTAAAGCTTCTCAAAGGATGATGGAAAGGAATAACATCACAGGTAAACCTCAATTCTCTAATTCTTTTATTGTGCTTAACAACACTCCTACCATAGTTTACAGAAAGTTATGGTTGATTTAGGCTTTGCTGTTAATAATGTTGAAGATCAGATTGACATCTTTAGGATAGAAGAAAAGGCTAGAGCTGCCATTGCTAAGGCAAATTATAAAGTTTTCTTAGAAAAACAGAAAGAGAGAGATAAGCCTTTGGGAGACTCGGTTGTTGATGAGGTTAATCTAGAATGCATTGATAATGATGTAAGGGGTTTTCCTAGCTCTATGGCTTTTATTTCTAGTATCCTAGAGTCAACTGCTGCTGCTTTGTCTTCCATGGTGGGGGAGGATAGTAATAATGGTTGTGCTCCAAGGAAGGAGCAACAATCTCATTCTTTATCATGAGGATTCTGTTCTGCAATATTAGAGGGTTAGGGAAATTAAAGCTTATAGAAGGGGTTGGGTTAAGAATCATATCTTAGATAAAGGTTTGGACATGGTTGCTCTTCAAGAGACCATTAAAGCTGACTTCTCTGATAGAGAGCTTGGGGAGATGGCAGGTTGCTTTGATTTTCAGTGGTTTTGGGCTCCAGCTAGGGGCCATTCTGGAGGTATTATAACTGGAGTTAAAAAGGATCTCTTTGAAGTTGAAGATTCTAGGATAGGTGAGTTTTTTGTGGGTGTGTTGATAAGGAATAAACAAGATAATTTCAGGTTTTGGGTTCTCAACATTTATGGTCCTGCACAGCATAACCTTTCACAAGATTTCCTTCAGGAAATTCAAGATTTCTGTGCTAATGAGACATTGCCAATCCTCATGGGGGGGACTTCAACCTTATTAGGAATAACAGAGAAAGAAACCAGGGTCAAGGTGACCCAAGGTTGATGACCCTGTTCAATGATTTCATTGGTGGGCTGTTTCTTAAAGAGATTTATGTGAGTGGGCTCAAGTATATATGGTCTAATAAACAACATCACCCTACCTTGATCAAGCTGGATAGGATTCTATCTACCACCTGCTGGGAAAAATCACTTTCCTAATTGCTTTGCTTGGTCTAAAGCCAGGGTTGGATCTGACCACTCTCCATTGATCTTAGATTCTGGGGGAAAATAGGGAAAATAGATCTAAATACTTTTTTTCCAAGAAGGCTGTTGGCTTATTGAAGGTTTTAGTTCTCTAGTGGCAAACCAGTGGAAGGGTAGAGCTTCAGTTTTCCCTACTAATACATATTCTCTTAATATATGGCATGGTAGCCTTCAGTCTCTAAGACAGGTTTCTCGAGGGTTGGAATCAAAGAGAATTGGGGATCAGAAAAAATCTAAGTTGGAGATTTCTAAAGAGATTGAAAATATTGACCTTATAGCTGAACAGAGATTGCTGAGCTTTGAAGAGTGAGAAAATAGGTGTCACTTGGAGGATAAAATTGATAAGATGACATATATGGAGGATCTTCAGTGGAAACAGAAGGCTGGGAAGCTCTAGGTTCTACAGGGAGATTCAAATACACAGTTTTTCCATAATTTTGGTGAATGGTAGGAGAAGGAAAAGTAACATTGTGGTCCTAAACTCTGATGAAGGGGAGATTAAAGGTCATATTGCTATTACTAAGCATATTGTTGACTATTATAAGTTTCTTTTTGGTCCTAGTGAGGTTTGTAACATGGAGGTGGGAGAAAATTTCTGGCCAAATAATTTGGAGCTTGATGAGGAAGATAGGGAAAGATTTTTTTCCATGGAGGAAATTAAATGTGCAGTTATGGATATGAAAGAAAATTCAGCTCCAGGGCCTAATGGGTTTAGTGTAAGTTTCTTTAAGAGAGCTTGGGAGGTGATCAAAAACAATATGTGGGATATGTTTTAGGATTTTTGGATGGGAAACTTAGACATCAAGAGACTCAATTATGGTGTGATTACTTTAGTTCCCAAGACTAAGGAGGCAAACACCATTAAGCAGTATAGGCCTATCTGTTTGCTCAATGTGGATTACAAGATTTTCACCAAGGTCTTAACCAATAGGCTTGTCCCTGTGGCTCAAAAGATAGTTAGCAAACAGCAAATTGGCTTTATCAAAGGAAGAAACATTCTGGAGGGAGTGATTGTCCTTCATGAAGTGGTTCATGAGCTTCATAGATCAAAGGCAAGGGGCCTGATTCTGAAGATTGACTTTGAAAAAGCCTATGATAGAGTGAGGTGGGATTTTTTTAGAAAAAGTGATGATAGGGAGAAAGTTTCCTAACAATTGGATATCTTGGGTGATGCAAACTGTGAAAGAAGGGAGAGTCTGCATTAATGTTAATGGAGAAAGAAGTCCTTATTTTAGAACCTTTAGAGGCTTGAGACAAGGGGACCCTTTATCTCCTCTTTTATTCAATTTGGTGGATGATGCTTTAGGAGTAATGTTGCAATCTGCTAGTGACAAGGGTCATATAGCTGGGGTTTTAGTTGGGCTGATTCCAGGGGGAGTCACCCATATTCAATATGCTGATGATACAGTTATCATGATTGAGGCTAATATAGAATATATTGTTAATTTGAAACTCATTTTATATTGTTTTGAATGGTTGACTGGCCTCAAGATCAACTTTCATAAAAGTGAGGTATATGTGTTTGGGGTTTCCCAACAGGAAAAGGAGGATATGGCTAATATGCTGAATTGTGCTTTGGGAGAATTTCCTATGAAATTTCTAGGTATCCCCATTAGTTACAAACACTTGAACATGGAGGTTTTCTCTTTCTTAGGACAAAAAATGACTAAAAGATTAGACCCTTGGAAAGGAAAACTAATGAGCTCAGGGGGAGGCAGATTTTGACTAATTCCTGCTTAAGTAGCATACCTTTGTATTGCATGGGTTTTTATAGATTGAAAGATGGTATTCATGCTAAAATGGATAGCATCAGAGCTAAATTCCTTTGGCAGGGGGCTGAGGAAAAATTTAAATATCATATGGCCAAATGGGAATCTGTGTGCAGGCCAAAGGACCTAGGTGGTTTGGGGATAATAGATACACTTAATATGAATGAGTGTCTTTTGGTTAAGTGGATATGGAAGATTTTTCAAAAGCCGGATGAACTCTGGTTTCAGATTTTGAAGGCTAAATATATGGGGGGAAAGAAGCTTCTTTGAGTCTAGAGATATTGACGGCTCTCAATTCTGGAAAGGTTTACATAGTGTTAAGCATCTCTTTAAGTGGGGAGCTAAATTTGAAATAGGTAATGGGAAATCTTGCAGGTTTTGGAAAGAATGTTGGGTCCAGGATGTACCTTTGAAAATTCTATATAAAGACATTTTCCAATTTGTGAGGAAGCCTAACTGTTCGGTTGCTAGTTGTTGGGACAGGAGCGAATGGACTATGGATTTCAGGCGTAGTTTAAACTATGAGGAATTCAATAGTTGGCTGGGCTTGGTGGAGTTACTAAATGACTGCTCCTTAACTGACAATAGAGCTGATCGTGTTCATTGGATTCTGGAACCGAAGAAGTCCTTCTCTACTAAATCTTAATATAGATTTAGATCCCATGGGGGAGATTAGTCAGATAGCGAGTCACTTGTGGAAAAGTAAAATTCCTATGAAGATTAAATTTTTTATGTGGCAAATCTTTCATAACAATTTACAGGTGGCTGAAAATTTAACTAAAAGGAAATGGAAAGGGAAGATTGAATGTTGCTTATGTAATGTGTCTGAATCTGTAGATCATGTGCTCTTTGACTGTCATCTTGCGAGATTATGTTGGGGGGTTATTAAGGAGGTGTTCAGTTTAACTGAGTTACCTAGATCTGTTGATGACTTGTGCAGTGGGTGGCTGAAAGGCAAGGGGCCATTGTCCATACGTTTAACCATATTCTTGTTTGCAGGTTTGGCTTGGGCTATTTGGACTACTAGGAATAAGATGGCTATTGAAAAGAAGTTTCCTAAAGCCCCAACTGATGTGATATTCACTGCATTATCTCTGTTGCAGAAGTGGAAGGTTAACCTGAAGAGCAAGGAGCAGGAGAGCTTGGAAGTAGTGGTTGCGCACGTGAATTCCTGGATGAAGCAGTTCAAGCCGTCTCAACAACTGATGTCAGAAATAGTGGAAGTCTAGAGGATATGTCTAGTATCTTGAGTCTTGGAGTCTTGCTTTTGCCAGTTCGTTAGTGCCAAAACTTGTAAACTGGTATCCCCAGGTTTGACTCTGTTCTGTTACGCTTTGCTTTCTAAAAAGTAGAGGCTTTGCCTCTTTTTTTTTAAAAAAAATATAACATACATATAAATTATTCCTAAATCCATCCCCGATACAATTTTGTAGATCTATCTTCACAATTCACTGTTCAAAAACACCGCTATCTCCTCTGCTGATTCGGACCGAACGCATGTGTACGTGAAGGCTGGCCTAGTTGGTAGCGGCCCTTCCTTTCCTTCGCCCAAAGAAGCATCGGTATAGCTTGCCACGGGCCAGTTGCATGTCAATATCTGTTTTTTTCTTTTTTCTTCTTTTACTCATGTGAAGAAGATGCATGTGTATGTGAAAGAGTATCTTACTATTACTAATTAGAGGCCCCAACGGAGGCACCACATTAACTCTCACCAGACACGTTAAGAAAAAAGATAAATTCTAGAAATTCTCACAATAATCAGAAATATCTAGCCTTTGATTTGGTGGACTCTAATCATCATCACTGGCATTAGCCATTGGATGTATTGTAGTTTATTAAAAATTTACCCACCACTGCCATTATAAAAGTATATAAAATAACCCCTTATCTTGCACATAAATTACCCACCTTTGCCATTATAACTTAATAAAATATTTGATGAAGCCTACTAAACCACGTCAATTATCAATACATACAATATATCGGGCTCCCTAATCCGTCCCTGGCGGCGGCACCTGGCTGTTCACCACCAAAGAGGATCAGGGCACCCGTCGATCGGCGCTGTTCCATACATCCAAATCGACAGTAGCGGCCGCCTTGCAGCTCTGTTTTTCATCGGGACCAAGTACCAGGAGCCTCAACGACCAAGGACGATCGGGACTAGGAACAACTGTGGCTTCACCTTCATGTGTCATCCTCTATGATGGTGAGAAATAAAGCTAATCTGATTTTTATCTTCTCTGTTCTTGCACATCAGCATGCATGTAGCGAGGAACAATGCGCCGGCGGGCGGTGACGTGAAGATAGATGGAGGAGGGCCCAAGGAGCTCGCCAAGGAGGGGTGGTGTGCCACGAATACGAGACATCGGCCGAAGCTGCGGCGTCGTGTTGGCGGGACCTGCTGCGTCTATGTCGTCGGCACCTCTCATATTGCGTAGGTGAGCTGCTGTTCCGCAGTCTGCCGATGACGATATGATGTATATAGTGGTCGATGATTTCCTGAACGAGAGACACTCACGTTTACGTTGAATAATCCTGTGGTTACTGGAAATATAATTAAAAATAATTGTATTTTACGTGTATTTTCTCAAAACTCATCTAATCTAACTGAACATATAGTGTTTTTGGCTTCTTCTCATATTTCCCTCCCCCAGTGCTCCAATTCCTACCAACTGCTATGTGTATATGATGCAAACGCATTAGCCCTCGAGAGACTGCAGGATGGGAGGGGCACCAAGCATTAACCTGCATGCCGCATGTGCCTGTGCCTCATGTGCCTGCGCATGAGGAGGCCACACACCTAGACCTTTTTAACTGCCAGATTAATTCTCATAGGCGTTGACAAAGTCTGCAATTGCATGGTGCCGGAGAAAGATCATGGATACATGTGGGTGCATCAATGCGTAGTGTGTCATCCCAGGAGTAAGCCTCGAGGAATCAATTTCCATGAATTCCCTTTAGCAGTAGATTATCTTCAACCTTCAAGACAGCTTTCCTTTATTTAAATAAAGGAAAGCTTTCTTGGTCAAAATCGTTGCTTTTTACTTGATCTGAAGGTTGCATCACTATGCATCCACCTAACGTTGACCTTCAAGATTGGCAAGATGCACTAACGGGCAATGGCACAAATTGCAAGCTTAATTGGTTTCATTGAAAAAAAAATCCATCGAGACAACGTTAATTTTTTTGCGGTGCCCTCTCTATCTGTACAACATTTGTTTTATATAAATAACATGTTCTGCTACTACCTTATGCTTATTTTTTTTTTTTTTTGTTTTCTAGGCAATATCTACAAAAACCAGATGTAAGTAGGAAGATTTGAGCTTGAGCCTAAGATATATAATGTTTGATTTGCAATGAGTATACGAGCTCCCAGTCATCAAGGTAAGCATCCATGTATCTCTACATAAACAGTTTCCTACTTTTTGACGGAAAAGGAAAAAAGCCATACCTATGAATTAATTGGGTGTTAAATTTAGAAAGGCCGCTTGGATGTGAGGAGATATAATTATCATATTTTATTTGTGGCTTCAAATTCAAACAATATGAATTAATTAAACCACTTCATGAAATTCCACAAACATATGGTTGTTATTATGTTATTTACACCTATGTGAGGATATGGAGGATTAAATTTTACATTGAAATTTTCCACTCTATCATTATGAAAAATAATTAACCCCGATTTATATCTAAGCTACCCAATCTTGCCATTATGAAATATATCTCACAATAATCACAAGAATTTGTATCTCAGATGTTGTAAAAGATAGTTCAAAATAATTAACTAAACTTATATCTAAATTTCTCACTTCCACCATTATGAAAAAAATTAACATACCCTCCTAATATATTTTTATGAAAGTTAATGCAAATTAACTCCTAAGTCTGCATTCAAATTACGCATATACGCTGCTATGGAGGATACCATAAAGTAACATCTTTTAATTCATATCTCAATTAACCACCTCAGCTATTATAAAAAATAAAATACCATTAACATCTATGTGTAAATACTACTAAAAATTATTATAGAAAATAATTGAATATCCATAAATTATGGTATATATATTATTAAATTACATATTATTATTATTGCAACACTAGAAGCAAGCATATGGTGCAATGCACCATATCGACAAAATAAAGATATATAAATCAAGCATGAAAAAATGTTGTCTTAACTAAAAGGGACATAGCAATGACACTCACAATTCACTTTAAACTATATTGACATGCCATCATTATAAATTTCATAAGTTATTGTTTTGAATAATTTATACGTTGGACTAAAATGTTAGGCCATAGCAATATGGTAATTCCATTTTAAGCACTCTATATAAAACAAATGTTTAGATTGTATAAAAAACAAAGATATCCCCTCAAACCTATATCTAAGTTGTCATCATCTTCTCTTAATAAGGCAAATTAAATAACCATAAAGCATATATGTTTCCACTCAAGTACTTAATTAATATTAATACATTAAAATTTGATAAAGTAAACATACATTTTGTGCCATAATGCAAATCAATGTCGCTTGCACGCTTGAGTAAATGCTATAGTGACCATGAAAAATATTTTCTTAACAACTCATAGACCAATGATACTTACTCATTATTTAAAATTAAATTAATACTCATGGCATAATATTTATCTAAGTTGTTACTTAGATGAATTTATTTATACATTTTAACTGAAATAACTAAAACATTTGATGTATCTATAACAGTAGAATCATTACTATAAATATTATTTGTTGATAAGAAAATTTTAAAAAGATCACGAGAAGTGAAAGAGATTTGTGTAGTCTAAAGGTGGATTTATATTTATAGCCTTCGAGATTCCTTTAGAGTAAACAATCATTATGGAGCTTAAATATTATATGTTCTTGAGATTAGCACCGCTATCCAATCCTATATATCACATCAAGCTCTACCGCCAATCTTAAATAATCTGGGCGAAAGTTAAGAACAGTTCTAATTTAGTCATCATAATACTTAAGCATGCAATATACAACCTAAAAAATATTATTTAAAAAGGTAAAAAATTAGATTTAATAAGCAAAGGAATTTCAACTTAAGTTTGGGATAAAAATAAATTGGGATTAATAAGATTTAATTTAAAATCAAATAGATTAAAGAACACCATAGTTTAAGCTAAGGTTTCTACTAAATCCACATTGGAGATACGCCAAAAGTGTCATGGAAAGAAAAAATCATTAATATGAATGATAATCAATAATTTTATCACATTTAAAGACGTTATAAATTATCTATTTATATATGCTCACTGTGTTAGAAATGAATAAAAGAAAGTAAAATTTTATATAACTTTTATCAGTCAAATATTTTAAACAATAAAAATGCTTATATTTCTTAAGATTCTAGCCCGTGCGAGCACGGGTTGATGGACTAGTGCAGTCTAATGGTTATATAGTCTCTATAGCACCATACGATTCTACATTTGACTCCCCGTGGGAACGAAAATTTTAGGAATTAAACCTTATGATTATGACCTTATCTAACAACTAATGGGCTGACTTGCAAAAAAATGGTACAAGAAAAGATACAAATGAAATTGCTACCGACTGATTTTTTTTACCTTACGACGTGCATATTTACTTGGAATTTTTTTCCACAAGAAAATAAATTCTTTAGAAAACCAAATAGTCGGTGACACGTGAGTCTAGGTAACCCCCTGAAAATGTGAGCAACACGTAGGATAGAGCATGAAAATAATCAACGGTGAAGACCCAAAAATAGCCGATGCCTGCAAACTGCAGTAGCCTTCTTCAGTTTTTACAACATAATAAACAGTAGCATCAGGAGCGCTGCAAGTTTCTTTGCAAGAGCTCATGTGCTGTGTGTAGTACAGAGAGATGCCAAAAATCTATCAGTGCAAATTAATTCCCAGAAAATCCTAGAAAAAGAGTTCAGGAACAGAAGCAGGGTGTGCATAGAATGGGGCAGAGCGATAAGCTGATGAGTGAATTATTACAAACAGGCCACAAAGACTGAATAAATTGCATCAAGCTCCATAAGTCAGCCATGATGCCATCCTATATACGTATAATGTATTTGAATGACCAAAGTATGAGGTTCATTCAGAACTGCAATTACCCACACCACTGGATCATGAGTTAACTCTACATACAAACTACTGGAGAGCTAAATACTATTTAGTTACTCAGGTTGTCATTTTCAATGTACACCCGACTTCAGTACAACTCGGGATCCAAAAGTCAAAAGTCACTTAGATGAATGGTTCTACTAAGTTGACTCAAAAGCATTTCGCGCACTCTCTCCCTCCCTCCCTCCCTCCCTCCCTCCCTCTCTGTTCTACAGCTTTCTCGGCAACATGTTCTTATGCACATCGTCCATTTGAGTTCAGACTAAAACCTGTAGAAACAAGAACAGTCATTAAATATTCCCAAAACTTGGAAATAAAACAAAGATCCAGCAAATAAATAATGTCCAGAAGCTGATCCGGTTCCTCCACTTCCACAACCTCAAAAGAACTACTGAAAGTAGTTCTCGATCCTGATTCCTCAAAGTAGTCATCCACTTTTCAAGCTTTTTTTTGTTGGCCCACAACCAATTTGTCTTGATTCTGGCCCTTTTGTTTTTTTTTTCTGAGAATTCTGGCCCTTTTGTTAGGCAACGACCAAAAGAACAAATTAAAGAACTATAAAGCCATGGATCATCAAATAAAGTTCCGTACTAAAGTAGCACTAGCACAGTCAGACACCGGGCCGGGCGAGCCCGATGTGGCAGCGGCAGGACGGGAGTGAGACATGGCAGGTCAAGTCAAGATTAAATAAAAAAAAAACATAGGACGAATAATCATATTGGAGCATTTAGCTGTACAGAGAAAACATGAGGCGGGCCACCACGTCGGGCTGGTGGTGGTGCCCGAGCGCGAAATGCTCGTGGGGTCCGGCCGGCCGCGCGTCTACAAAAGTTGGCAGGCAGCCACAGCGAGGAGTCCAAGCATCCGCACTTGCTATCTCGATCCGCTTCCTTCCCCTTCCTTGCCTTCTTCTCCCTTTCGCCTATAGCGCAAGCAAAAGCTTTGGTCACATCCTCCATACTTGCCTACGCAGGTCCGGCTTCTTCTTGCTTGGCCCAACTAATCCCAAACCTGTCACTGGAGTTCTCCTTGTCGCCATCGTCTCCAATTTTTTTTGAGAGAACAGGAGGGGCATGGATGCCCCTACTGGAAATTTTATTAAAAAACAGTAACCAAGAGAGTTACAAAAAGCGAGAAAAAAAACAGAAAGAACAGAGGGGGGTAGGGAGAAGTTCAGGATACAAAAAAGGAAAGGAAAAAAATCAGATAGATTAACCAAGCTGCTCTAGCCATAAAGAAATCTGAGGAAAAAACTTCTTCTTGGTCCTCAGCTTGCAGTGGAAGGGGATTGATCATCTTCAAACACACCATCGTCTCCAATTCGCTCCATAAAATTAAATTAGCTTCTTCCAGTTCCAGCTCAATCTAACCTAAATTCAATTTCAAGACCGTACGTACCACTTATATCGATGGCAGAAAGCCTTCTGTTCGGCATGGCCAAGGACCAGGTGAACCTCTCCCAGCTTGATCCATGGGAACTCCCACCATTTTTCCTTCTGAGGAAGGACAAATGGAAGAGCCTGCGAACTTATTCTGGGTACTGGAAGGAGAAAGAAGAAGAGTGCACTGCAATCCGCTCTGCTGGAGATTCGTCGTCGTCGTCGTCATCCTCCTCCGCCTCGCAGACCTACGTCGGGGTTAGGAAGACCCTCGAATTCTACCTCAAAGACGGCACCAGGGGCGGGGAGGCCACCAAGACGGACTGGATCATCCACGAGTACCACCATCTCCGGAAGGACGACGACGGAGGAGCCTTGTTTCTCCAGGTATAAGCTAAGTGCCGTCGTACTATACCGACAACTATCTTATCTTAAATGACAAAATTGACCATCTCTGACGTATATGTATGTATATAGGAGGATGTGGTGCTTCGTAAGGTATTCAAGAAATGCAAAAACAAAACAGAGCACGCCTCCTCTCTTTACCGCCAGGTAGAGTCATGCGTGAAAGCTTACAAGGAACTGAAACAAGTACACTGCTCCCGACGTGGTACGTTATTTCAGCATCCTTACCTAACTGATCAGTATAGATAATATATATAGTAAAACAACTTTTTACAGGAACCGACTATCAAGAGTAATTAACTTTGTCTTTTTATTTAGGTAATAGTAACGGTGGAATCAAATCAGACATCATCCTTGAAACGGAGGGATTAGACCCACCCAACATAGCACACAACCAAGATGCTAGCAGCAGTTCCTCTACAGTACTGTCCTCTGCAGTCAATTCAACGAGAAATCCGCCACCCTCGTCCTACTTCTACCCGCTAGGCCACCTAAAGATAGAAATTGTAGCACTACATGGATCGTTCCAGCCGATGGAAGCATCACAATGGCCGAGTGAAGAACATAGAGTGCTGAATGAAAATTTAGGTGTAGTTCACTGTGACCCCAATGGAAAATCAGATAATGTTTGGATGCACTTCACCAAGATTCGTAGTGCCAATGATCCTGATGAGGTGTACGCAGCGTGCCACCGCTGTGATAAAGTGCTCAAGGCCCATCCCAAGAAACATGGCACTTCTCACCTCAAAAGGCATATTCGCACATGCTCAAGCTGCAGTCATTCTTCCACCGACGAGGACCGTGAAATGTTGCACCGCCTCCGCACAGCGCTCGAGAATCCCTCCGAGCAACAGAAGATGGAGGAGAAGCTCGACTGCCAAGAGGACCTCACCCAGCTGGATCCATGGGATCTCAATCTAACCCGCCCAAACCCCTGGTACGTCACGAGGTCGTTGAACCGGCAGACGCAAGGGGGACAATGGAAGGAGATAAGCAAGGAGTTTACTGCGATCCGAATGGATCAGCAGGGGTGCTGGAAGGACATTGACAAGGAGATCACCGTTATCCAAATGGATCATCAGTTACAAGCACAGGTGCTTCAGCCACAGTACATGGGGCTGAGGAGGACCCTGCAGTTTCACCATCAAGACGGCAGCAAGGTGGACTGGATCATGTTCGAATACCAACAGCTCGATTATATGGGGTTCCCTGCCCTGCTTCTCCAGGTAATCTTTTTAATAATGGTCACTCGGCTAACATCTAAATATATAGTTCCATCTCACAATCAGACTATATTTTTATATGAAGTTTTGTAGCACAGTTGCCAACTTACCATGCTTCATTCGTGTTTACTTGTAGGGGGGCATGGTGATTCGAAAGATATTCCGCTATGACAAAGATGGGGTTGCCTCTGCTTTGAGTGAGTTGGACAGGTTGTTGAATGGAGATGATGAGGAGGAGTACTTCAACGGTAATAGATACTCTTCATTAGCCGCACATTTGAACATTCCTTTCTTGCAGTTGCACACCCAGGCTCTGCTAATAATATTCCCTGCTTTGTTTTCCCGTTAGGTGAGGGCGTGAACACTGACACTACCACGCCCAGTAGTGATTCCGTGGATACACCCGTTGATAGGAAGCGCAAGAGGACTGGTGCGGCTTCCGGCCACAAATCAGAAGTCTGGATGCACTTCACCAAGATTTACAACACAGAATATGGGGTGGTGTATGTAGTGTGCCACACTTGTGACAGGGGGTACACTAGTGGTCACTCTAAGAATGGCACATCTCACCTGAAAAGGCACCACCAGAGATGCGCAAGAAAGAGCTGTAGGACTGGAAATGCGAATGATGCCACCACTGAATGGGAAGCAGAGATCTGGCCACGGTTCCTGCTCTTGAAGAACAATGGAGGTTGTCACTTGTGTTCATTTCAAATCAAGGACCTTCTATTTATTTGTTTTCTTATGTTTGTCACACATGATCTTTGTTTCTGAAACAGAGCATCAACCATCGGGGACGTGCGGAAGCTAGGAGCCAAGAAGATGGTCTGGGTTGCTGCCGATGGGTGGAATGGAGGCAATACAGTGAGGCTAATAATGCGCTCATTTCACTAGTCTGTTTCAGGTTACTATGTCCAAAAGTCGTTGGTGGCAGTATGCCTCAGCCTCACTTGTTCGGTTCTGTCTGTCATAGACTGCCATACTCTTCTTTTCTACTCCTACAATGTTTAAGTAGCGGAGACCTATGGTTACCTGACTTTGATCTATGATCAGGGATGTGTAATGTACGTTCGCAAAAAAAAAGGGATGTGTAATGTACTCGAATCTTTGATAGAATTGGAGGCTGATTTTTGAGACAGAACATGAACTTTAATAGGAACGGTAATTAGTAGCACCACTGTATCTTGGAATATTCTATATAGGTAGCTTAAGCTCGTACGGGAACGGTAATCAGTGTTCTGCTGTCTCCACTCTCTAGCGGGCAGCTAATATCAGATCAGGAGCCTGGTCTGCTCTCCTATATGCAATCTGATGAGCTCTCCGTGTTTGGTGAATAGAACTGTAATTTTGGTGTTGGTACACTGAACCAGGGTTGATCACTGGTCGATATGGATCACTTTTCCACCAAAATATAAAAGAAGAAGAAAACGAGATGTACATGAAAGCGGCCCAGAACAAGCAGAATAAGCCTGGGCCCATCGAACAAGTTGCTTCTTCTTATCCAACGGAGATCGAAGCCCGGTTCTCTTCGTCAATCGGCGCGAGCTGGGCGGCAAAGGCGGTGGCGGCACCGACGGTGACAGCCAAGTGAGGAAATCAAGTCGGTCCTCCGATAGATCGTGATCATGTCCCTCCGGTCCCTCGGTTCTCTCCTCGGCCGGAGGTTGAGATCCTCGCCACGTGGGATCCCCAGCGCGCGGCATAGGCCACTTTGGTCTCTCCACACTTTGGTGAGTCTCCGTATCTACCTCTCTGATCTGATCCAGATCGATTTTTTTTTCTCTTCTATTCGTAGTAGCTCATGAATTCATGATGGTCCTCCCGACACAGAGGGATTTTCACGTCGGTGATCGGGCTATCGGCACTTTACCCGCTGCGGGTGGGATAGCTGCATTAATTGGAATTCTCTACTCCAACGGAGGTGAGTCATGTATGATGCTCTTTCCTTTACCTTCCTCATCGTTTTCTCAGTTTCATGTGGGCAATTCCTGAACCATCACTTACGCGTTCATGTTTACTAATATACCTGCAGCTCTGGAGGTGACCGGCAAGGGGACGACGAACGTCGTGACTGATAAGAAGACGCCTCCTGTTGATGATCCAGCTATCAGAGCCAAGTTCACGGATGAAGACGGCAAGGTTGCTTGGGTTGAGTACCTTGATTACATCAACTTTGTCATGCTGCATCCTGAGGTTACTGACAAGAAGGTACATGATGAGATGACTCAAAGAAGATACAAGCCGGAGGATGTGAAGACTGAGGAAGAACAGGAGGGCGTGAGTGTTGATGAGACAGCAATGAAGGTGAGGTTTGAGGAATGGATGAAAAAGTTTGGGAGGACCTACAAGAACGAGGAGGAGAAAGTTATGAGATATGAACTATTTAAGGTGTGTGCAATCCGATGTGACCAGGTTAATAATGCATCAGGCCAGACTGGCGCTAGCACCCATTATGCCCCAAACAACCTAGCGGACTGGACCGAAGAAGAGATGTATGGTCCGTGTTACCAGGAGGAGGACTCTTACTGGGAGGACTACTTTAATGAAATCAGCCGGATGTATGCTGAAGGGAGGATAGAAGGCTATCCAAGAACGGTTGACTCTGATCAAAATGTGGGGTGGATTGACGCTGTGAAGCAGGTATATATGTGTGTGTAATGAACTGCACAAGCATCGCTGTTCTTTAACTGAAATGTTGCATCTCTAACTTGGATGATAGCAGTGGTACAGGATATTAAAAGCAGTGAAGGCAGGACGAGACGCTGCAAGGAAGGCTAAACAAGCTGCAGCCACAAGGAAGACCAAAGAGGAGTGTTAATGGTCATGTTTTGTTCTAAAGTATGATTATCTATGTGACATCTCTGATAAATTGTTACTCTCTCATGAATGATCATGTGGTAGAAAAAAATGATGAGATTGCAAACTAGCATCTGAATTTTCGACGTCAAAGATTTTGAACTTTTTTCAATTGACCAGAATGATGGAGAATGTTTGAGTTGCCCTATGCTCCTCTCCCTCCCTGCACAAGCGTCGCTCTTACCAACTTCTCCGCTGGTCATGCTGCCACGGGTTGCAATAGGGTAAGGGCAGCGCCTGGACGTCCGGACGCCGGGCGTGCGTCCGGACGCCGTCGCCCCCGCCCCGGCGAGCTCCTCCCCGGCCTCCCTTCTTCCCCGCGCCCTCGCCCCGCCGCTGGCCACCGCCCCGCCCGCTAGGGGTTCGCCCGGAGCTCCGGCGAGCTAGGGTCCGGCGAACCCTAGCGCCCAGCTGGCGGCCCTCTTCCCCTCCCCTGCCGCCGGCATTCGCCCCCGCCGCCTACCCATACCCACCGCCCATCCAGCCCCGCCCAGCTCGGCGGGCGGCGCCGCCGCCTCACCACCGCCGGCCAACCCGCCACCACCGCCCCGTCGACGGCCGCCGCTTAGGCCGGGCCGGCCGGGCCGGCCGCCGGAATCTACACCGGAGGGAAGGTTGAACCCTAACCCGGGGAAGCTCGCCGGAGTTGGAGAGGAGGAGGAGGAGGAGGAGGCCTACCTGCAGGCAGGGGCCGCCATGGCCGGGCGCGAGCTCGGGCGGGTGGGGGCGCTGGGAGCTTCGCCCGTCGCCGGGGAGGGGAGGGGGAGGGGGGGGGGGGGGGAGGGAGCGCGAGCTCAGGCGCTGGGGAGGAGTGCCGTCGGGGGGGGGGGGGAGGGAGGAGCGGCGTCGGGGCGAGGGAGGGAGCGGCGTCCGTCCGCGACGTCTGTCCGGACGTCTTCAGTGAATCATTACCGGTTGCAATATCCTGAAATCCCTGATCCTACTACACTTGTTCCCTAACTAACTTGTCTTCAAAATCAGATACTTTGAACTGTAGCATTGACTCTTCTTTTGCAATTTTTTTTGGTGTGTTAGTAAGGTTTGGAAGTAACAAGGGTGTGCTAATAGCTATGCTTATATCTTTCGTCTATGACATGATTATGAAACTGTGTTAGGTTGAGTCTGGTATTTTTGTTATCTACTAGCATGTACAATAGGAACAGGTGATATGTCAACAAGGATGGACCCCAATACGGCCTTCCTGTTGTATTACATTGTCATCCTAGTGCTAAGGTTATTTTGCCATGCATATCCCTGTATGGCTGTATCGATTCACAGTTTAGTCATAATATGAAGAATACACTTTAGCACTAGCCCAGAATCCCTTCCGGCCTCTGCCCTAGCACCTCTCCGTGGGGGTCGATCCTACGTCCCCCCATGGCCCCATCCACTCCATGATGCCGTCTTCCCTCCCGCGCTCATGCGGCCACCCCTTTCCATGCACGACCTCCTTTGCCCATGATTTCCCATGCCCGCTCATGCACCACCTCCTTCCTCACACGTTCCCGCACAATTAACTCCTTCATGCTGACTCCCCCACGAACACACGACTTCTGCATCCGCACTGCCTACCTCGTGCGACTTCTTCCGCACATGAGTTGCCTACCTCGCATGTGCGCCCTTCTGATCTCTGCGCTCATACAGAGTCCCCTGCTTGGCTCTGCTCTATTCTTCACACACCTCTGCCACCGTGCGAGTGTGCACCCTCTTCAAGATACCTCGTCTTGGATTGTTCTCCGTTCTCTCTACGATGACAACCAAGTCCACTGCCTCCTTGGCCACCAGTTTCGCCAAAGCCAATCTTCCTACTTAGCTGATGGTCATCGCCCCCTACTCAACGATCACAGTCTGCTATCCATGTTCCCTCGGCTCATTGTGACATTATGACTAACAGTTGTTCCATGACTTTAAATCCAGTCTCTGCCTCTAGTTCCCACCCACTAGGATTGTGGCGGGTATTAGAGATATGTATAATCTAATACATGTACATCATGTTACTTTTATTCCAAGTTACACATATCCACGCTAGAAAAAAAAGAAAAATACTAGAAATTATATGTAGTGGTCCCTAATGAAGTCTCCACATCAGTCCTCATGACAACATGACAACACAGGAAAAGAAAAGAAAGATCCTAGAAATTCTCACAAAACATTCCAGAACATTTGACAATCAATTGGGTAACCTAATCATGATCAATGATAATAATATCTATTGGATCAAAGATCAATACAACAAAACTTTCGCCCCTGTGCCATCCTTAGGAGTAGGAGTAGAGTTTAGTCCGGTGAGTTCTTCAATGAACTAGGTTGCATTGGCATCGACCAACTTCTACCTTGCTTGTAAGTATTTGTAATGGTTTATGTCTAGTTTACAAGGCTGCGTTGGTTAAGTCCAACCTCGTATATGCTTGGTATGAGCTACCGGTTTGCAAGCATGGTATAAGCTAGTTATTGATTTATGTTGTGGTTTGAGTATGTCGGCCAGTGGACAGATGCAAATCATGCCATAAATTAGTTATCGACTTTATATATAGAATTGATACTCTGATAGATTCATTAAGTTACCGATGTTGCTCGTAGCTTTTATTATTTATTTAATTACAACATTATCACTTTGCCTGATCAAGATTGATAGATTTTGGCCTTAAATCTTATTAAAATCTATCGTACTTATACTTTATGTTTGATTTTGCCTTGATGGTTGTTTCTCTTATGCTTTATGTTTGACTTTGCCTTGACGATTGTTTTCCTGATCGTATCGGCTAAATTCGTTCAATCTTAATCATATCATATTGTGATTCAAAGCTTGCTTGATCTTGAATAGATCTATAGTTTAGTCAAGCTTAGTCTCGTGTCATTGTTATGGCTGCCATCTCTGTGATCCTCACTGTCCATGACATTAGATCAGGTTTCTCTAAGTTATCAGATCGATCTGAGATTATGTAGGATTTTGTTCCTGCTCTATGGGTCTTATTGGCTAAATAGTCAATGGGCAGAACTTCACACGCAACGTGCATGTATGGATTCGTTTAAGCATCATTGGTCTTTTAAACTAATTAGATGCGTTTTAACATCATTATTACGGTTGTCTTGATCCGCTTGAACCCCATTGTTAGTGATGTTAGGGCAAATTTGGTAATCTTATTAGATCTATTAGGTTTAATGCGAATTATTTCTTACATGTTACCTATATGATCGTACCGACTATGCAAATTATTTCTTACATGTTACCTATATGATCGTACCGACTAAACTAGATAGGCTGAAGGCTTTATGCTTTCCATGTGTATCAAAATAGTTGTTTTAGTTTATTCTTTACTATTTTTAATCTTATTGAGCATGGGTATTGATATTACATGTGCAGTCTTCTAATCCCACCCTCAGTTATTCAGCAAATTGATATATGCAGAAATCGCTGTCTATGGAGAAAAGGGGAGATTAACAGAAAAGGTTCTTGCCTTGCTGCTTGGGAACCAGCCTGCCGACCAAAGATAGAAGGAGGTCTAGGCATCATTAGCATGAGAAATCAGAACATAGCTCTCCTCATGAAGTTCCTGGATAAATTCTACAAACATGCCGATGTACCCTGGGTAGAACTCACATGGTCCAAGCTATATGCTGCAGATCACACTCCACCATATCGTGTCCTTATGTCCGAGGCGGTTGGCCAACCGCCTCGGTTAATCTTAACCGAGGCGGTTTCCTTATAAAAACCGCCTCGGTTAATCAAACAAAAACAAAAAAAAAAAAACCCTAGGCCCAGCGAGCCCATCGATGAGCCCATCGAGCCCAACCACCGGCCGCCACCGCCTGCCGAGGCGCCGCCGTCGGCGGGATCCAGCCTCCTCCCGGCGGTGGATCCCGCATCCCGTCGCCCGGATCCGGCCCCAGGCGCCGCCGCCCGCTACATCCGCCCGATGTCGAGCGGATCCGGCCTCCCGGTAGTGGATCCCGCATCCCCGCCGCCCGGATCGGCCCTGGAGGCGCCGCCCGCCGCTGCATCCGCCGCGACGTCGAGCGGATCTAGCTCGACGTCGCCGCCATGAGCACGGCCCGCAGCCGCAAGCGCCGCCCGAGCCTCACCGCCCGCTGGAACTCGCTCCATTGCCGTCGTCGTGGATCTGTGAGAGAGGGAGGGTGATGGACGAATCCACCATGGATCTGAGAGAGAGAGGGAGAGAGAGAGAGGAGGGCATACCCTGGATCGATCTCGCCGGAAGAACTAGGGAACGGGCGCCACCACACCGGCCGGGGGGCACCACAAATGCGAGGTGCTCCCGCCCGCACCGATGTAACACCCCGATTTTTTGAACTTTTTTTCGAAAAATCACCAAAAATTTGAACTTTTTAAAACTTTTCAAAAACCCTTTTTGCATTGAGGTGTTTAGCAAAGATAGAACTAGTGTGGCAAAGCATATAACCCATCCCATGCATTGTAGATTCAAACTCATTCAAATTTATAAGCACACGCACTTAGAAAATAAGAGAAAAGAAATGGAAAAGGAAAAGGAAAAGGAAAAAGGAGCTCGGGCTCCATCTTCCCGCTCGGCCCAGCAGCAGCCCACCGCCCTCTCTCTTCCCTTCTCTTCTCCCCCTCTCTTTCCTTCCGCGTGGGCGGCCCAAGCGGCCCGGCAAAGGCGACAACGGCCCGCCACACCGTGCGCCCGCCTCTCCTTCCCTCCCGCGCCGATGACAGGCGGGCCCCGCCTGTCATCATCGTCGTCTACCTCCGGCGACGAGGGAGACGACGCGATTACCGCGTCCGAGAGCGCCGCCTCGGGCTCGCCATTACCGCCTCCGCTCCGCCGAATGGATAAGGATGTCGACACACCCCCGCCCGCGCGGTACCCTCTCTTCTCTCTCCCTCTCTCTCTCTCTCACGCTCTCCCGCACCTTCTCGCTGGCACACTGCCACCGCCGCTAGCCGACGAGCTCGGATGAGCTCATCCAGGGCGCGCGCACAAGGACCGCCTCACTGTGGCCAACCGACCTCGCGAATTCAAACGCGAGCGCGCCCAACGGCTAGCTGTGGCGGACGGGAAATATCTTCCCCGCCGAACCGCCATCGCCGGCCTATAAATAGGCCCGGCCGGCGCCCCTCCGCCATCGCCCTCGCCATTCCGAGCTCCGCCAGGGGCAGGAACACTCCCTCTCCACCTTCAATTCTCTTCTCCTCCCCTCCATCGAGCTAGAGCTCGACTGCCCCCAACTTGGGAGCAACCGGCGCCATTGGGGCCGCCGCCCAAAATTCAAGCTTTCTGCTGCGTCTCCGGCCAATTGGGTTCGAGGTGAGCTCTCCGAGCCCCTCCTCCACCTTTTCCTTTCCCCAGATTCCTTTCCCCAGATTCCCTTCCCCAGATTCCTTTCCCCCCCTCTGTGTCACCGGCTGGCATGGCTCGGCAAGGCTGTCTAGCACCTCTACCTTATTCCCCGGACCACACCTCACACGCGCACGCACAATGCGGGCCGATTAGGCCACGCACACACACATTCCACTGCTCAGCGCCGCCGCGGAACCTTCAGCGGGCCGCCGTCGCCACTAAGGGCGTCTACCGTTGCCCGGCGAGCTCACCCCCGAGGCTGCGGCTCGGTCACCCGCACAGGTACACCACTCCCCTTTCCCCTCAGAGACGCCCACGGCGTCGCCCGGCGAGCACTCCGGAGCCAGCCCCTCCTCCTCTCTCCTTTATTCCGGCCACTCTTCCTCTCTCCCTCGCTCAGCACGCGCGGGGGGCCCATGAGCCAACGGCGCCCGTGCGCCCAGCGCCGCTCAGCGCCGTTCCTCTCCCCTCCCTCTCGATCGGCGGCGTGGGACCCAAGGCCAACGGCGTCAGCTTGCCTTCTTGCCCACCAACGCCCGTCACCGCCGTTCCCTTCTCTCTCTCTCTCTGCACGTGGGCCCGCGCGGAGGCTGACGCCGTCCGACGCCGTCACGCCATCCGGCCCCACCTGTCATACACACACGCACACACACACACACCTTCTCGGGTACACTAGGGGAAAATGCTAGGTGCACCCTGGCTATTGTACCGCAGTATTAATTCTCTATTTTCTAGTGTTAGAAAAATTCCGGAAAAAATTTGTAAATAAACTACTTGTCATGTAGAATTTAACTATGTAGTTTGCACACTAATCCATGCATTATAGATAACAACCAAAATTCCATTTAGTAATTAGGGTTTTAAATGAATAGGAATAAACTTGAAAATTTATAACTTTTGCATTTTAACTCCGATTTAGGTCAAACCACTTTCTAAATTCTCCTAAAATCATGCTCTATGCATTGCATCCAGTGCCACTACCTAGTTCTATATTTGCATATGTGTGTTTCTTTTTATTCTTTAGCGGTAGTCTTACCCGATAGAAAATCCCCCACCGGGGGAGGGGCGAGCATCGGGGCGCCGAGGACCCGGATTACGTCGCGGACATCGACGGTGTTGACCCCACAGGCAAGTCCTAATTTCCACCTCTCTACCATCCTTCTATCTAAATTATAAATTGACCCTTTACTAAAGAGTATATGATAATTGTTAATGAGCTAATGTGATAATGTGATCATGAGATAACCGGATAAAGTGATTATACATGCTATGACTTGAAACGGGTAGGGGTAATCTAAGTGTAGATTACTTGGCGGATATTACTGCGAAGGGTATCCTGTCGGAGATACCTGTTTTGGTCACCCCTAAGGACCGGTTCATAGTCTCTTATTCATCCCTGTGTGACATTTCGTACAGCCACACGTCTATATGGGTAGACTTGGTCTCACACCCCGTTAGGGGTTTGAAGTATGTTTCCACTTAGGAGGCCGGTGTAGGCAAACGGTAGAGCAGGGAGACGGCGTAGGATGCTATGTGATCTTCCATGGTGCAGGTTGGGCGTGGGCGCTATGTGATCTTCCACGTAAAATTGTTGGGTGCACATTTGCTAGCTATATACATATATTCATATATTCTAAGTGTGGATGCTAAGTGATCTTCCATAAAGTGTGTGAGGGCACGGGTTGCGAGAGAGCTTCCATGTCCGGGTTAGGCATAGGAAGAAGAGTGGTCTTCCCCGCTTAACTTTTTCCCAACCCCTGAGCGCCGTAGTGGAAATGTATGGAACCCTAAGGAATGCATACTATCGGGTACGAGGTCTCGGTAGTTCTTTTCTAACCCTTGGCCGGGGAAGGAATCGTAATTACCGTGTGGGGAAAAGTGTACACCCTCTGCAGAGTTATTAGAATCTATTCGAATAGCCACGTCCTTGGAATGGGCAAATGCCGGGATGGGACGCTATGATTAGGATATTATAAGATTAATGAGAACGTATAACCTTGTGATTTTATAATGGACTAACCTGGGACTAGTGAGGAGGAAAATACCCCACAAGGCCCAACCCTAATTTTTATCATCACTCTTTTCCACCAAGAAGTTGGGACTTGCTTGAGTGCGTAAGTACTCACCCCTCTTTGCTATGCAGACTACGACCTCGGAGATGATCGCGACTATGACGAGGAGGTGGACCCTGATGTCTAGGAGCTACGTAAGGACCCCGACGCGTTGGATCGAATCGTAGGAGTTAGGGCTTCGACTACGCTCAAGATGCCTGTGGAGTAGTTGCTACGCTTCGCTAGGATAATTAGTTACGCCTTAAAATCTACCCTGTAATAAAGTCGAACACCTTGCGGCCTTAGTCATTCTATATGTAACCCAAGGGCTATGCCCTAACGATGTAGAACCCTTTTATTTACTATCAATAAAGCTCGGAACCTTTTACTTAAATCAGTGTGCCATTTACGTGTATAATAGACGTATTTGTGCGTGATCCCGGCGCAAATAAGGGTATTTCCGGACTCTCGAAACGAGGGGCCGACAACCAGCCAGGCGCCCGTGCGCCGGCGAAGTTGCGCCCTCGCGCCGCCCGCCCCGCGCCCGGCCAAAGGCGCCAGCGCGCCGCCCGCCGAGCCGACCCGAGGCGCCACGCCCGCCTGCCGTCGCCCGTAGCGGTCCGCCATCTGCCACCGGAGGCCGGCGAGGGAGAGGATGGGAGGTGGGATTTGGTCTGCCGCTGCGCCGTGTGGGCTCCTTGCCAGCCCTGGCTGCTCACTCTGCTGTAGGGAGGGAGAGGGGAGAAGTCGAGAGGGAGGGATGCGGCTGAGGTGATGGAGAGAGTGAATGATTTAGGGTTTGGAGTTGTGTATGTATACTACGAGTTGTTATCGGGTCTTGGATGGGCTGGTTTGGGCCCAATATTAACCGAGGCGGTTGTCTTAGAAAAACCGCCTCGGTTAATTGATTAACCGAGGCGGTTGTTTTAGAGTAACCGCCTCGGTTAATAGGAGATTAACCGAGGCGGTTTACATAAGAAAACCGTCTCGATTAATTGATTAACCGAGGCGGTTGCCTGGCCGGCCACCCAGCCTGCGCTGCCACCGATTAACTGAGGCGGTTTTGGGCCAAAACCGCCTCCGAGGGCAAAATTCAAGTGCCTTGCAAAAGATTTTGTATAGTAGTATGAAAAACAGTTTCAAAGATTCAGATAAAATCATGTTAGTATAGCAAAACCACCGTTCAAAACCGTTTCAGGGGTTTATTCAACCTGTTTTGGAAAACTTTCTAACAATAAGACCGGCATGTTCCGCTCTTTGTTACTAACTGTTTCGATCCTTATCAATTACAGGATCAAATTGACTGGCACGCCAAGATTCGAGAACCAATTGATCCAGCATTTGAGGTTATCAAGGGAATCTCCAGCGCCGTGCTTCACAAATCCTCCGTGCTGCCTCCAAGTGTGTTGCGCACGACCATATTTTTGTATCAAAAGAGGCCAAGCATCTGCGCTTGCTATTTCCATTTATTAATTCCTTTCTTCTGGTCTCTCCATTTCATCTATAGTAGCAAGCAAAAGCTTTGGCCACATCTATACTTGCCAGGGATCCGCAGGTCTACTCTTTTTCTAGCTGCGTGGCCAGCTGATCCCAAACTTGTATTTCCTTGTCGATTGCCGTAGTCTTCAATTTACACGAATTTTTTACAATAAATCTAGTTAAAGTTAAAAAAAATTAACCTAAACGCATCTCATAACCCCTTTCTTTATAGGACCAAGAGAGTGCACGGCTTATATTACCGCAGAGAGAGAAGAGAGAGGGAATATATGGATGCCGAGGATAATGATTGACAGTGCTACGTACTGCTCAAAGCGAGCATTGCAAACTTGAACAATTTGGTGTAACTAGGAATGTCGTAAGCACTTCGTTTGTGCCCGGCCATTGCGTTGGTGCGTGCCAGACGTAATGAACTGCATTTGGACTCGAGCACAACTACAAAAGAACTAAAACGTGGTACGGTGACTATAAATATTCAGGAGTACATACGTGTTAGTACTGCCTTGTATTGTATGGATCGAAGATGGTACCAACTACTATACGTATTCAGGAACGACGATGGTGGTACTCTCCACGCTAAGCTTTTTCTGCTTTTGGTGAGGGAGGGATTAGGGAAAGTTCAAAAGAGAAAGACCAGACGCGCGCGCCCGTGGTTTTGATATCTCGGAAAACCGCGCGTGGACGTGGTGTGTTCGGACTCGGCGCCCTATAGCTTGTTGATGACTCGTAGCAGTCCGCTCGCTGCCTGTACACACGTCATATCCGATCTCAGCTTGCTTGCCGGTCACACGCGGGTCTGGTGCTGCCGTAGTCACTCGCAGCTTCAATCACTCTTCGTATATGTATTTTTTTTCTTTTTAGAGGTTGAGGCCACACTTACAATATGATTTTTCGAGCCATTAGAATTGGTTTTCTAACTGCCTCTAGAAAAGGTTACGGTAAATCTCGATTTATGGATGTGGTTGATGTCTACCCGCCTCGGTTAATAATTCAAATAAAAAACAAAAAAAGCCTAGACCCAAACTCGGTGGGCCTAGATCTGGGCCGCGCCGCCATCGCCGGATCTGCACCTAGTTGCGCTACCACTGCCGCCACTGCTCCTCTGCTCGCTAGATCGGCACCTCCTATGGCCATGGACGTCGAGGCTAGGGGAGGAGGGAGTCGTGAGCCGTGGCCACCGCGCTGCCAGGATGGGGACGCACCATGGCCTCCCGCGCACCACCTGGATGGGGGCGCACTGTGGCCTCTCGGGCGCTGCCGGGACGAGGGCCTGTCGTGGCCCCCCTCGTGCACCGCCACCGGTGGATCGGGCCTGCCCCGCTGGATCTGGCTCGTCTAGGCGCCGCCACAGCCGAATCCGGCCCACCAGCCTACCCGATCGAAGGATCTGCCTTCCTGTGTGCCGCCACCATTGGGGAAGGCCTTCCACGAGGCACTAGTGCTGGGATCTGGCTCCTCGGGCGCTGCAGCCACTGTTTCCACCTCATCCCTTGTGCCACCACCAAGATCCATGCTGCCTCTGCCGCCATGAGGGAGTGAGAGCCGCGGTCGTAGGAGATGGCACTCGGGAGAGGGAGGGGCACGAGGGAGGTGGGCTCACCGTCGTTGGGGAGAGGGAGGGGTGCGGAGCGCGCCGTCGTTGTGGCGACAAAGAGAGAGAGAGGGCTAAGACCGCACGAGAGAGAGGGGGAGGGATTGATGAGACTAAGGGTCTATGACCTAAGTTGTAGTATTTATATAAACCCGGTAGAAGTAGTATTAGGGCTTTTTGCTAGGCTCAAGATGATTTACCATGGCGGGCCTTATATAAGGCAACCGCCTTCAAATGGCCCTCATATTTTTTTAAAGACGGGTCTCTTAAAAGCCCCGCTTCCGTTAATCAATTTTACAAGAAGGTTGATTGTGACCGTCTCAGCTAGTAAAAATGGCCGCATCAGTTAATTGTAAGCGTTAACCGAGGTGGTTAAAATATCCGCCCGCCCCCTAGGCTATTTTCCAAATGTCTCGCATAATAATTTCTGTGGTAATGCAAAAACAGCCCCAGCCTTTTACTATTATAGCAACAGATATACAAAGAATGAATAGTTTGGCGTAATATATAAATATATATAATGGCATGTTTTTCTCTTTGTTCATTTAGTAAAATAGCCAGAATACACACACACACATACATACACTGTGATGTCTATCCAGTTGTGATAAACTTATCAATTACTTATCTATATGTTCTTTCATTTATATCCCTAGTTTTTCTTTAAATAACGCCAATATGTGTACCTTCAATATAATTCCTTGAAAATAGCACGGCGAATAAAAATTGAACAGATGCATTCTTATTTCTTACGGCAAAAGTGTATATTCTTTGTTGGTTTTGATAGACTGGCTATGATATTTAATCAACATATAGTTTATCTATTTTTCTAACAGATTGACAGAGATTAATCAAGTTTAGCATGAGTCCTGCTGATATGCTTTATTGATACTATTAAGCAAGTGAACCTGATTGGTAGGCCCCGTCAGATATTATCCAATTTTAACTCAAGTTCGGCCAAATAGATTAATAAATTAACCGCGAGCTTAACCAACGTGAACCTACCTGTGTACTGTGGATATGTTTTAACCAATTGTAAACATAAGTTCGGCCAATCAAATGACATATTTTAAACGAATCAATAAATTGACGGTGAGACTAACCAACGTGAACCTGTGTCCTGTGGATATATTTTATCTTACTAGGTATAGTTTGTGCGTTGTACGGGGTTCAAGGATTTTTGTCTACGCCTATGACGACGGATTTGTGATGGACACAGATGGAGCTCCAATGAATTTGTATCAGACACGGACATGTCGATCCAACTTCATATGGAAACCAAGTAGTATGTCGTTGAAACATGAGCACCAAGTGGAGAATGATTCATATCCGACGTGGATGTGTGATCAGAGATTGAGACTTGATATCACCGATAGACATGTGAGCAGGGATCGAAACATAGTATCATTGAGTAGGCATATTTCGAATTTTTTATGTATATATAGAGAGAGGAGATATTTTTTTATATTTTGATTTATGTTGTCATATGGAATTCTCACAATGGAAAACGGCTACTTTCTCATCCTCGCATTCCATCGTAGCTAAAGGTTTCTGATGTTTAAGTTAAATTGCTCAAGCAGTTTGCTGTTATCAAATATTCACCAAAATCTAGGGGAGAACAATCATGATTCATGACAGTAGACTGGTGCACAGGTGCACAGGTGCCGGCCTATGCTGGGCAATGGCTGCACGTCACGCCTCGTCCCCGAAAGTAGCTTGGCTAGCTTGTGGCTTCAGTGTCTCCCCTTTTAAGCGTGGGAACCACTATCACCTCTTCAAGCGAAGTTCCCAAGTCCCAACCTGGTCTCTCCACGCCTCCATACACACCTGCAGCAGCCAGCAAGGCCATGGGCGAGCGGCGAACAACAGTTTGCATGTGCCCCATATGATAGATACCTGAACACCGCCGCATCCGACAATCACGGTGGCGCGGCCATCGCGTCAGTCGAGCACGGCGGGGCGGCCACCCAAGATGGGCGTCTGAGGCGTGGAGCTCTTGTCGAGGTCCCACGCACGGCGGCGACGGAGCCGGTGGTGGAGAGGCGGCAGCATAGGAGCGGCCGGGAAGGAGTGGGTCGGGACGTCGGGTGCAACACGACCGAGGACCCGGTAACAACTGATTCTTGATTCCCGCTGCCTTCCCTTCCCTTCCATGTTCCATGTCGTCAGCAAGTAAGTAAGGAGGTTCTAGTACTACACACAAATCAAGTAGTCCGACGGATTGAAGGCTGACGTGGTCAGTCGATTCGAATCTGTATTGAGTCTGAATCCTCTGTGACTAGTTGTACCGGGAAGGAGAATCAATATACTTTATCTATCTATATTCTCAGAAGCTGCCAACCATAATTTCATTGATGCACATACAGAAATCACAGATGATATATAGTATGTACGTAGCGTTGTTTTTCATGCTCTCCCATACCTGTTTGATGTAATCTGTTGCAGTGTGCATCTTATTGTTTTGTTATATTGCATGATACTTCAATTGGTCAGTTTGCCAGCTAATTGATATTCAGTGCCATTAAGAATAGTGGAATCAACTACTAGGATTTATTTAAGTTAGTTTACATGTACTTTTGCGTTTGATCAGTTTGTACTGCTCATCAAACATGTCTGAATTTGAAAACACTACCCCGTTTGGATCCTTGAAATTGAATTCATTTTAATAATTATAATTTAGATACATATTAATTAAGCTAATATGGTTATATATAGAGTATAATTGTATATTTATTATTGGCTATATAAGAAAGATACTTATGTGTTGTATTTCTATTATAAAGGAGCGAGTTGAAGAGCATATTATAAGTTGCAAAATAGAAACGTAGCATGGTGATCTATAGAAATAATGTTCATCTCTAACCCTATGAATTTGAGATAGTTTTATATGTGAACTTTAAAAAATGGTGGAATGTCAAATTGCTAGCTAAAATATCTTAGTTTATTAAGTAGATTTCAATTCCTCCAAACGAAAAGATCCAAAAAGGAATTTGAGCAGTTTTCATTCCTGTTCGAGTTTGCATAACTTCTATGCCATTAGTTTCATTACTTCAGAAGATAAATATGTCAGGCATTCTTTCTTGTCTGTTTTGCTTGAAGCTAAAATAGCAATATTTTTGGCGTGTTCCATTGGTGTGTTCAGCATTTGTCCATCTACTTCTCCTGTTTTCCCATGTTTTTTTTTTTTACTTTTTAGATAAAGGAATCAATCCAGCTTCATCTCTTGTAAATCAAGAGAATCAGACCAATTTTTACATACAAGGAGAATGTTCTTTTAGCCATCAGAATATGATCAAGCTGGTGGGGCACAAGTTCACAACTGTCAGTCATTGAGCAGGCAATCCAACTAGTGCTGCTGCAAAAAGTTACTTGAAGCCAGATTTTGGTCAGTCCATCCCCTTCTTTCACTGGCCACTGGCCACTATTTTTACATGTAATTGCTTGATCGTTACTTGCAATGAGACTAACTATAAGTTATTCTGCTGGCCATGTGTAGGAGAGTGTTGGCGTGTCTTTGGCGTACGGCCATTTGAGGACACCACTAGGACTTATCATCGGTCGTGTGTGCGACCAACAATGGCCGAGCTAGTGGTTGGGCCGCTGCTCTCCATGGTTAAGAATAAGGCATGCAGCTACCTGATGGACCAGTACAAGGTGATGCAAGGTATGGAGAAGCACCGTAAGATCCTGGAGCGCAAGCTGCCAGCAATCTTGGACATAATTCAGGATGCGGAGGAGAAAGGAGCTTTCAGACCCGGAGCAGCAGCTTGGCTGAAAGATGTCAAGACAGTTGCCTATGAGGCCAATGATGTGTTTGACGAGTTCAATTACGAGGCACTTCGACGACAAGCCAAGAAGAAGGGCCACCACGGCAGGCTCAGCATCGAGGTTGTGGATCGTAATCCTATTGTATTTCGCTACAGGATGGGCAAGAAGCTACGCAAGATTGTGCAGACCATCGAGGTCCTAGTGAGCGAAATGAATGCTTTTTTCAGGTTTCAGCCACTTGCAGCCACCATCAAAGCCGTGTCGGAGGACAGATCACATTTTGGTTGAATCTGACAAGGATATTGTCAGCAGATCCAGGAACAACGAGAAGAACAAAATTGTGGGGATGCTGCTCCATGAAGCTAGCAAAATGGATCTCATGGTGTTACCTGTTGTTGGGATGGGTGGACTGGGCAAGACAACATTTATCCAACTAGTTTATAATGACCCTGCAATTAAGGAGCACTTTGAGCTCCGGAGATGGTGCTATGTGTCAGATAGTTTTGACATTGCTAATATTGCAAGTAGCATTTGTGAAAACGATCAAGGTAATGAAAAGGCATTGAAGAATCTCCAGAAACTCACAAATGGAAAGAGGTACCTAATTGTGTTAGATGATGTATGGAATCGAGATGAGGCAAAGTGGGGAAAATTGATGACTTGCCTCAAGCAAGGTGCTAAGGGCAGTGCAGTGTTGGCAACAACTCGCGACGTGGAAGTAGGTCGAGTTATGATCATTGGTGCATCTGAATCCTGCAATCTTGAAAAACTGAATAACAAGCATTTGAAAGAAATAGTCCAGAGCAGAGCATTCAGTTCACAAAAAGCCATATAGTGATGAGCTGGTTGACATTCTTGATATGATTGTCGACCGATGTGCTGGTTCTCCTTTGGCTGCCAAGGCCTTTGGCTCTATGTTGAGTAACAAGTCAAGTCTGAAAGAATGGAAGGATATATCAGCCAAAAGTAACATTTGTAACGAGACAACTGGGATCTTACCAATGCTCAAAATCAGTTTTGATGACCTGCCATCACATATGAGGCAGTGTTTTGCATTTTGTGCTATATTTCCCAAAAACTATGAGATTGATGTGGAATTGCTGATTCAGCTGTGGATAGCAAATGACTTCATACCTATCCGGGAAGATGAACATCCTGAGACTGCAGGAGAAGAAGTTTTCAAGGAGCTTACTTGGAGGTCATTTTTTGGAGAATTGAAGCAAAAAGGTCCGTTTGATTACGGAGAAAGGTTGCAGCATCGTACTGGAACCATATGCAAGATACATGATCTCATGCATGACATTGCTCTCTCTGTTGTGGGAAGAGAATGTGCCACTGTAGTTGATGAGCTAAGCATGAAGAAATTGTTGCAAAATCCTCTTGCTCGACACTTGTTCTGGTCACATGAATCCAATGATTTTTTGAAGAAAAAATCTCCATCTCTCCGGACGTTATTCTATAATACAGACTATGCCTCCTTTAGACATATATCTAAGTACACTTCACTGCGAGCACTACATCTTCCTCACATGAAGTTACATAGAGTTGAAGTGAGGCAATTGCAGCACCTAAGGTATCTTAATCTATCAGGAAATCTGCAGCTGAAGGAATTTCCTGAGGATATAAGCATTTTGTATAATCTACAAACGATGAACCTTTCTCATTGTGAACAACTTTGCCAGCTCCCAAAGGATATGAAGTATATGGCAAGCCTCCGACACCTCTATACTAATGGATGCAAGTTATTGACATGCATGCCTCCAGGACTGGGACAGATCACTTCTCTACAGACTTTAACATATTTTGTTGTTGGTTCTAGCTCGGGCTGCAGTACTATCAGAGAACTACAGAACTTAAACCTTGGTGGCGAGTTAGAGCTAAATTGTCTGGAAAATGTAACAGAAGCATATGCAAAATCAGCCAGTCTTGAAAATAAAGAGAAACTCACGCATTTATCGCTTGAATGGAATAGTGAAGGTCAAGAGGCACCAGTGCAAGATTGCCATCAGAAGGTGTTGCATGCTCTTAAACCTCATGGTGGTCTGCAGATGCTAAGGATAGTTAACTACAAAGGCAACAGATTACCAATGTGGATAACAGATCACAGTCAGTTGCAGCATTTGACTGAGCTCCGTCTGCTTGGTTGTATGTTGTGTGAGGAATTTCCTTGCTTCAGCCATTTCAAAGCTCTTGAAGTTCTTCATTTAGAAAAGCTGAACAAATTGCATAGCCTGTGCAGTGATATGGCATCCATGCCATTTCCAGCACTGAAGGATCTCCAGTTACACGATTTGGAGAATTTGGAGAGATGGGTGGCAACAGAAGGCAAAGAAGATGAACTGGCATTTCCTGTACTTGAGGAGATTGATATTAAAAACTGTCCTAAGTTGACTAGTCTTCCTGAAACACCAAAGCTCAAGGTTATAAGGCTGGATGAAGACAAGGTGGTTATGTCCTTAGCAGTAGTATCAAGGCACGTGTCTTCACTGTCCAAGCTAAAATTGTGTGTCCATGACACAGAAGCAACACCACCACAGATCAATCAGGATCATGAATCGTCTCTGGCAGAACTTATTTTGCAGGGCTGTCATTTTTTCTTCTCCTCTGATGCATGGAAATGCTTTAGAATGGTTGTTTGTTTGGAAATTACCGGATGCGACTTTCTGGTCTACTGGCCGGAGGAAATCTTCCAAAGCATGGTTTTCTTTAAAGAATTTGAGGATCTCTAACTGTAGCAGGCTAATAGGGGCCACACTGGAGAAAGATGGTGAACCTATACAAACAACAACAAATCAAGTCCTGCCGTATCTAGACATGATAAACATATTCAATTGTGACAATCTGAAAGAGCTCTTCATGCTTCCCCTGTCTCGATGTATTGATGTATGTGGCTGCCCTAGACTTGAGCACATTTGGAGAGAGGACAAGAATCCTGAGACGCCGATGTCACGGTCTCAAAGGAATCGGCATACATGCCTAGAGGCTTTATGGATTGTTAGCTGCGACAACCTCGTGACACTTTCAAACCTGCCACTGTCCCTCAAGGATTTACAGATCAGTCTCTGTTTTGCGCTCCGCTCTGTGTCAGGGCACTTGGATGCACTCGAGAATCTAACTATAATCGGTTGTGGCAACCTAGTAGAACTTCCAGGTTTAACACCAACCCTAAAGGATCTAAGGATCGAAATGTGTGGGGCGCTCTGTTCTGTGTCAGGGAACCTAGATGCACTCGAGGAGTTACAAATTGATCAGTGCAACAAGTTGCAGTATCTTGAGACAATAGGAGACTTGCCATTGTTACAGATACTGAGAATTGAAAATTGTGACCTCCTCACAGTCTTACCTGGTATTCATGGGAGTTACCTTTCACTTCGTGAACTTAGGATCAAATATTGCCCGGCCATCGATATGAAGCAGCTTTACTCGTGCCACCAACAGAGGCTTGACACCCTCGAAGATAAAGACGTATCCCATGCTCATTCAAGAAACCCGTTTGAAGGTACGTTTCATTTATGTTTTCTTCATTGCCTTCTCAAATGTGGTTTATTCAGCTATTGGTTTTACCTCTTCTAATGCTTGTTATCTATTGTTTTTATCTTAGACACAGTTGATTACATAGATAAATTCTTACATTATTTTCCATTTCCAGGGCCTAAACTAAGGGAACCAAAAACATGGCATTATGCTATACCTTGGTGCCGAGATTGGGCAATCCGCCAACACATTAACTGAAAAGAGGTATGCAGCCATTGTCATTTTGACATCTGAGTTTCGGAGAGGCAGCTCTAAGACCTCGGGGTTTGACAAGTATAGGCTGTTCATTTTGGATGGAAAGTTTACCCTTGATAATTTCGGATATTATGTAGTTTCAGGCCACCTCATCCAGCAAGGGGAAAAAAACACTACAGGTCACTAGTGTCAGACGGTGGACTGAAAGTCTGCAAAATATCTGATGGAAGTAATACGAAAAAGAAAAAACAGATGCAAGTGCGCCGGCTGGCTGGACCCTCTTTCCATCGCAGATGCAAGGTCTTTCTTCATCTCCTAAAACATGTTTTTTGTCCGCATAATTAGTCAAGTTGTGTGTAGAAAGTTGCTGCCATTGTAAGACTCGGAACGATTGGTCAACAACAATGGCATAAACTGAATGTTTGATTTGTGAATCAACTATATGGAATGTAGCAGACACGATACCTGACTGCCTTTTCCGATGAACTGACGTGCGTGCGTGTGTGCGTGCGTGCGTGTGCGTGTGTGCGTGCGCGTGTTGTGCGTGCGTGAGGGTGCGCGCACGTGTGTGTGTGTGTGTGTGTGTTGGCTGCATGCTTGGTGTTCTGTTTTTTAACCAGATGCTCAGCTGGGGGGCGCTGCACAGGCCGCGCGCTGAGGTGGTGGTTGATGTAGAGGACGGTAGTATCATCCCGTGTATGGTTGACCGAGAAACCTATTACCTCTCTTGCGCTATATGCTTATCAGATCACTACACTAGCTCCTCAAGTAGAATGTGTGGGTAGAAGTAAAATCATGCATTGCATTGCATCAATTATATTTGCACTCGGAAATATATTTTTATTTCTACGAAGAAATTGATGTATCTTTTAATATGCTATTTAAATTTGATGCTTAATAATGAAGGACCGAAAACGGCGACCAGAGGGGGGTGAATGGGAGCCGATCAAAATTTCTTTCGAATGGCCACTGTCCACACGCGAGTAGTTCTCGAGTCAACAGGTGACTGGATGTTCTCCGGTAGTCCCCAAGAACACAGCGGAACACTCAAGGTAACGAAAAGCCAAACAGAAACAAGTAACTCCACAAAACCGGAAACTGCAGCAGACCCCTGAGGTTCAGCGCTTTATCTTTGAGGTTCAGCAGAAAACAGAACTTCAGACAGCAAAAAAGCTACTGACCGGCGAGGCTCAAGTACCTCAAGTGCTGAGGCTCAGCACTTCTCATACTTAGACAGAAAACGCTACAGACCGCTGAGGCTCAGCGCCTCAAGTGCTGAGGTTCAGCACGGGTTCCAGCACACGAACAGCAAGATCGAAAATCGCCATGATCTTCAATCCGCCCGGTCTCCTCCAAATCTCAACCAACTGCAACCAAAATTGAACCGTGGGTTCCTAAGGCAGTGGAGAAGCTCCCTCTAAGAGATCATAGCTTGAGGTTGGATGAATCAACGGAAATCACAAAGGGGGTGACGAAAACGAGCAAAAACTGGGCGTCACCAAGAATCGCTTCGATCTCCTTGCACGGGACGAATTGAGAGAAACCCTTCGGTGGAAGTGTTCTCCTACAAGCAAGGATCGAGCAGCAACAAACGGTGCGCAAAACGATCAACCATAGCTCGAGAAATCACAAGAGGAAAATTTCAGGGGAGAGAAGAACACCACAAGAACAAGATGAACCAACACGAATTCAACACAATGATTTCAGAAAACGAATCCCGGAGGACACGAGGAGGTTAAGGCCTCCATTCCCAACAAGAAATCTGAGTTCTTACACACTAATTGGTGGAATTAGTGGACCTCTCACACTCAAGCACACTAGAAGAGGGAAACCCTAGAAAGGGAGAAGGAAAAATGCAAATGGGAGAGGTGAGGGAGATGGGGCTCCCTCCACATTACTTATCAACCGGGCTTATTTCATTTTCCAGTTTTTGCCCCTGATACAACTCTGAGCAAACCGCCTAGCCCTAGGGACATTGCGGTCCAACTCGAACCGACTCGATGCAATCTTCGATCCGACGGCCACCGCGCCTTCTCACCGGTAGCTTCGCCTCGGCGCGAACTCCCGATGCCGCCACGTGTGCCGTCCGTCCGCCTCGGGACCTCCGCCAGGGTTTTGAGGCTCAACGCAACCCGCCGGGTGGTTTTGAGGCCCAAACCACCGAAACCCGCCTCTATTGGTTTTGAGGCCCAAACCAACAAACCGGCCCATGTCCTTGCACTTGTCGAAGCCAAGTGCCAGCAACGCGATCCCACCCGGCGATTCCGGGACCCTCAGTCCAAGTCTCGATGCGTCCACCCTTTCACCGTTCCCGGTCCATTCGGCACGACCCGCCATCACTTGACCTTCACCTCGCCGTCGACCACCGCCTCTATGCTCGACACCTGCACAACACAAGCCAAGGCACATGTGGAACTCGTGGCTTTCACCACCATCAGTAGCACCCCATCCGAGATGCTAGTAGTTGAATCAATCACTCATCATCACAACTGAATCACAAGTATAAACCTTATGTTCGCAAATAAAACTATTATTTAGATAACTTGGTTGAAGCAGTTTGCTTGCTGAGGTTTTATATAAACCTTATACATTTATTTTTCCATCTCAGGTACATGATCGATGAGGATGCTTTGGTGGGATGAGAGTAGCAGCATGTTTGTAATTAGATCTCTTTGGTATTGAAGTTATATATTTGCTTCCTTTCGATGTTTGTTGTGTCATTGTAGAAGACTTAATTCAATACTTAATCTAGATGATGTGTTGTGCTTCCGCGTACTTTGTTGTTGTAGTCTAGTGTGGCAATTTTCCGTAGGATTTGTTGTGAGGAAAAATATTTTTGATAAATCAGTGATAAGAGAAGCAAAACAGGGCTGTGGTTTTTTATTGTTACAGCCCTTGTTCTCCTTCCCTCCAAATTCCAGATTTTTTCACTCTCTCCATCATATCAATTTTTAGCCGTATGCATGGAGCATTAAATATAAATAAGTAAAAAAATAACTAATTATACAGTTTGGTTATAAATCATGAGACGAATCTTTTTGAGTCTAGTTAGTCTATGATTAGATAATAATTATCAAATACAAACGAAATGCTACAATGCCAAATTTTTTCTCACATTTGTGATCTGAACAAGGGCTTAGTCCTTCAATTGTTTTCTCACTCAACTACCAAAACCCATTAAAGGGCCTAAATGTATTATCAAAGAATCTATAGCAATCAATAAGAATAAAATTTGAGGAAAAATATTTAGATTCATGTCTTTGCAAGATATATGATGCAAAAAAAGAGCCACCATAGCTAATGGTCAGATTTTTTAAACTAACGGCATATTTAAACAATACAAAGGTGCCAAACAAAAACTATATGAATATGGATGAAAAAATGTATATATCAATCCCATGCATAAGAAATATCAATAATTTTATGATGACCCGAAATAGACTACAATTACATATTATATTTAAAAATAAACAAAGCAAAAACATATAATTAATATATATATGTAATTATTTATTAGTTATATATATTAAACAAGTAACTAAGACTAATATCTCCTAAAATCCTAATCCTTGCGAGAGACCACAGATAATTAATGGTTAGTTGATGCATGGCGTATGGACGCACAACAATTAAATGTATGTGATAGTGGATTTCTTATGTGGATTGATTGCATGTCAAGATAGATAGATTGGATGTGGGAGACTTGTAAGAGATACAGATATAGATATAGATATAGATATAGATATATCATCACTATAAATCACTTCTTTATATTAAATGATAACACTACAAATAGATATTGAATGGGGTTAGTGGCGGACTTACGTGACAGCCAGGATATCGTCCGTAGAAGGGGTACTGATATAAGAAAAAAGGTGCATGTCGTCACAATCTGTTTGTCATAGAAGGTCCGGCCTTTTATGACAAACGGTTGTGACGATTACGACCTGTTTTCTGCCAGATATATCATGACGATATCCTCGTTGTCACGTAAGCTCTGGCCACTAACCCTAGAAATCGATAAGGTCGATCTCCTGCCAATATACTAGGGCATCCATATAAGATCTCATTATTTAGTACAAAGGATTTAAATAACACCCCTACCATTAAAGTCTTACATACTATACTAGTAGCTGACCCTATTAGCTTTCCTTTTGTTAATTACTACATATAGAGAAACAAACATAATTAAATAACATCAAGTTTGGTCTTCGCTCGTCCATTCGTCTAGCTGGTCATCACCCCTAGCATTAAAGTCTCTCATATACTATACTAGTAGTTGACCGCACCCTAGCTTTCCTTTCGTCTCTGTATATATATAGAGAAGCACACATGAAACACACACACTCTCAAGCTCATCATAGAACATCAAACTTGCTTTGGCTTTGCTCGTTCAATCAATTATAGTTAGCTGGTCATCATATATGTCCCAAGCTAGCACCAAGATGGCACCAGGGAAAGGAACATTGCTCCTCCTGGCCTTGGCTGTGGTAGTTTGTCTAGGTTCTGTGAGTGTTAAAGCGGCGGCATGTACCAAGGGTCAGAAGGACAACCTCCTTGTATTATGTAATGGAAGCATCAAGAATGGAAAATCTGATAACCTATCCAAAAAGAGCCCGTGTTGTACGTATGCGAAAACATAAACGTGGTCTGCATCATCGTCGATCTTCTTACAGGCGAAGACAAGAAGCAATACAACGAATATAAGATCCGAAACCTTAGAAAAGACTGCTCACTTGCTCCTTCAGCAGAACTTGATCTGGTAAAATTTAGTATTTAATTACTATAGTTGCATTTATATATTTGTACTTGTAATATGCATGATAAGAAGTGACTCATGCTTTCCTTGACAGGTCACGGTCTAAACAGACTCAAGCTATTGCTCCCGAAGGGCGTGATAAGAAGTTGGAGAGCAGTATATACATCCGGTAGTTATTTATTCCAGTGAAATCAATCAGGTTGTGACGTTGCGACATATCAGGTTGTGACGTTGCGACATATGTATCTTTGATTTCATCTACTCTTCTCCTTATTTTTGTATCCGGTGTCAGTGACTCAGTTACTGTTTATGTTAAACAGTAAACTCCGTGCATGTCCATGAACAGTACCCTCCTTATTTTTGTATCCGATTGTCGGTGACTCGGTTCTTGTTTATATTAAACAGTAAACTCCGTGCATGCCCATGAACAGTACCAAATCATGTCCATGAACAGTACCCTGCCATGTACATAAACAGTAACGAGTCACGTACATAAAAAAGTAATATGGCATGCCATGAACAGTACCCCCAACATGAACAGGTTTTTTTTTTTTGCCCACCGTTTCCTCAACTTAAAAAAATAATTGTACCCACGGCAACGCGGGCAAACTGCTAGTTCAATAATATAATGTGTTATCCGGGTTTGATCCCCACTGTGTCGTTACGTCTTCCTTAGGTTCAGGTCACTTTGCTTAGGTTGTCTACATGTCTTTCTTTTTCACTCACTAGCAAATGGCCAGAGCGCTGCAACCAAACCTTATATATATATATATATATATATATATATATATATATATATATATATATATATATATATATATATATATATATACACACACGGCAGCGCTATTCTACACGGGCACATACCTCATATACTAAAGGGGTAGACAGGGGCACATAGCTATCTCATTATTTATATTTAAAAGATAATGCACGGACTGATCTACTTTTAGTATATGAGCTAAATACGGCCACAGCACCACTAGCCTAGAGAAGTGCAAGTGCATGCATGGAGAAAGTCGATCTACCCTGCATGTCCACGCGCAGAGAAAAAGTGGTACGAGCGCGTATGGACGCCTGACGTTGACGTGTCTGAGGGTTGGGCGGACAAAGGGGGTGCCTCAGCGCGTCGCGCGCGCTGGGCGCGTGGGGACGGGCCGGGCCGGCCGCGTGGGGAAGTTGGTTGGGTCCGTTTGGCTGAATGTGTCATGGTGTAGAATAGCTATTCTACACCTAGGGTGTAGAATAGCACATGTACGGGTGTAGAATAGCACATGTACGGCAGCGCTATTCTACAGCCTAGGTGTAGAATAATATTCTACACCGAGACCCAACCAAACCCACCAGCCGGCCGATCGGGCCGCACCAACAAGCCCACCTCTCGCCCGGCTGGACGCACCCTGCACACCGAAACCGGCCCACGCGCGGACAGGCCTTGCGATTTCCACGCGCGTACGGCTGTACGCGCCATCTCTCAACAACTCCCACCCGTACTTTTTTTGAAATGATTCCCGTCGTCGATGACACGCAACAGACGCAAATCACGCAACAGTTGCTTTGCATGCATAGATTCGTGTGCACAGTCTGATGGTTCTTTCATGCATATGCGTTGCCTGATGGTCCGTTCATGCAGTATGCAGCAGCATGTTAATAAGCACCTAATTAATGTCTGATTAGGTGGTGGAGACCTTGCATTAGCATCATGTTAATTAGGACCACGTGGTGTCTATTTTATTCATCATTTTTATGAGATACATTTTTGTCAAGTATTTTCAAGCACTTTGTTAGTAGCTTTTAACAAACCGGTTTCAAGTACTAGTGTATCTTTAAGTATATGGTCGGTATCTTTAAGTATTTTGTCAATAGCTTCATATAGTCGGTACTATAACTTGATTAGTTTGCTAGCTAGTACCTTTAAGTAGATCTCCGTATATTCAAGTATTTTGTCAGTATTTTAAAGTATTTTCACAAATAATTTTATCGATAGCTAGGTACAACAAGTCCTATAACTTCAGTAGTTATCAGTATTTTTAAGTATTTTATCAGTATCTTTAAGTATTTTGTCAGTACCTTTAAGTACTTTGTTTGAAGTATTTTTGTTGGTAGCTTGGTACAATCGATACTGTAGGTTCGTTCGGTTGTTTGGTACCTTTAAGTAGTTGTTAATATTTTCAAGTATTTTATCGGTATCTTTATGTATTTTATTACTATACTGAAAATATATCTTCTAGTATTCTGTTAGTATCTTGTAGTATTTTGTCGATATTTAAGTATTTTATTAATATACTAAAGGATTACTAACATATATTGAATGATTATACTAACAAAATACTGAAAAAACATATGAGCATTAGTATTAGTATCGAAGAACTAGCGAATCAAAAATTGAGGAGTACTGAAGACAACATTGATCAATATTGACGTGTACTCAAAGATGCTTTGGAAAGTATAGTGTCAGTATTGACTACTACTTAAAATAATTGAAAAGAAAAAAACAAATATAAAAATAACTGAAAAGGAAAGACAAATACTACTTCACATACTATATGATACTGCTAGCTACTTGAACGTACTGACAACCACTAGAGTTATTCCTAAAAAAGTAACATAAAGGAAAAATACTAGAAAATACTAACAACTGCTTTAAAATACTATCAACAACTAGTGTTTAATAGCTGTAAAAAATGCTTAAAAAGAAAATACTGGTAAAAATGGCAATTACCAAAAGCAACTAGTGAACAATACTGACAATATATATACTAAAGCGGTAGACACGGGCACATAGCTATCTCATTATTTATATTTAAAAGATAATGCACGAACTGATTTACTTTTAGTATATGAGCTAAGTACGGCCACAGCACCACTAGCCTAGAGAAGTGCAAGTGTATGCATGGAGAAAGTCGATCTGCCCGCATGTCCACGCGCAGAGAAAAAAAGTGGTGCGAGTGTGTACGACGTCCGGCGTTGACGTGTCTGAGGGTTGGGCGGACAAAGGAGTGCCTCAGCGCTGTCGCGCCGGGGGCGTGGGGGGGGCCGGGCCGAAGGACGCGTGGGAAGTTTGTTAGGTCCGTTTGGCTGAATGTGTCATGGTGTAGAATAGCTATTCTACACCTAGGGTGTAGAATAGCACATGCGGCAGCGCTTATTCTACACCCTAGGTGTAGAATAATATTCTACACCGAGACCCAACCAAACCCACCAGCCGGCCGATCGGGCCGCACCAACAAGCCCACCTCTCGCCCGGCTGGACGCACCCCGCACGCCGAAACCGCCCACGCGCTGACAGGGCCTTGCGATTTCCACGCGTGCGGCTGTGCAGCGCCATCTCTCAACAACTCCCACCCGTACTTTTTTTGAAATGATTCCCGTCGTCGATGACACGCAACAGACGCAAAATCACGCAACAGTTGCTTTGCATGCATAGATTCGTGTGCACAGTCTGATGGTTCTTTCATGCATATGCGTTGCCTGATGGTCCGTTCATGCAAGATGCAGCAGCATGTTAATAAGCACCTAATTAATGTCTGATTAGGTGGTGGAGACCTTGCATTAGCACCATGTTAATTAGGACTACGCGGTGTCTATTTTATTCATCATTTTTATGAGATACATTTTTGTCAAGTATTTTCAAGCACTTTGTTAGTAGCTTTTAACGGCCGGTTTCAGTTACTAGTGTATCTTTAAGTATATGGTCGGTATCTTTAAGTATTTTGTCAAGTAGCTTCATATAGTCGATACTATGACTTGATTAGTTTGCTAGCTAGTACCTTTAAGTAGATCTCCGTATATTCAAGTATTTTGTCGGATGTTAAAGTATTTTCACAAATAATTTTACCGATAGCTAGGTACAACCAGTCCTATAACTTCAAAAAGTTATCGGTATTTTTTTAAGCATTTTGTCAGGTATCTTTAAGTATATGATCAGTATTTTAAGTATTTTATTAGTATCTTCAAGTATTTTGTCAAGTACCTTCAAGTACTTTGTTTGCAGTATTTTTGTTAGTAGCTTGATACGATCGGTACTATAGGTTCGTTCGGTTCTTTGGTACCTTTAAGTAGTTGTTAATATTTTCAAGTATTTTATCGGTATTTTTATGTATTTTATTATTATACTGAAAATATATCTTCTAGTATTCTGTTAGTATCTTGTAGTATTTTGTCGGGATATTTAAGTATTTTATTAATATACTGAAGGATTACTAACATATATTGAATGATTATACTAAAAAAATAATTGAAGAAACATATGAGTATTAGTAATAGTATTGAAGAACTAGCGAATCAAAAATTGAGGAGTACTGAAGACAACACCGATCAATACTCACGTGTACTCAAAGATGCTTTGGAAAGTATAGTGTCGATATTGACTACTACTTAAAATAATTGAAAAGAAAAAACAAATATTAAAATAACTAAAAAGGAAAGACAAATACTACTTCACATACTATATGATACTTTGCTAGCTACTTAAACGTCATCGACAATCACTAGAGTTATAGCTAAAAAAGTTACGTAAAGGAAAAATACAAGAAAATACTAACAACTGCTTTAAAATACTGTCAACTACTAGTGTTTAGTAGCTTAAAAATGCTTAAAAAGAAAATACGGGTAAAAATGGCAATTACCAAAAGCAACTAGTGAACAATACTGATAATATATATACTAAAGGGGTAGACATGGGCACATAGCTATCTTATTATTTATGTTTAAAAGATAATGCACGGACTGATTTACTTTTAGTATATGAGCTAAGTACGGCCACAGCACCATTAGCCTAGAGAAGTACAAGTGCATGCATGGAGAAAGTCGATCTGCCCTGCATGTCCACGCGCAGAGAAAAAGTGGTGCGAGCGCGTACGGACGTCTGACGTTGACGTGTCTGAGGGTTGGGCGGACAAAGGGGTGCCCCAGCGTCGCGCTGGGCGCGGGGGGACGGGCCGGGCCAAAGGACGCGCGTGGGAAGTTGGTTGGGTCCGTTTGGCTGAACGTGTCATGGTGTAGAATAGCTATTCTACACCCGGCAGCTTATTCTACACCCTAGGTGTAGAATAATATTCTACACCGAGACCCAACCAAACCCACCAGCCGGCCGATCGGGCCGCACCAACAAGCCCACCTCTCGCCCGGCTGGGCGCACCCCCACACACCGAAACCGGCCCACGCGGACAGGCCTTGCGATTTCCACGCAGCGTGCGGTACGTCGCGCCGCCATCTCTCAACAACTCCCGCTCATACTTTTTTTGAAATGATTCCCGTCGTCGATGACACGCAACAGACGCAAATCACGCAAATTGTTGCTTTGCATGCGTAGATTTGTGTGCATAGTCGATGGTTCTTTCATGCATATGCGTTGCCTGATGGTCCGTTCATGCGGGATGCAGCAGCATGTTAATAAGCACCTAATTAATGTCTGATTAGGTGGTGGAGACCTTGCATTAGCACCATGTTAATTAGGACAACGCGTGTCTATTTTATTCATCATTTTTATGAGATACATTTTTGTCAAGTATTTTCAAGCACTTTGTTAGTAGCTTTTAACAAATTGGTTTCAAAGACTAGTGTATTTTTTAAGTATATGGTCGGTATCTTTAAGTATTTTGTCAAGTAGCTTCATATAGTCGATACTATAACTTGATTAGTTTGCTAGCTAGTACCTTTAAGTAGATCTCCGTATATTCAAGTATTTTGTCGGTATGTTAAAGTATTTTCATAAATAATTTTATCGATAGCTAGGTACAACCAGTCCTATAACTTCAGTAGTTATCGGTATTTTTAAGTATTTTGTCAAGATCTTTAAGTATATGATCAGTATTTTAAGTATTTTATTAGTATCTTCAAGTATTTTGTCAAGTACCTTTAAGTACTTTGTTTGCATATTTTTTTGTTAGTAGCTTGATACGATCGGTACTATAGGTTCGCTTCGGTTCTTTGGTACCTTTAAGTAGTTGTTAATATTTTCAAGTATTTTATCAGTATTTTTATGTATTTTATTATTATACTAAAAATATATCTTCTAGTATTCTGTTAGTATCTTATAGTATTTTGTCGATATTTAAGTATTTTATTAATATACTGAAGTATTACTAACATATATTGAATGATTATACTAACAAAATACTGAAGAAACGTAGGAGTATTAGTAACAGTATTGAAGAACTAGCGAATCGAAAATTGAGGAGTACTTGAAGACAACACTGATCAATACTCACGTGTACTCAAAGATGCTGGAAAGTATAGTGTCAGTATTGACTACTACTTAAAATAATTGAAAAGAAAAAACAAATATAAAAATAACTTAAAAGGAAAGACAAATACTACTTCACATACTATATGATACTGCTAGCTACTTGAACATACCGACAATCACTAGAGTTATAGCTAAAAAAAGTTACGTAAAGGAAAAATACTAGAAAATACTAACAACTGCTTTAAAATACTGTCAACTACTAGTATTTAGTAGCTCAAAAAATGCTTAAAAAGAAAATACTGGTAAAAATGGCAATTACCAAAAGCAACTAGTGAACAATACTGACAATATATATACTAAAGGGGTAGACACGGGCACATAGCCATCTCATTATTTATATTTAAAAGATAATGCACGGACTGATTTACTTTTAGTAATGAGCTAAATACACGCCACAACACCATTAGCCTAGAGAAGTGCAAGTGCATGCATGGAGAAAGTCGATCTGCCCTGCATGTCCACGCCTTGAGAAAAAAGTGGTGCGGCGCGTACGGACGTCCCCGCGTTGACGTGTCTGAGGGTTGGGCGGACAAAGGGGTGCCTCAGCGCGCGTCGCGTCGCTGGGCCGCGTGGGGGACGGGCCGGGCCGGACGCGCGTGGGAAGTTGGTTGGGTCCGTTTGGCTGATCGTGTCATGGTGTAGAATAGCTATTCTACATCTAGGGTGTAGAATAGCACATGTACGGCAGCGCTATTCTACACCCTAGGTGTAGAATAATATTCTACACCGAGACCCAACCAAACCACCAGCCGACCGGTCGGGCCGCACCAACAAGCCCACCTCTCGCCCGGCTGGACGCACCCCGCACACCGAAACCGGCCCACGCGCGGACAGGCCTTGCGATTTCCACGCGCGTACGGCTGTACGCGCCATCTCTCAACAACTCCCGCCCGTACCTTTTTTGAAATAATTCCCGTCGTCGATGACACGCAACAGACGCAAATCACGCAACAGTTGCTTTGCATGCGTAGATTTGTGTGCATAGTCTGATGGTTCTTTCATGCATATGCGTTGCCTGATGGTCCGTTCATGCAGTATGCAGCAGCATGTTAATAAGCACCTAATTAATGTCTGATTAGGTGGTGGAGACCTTGCATTAGCACCATGTCAATTAGGACTACGCGGTGTCTATTTTATTCATCATTTTTATGCTATACATTTTTGTCAAGTATTTTCAAGCACTTTGTTAGTAGCTTTTAACAGCCGGTTTCAGTACTAGTGTATCTTTAAGTATATGGTCGGTATCTTTAAGTATTTTGTCAGTAGCTTCATATAGTCGGTACTATAACTTGATTAGTTTGCTAGCTAGTACCTTTAAGTAGATCTCCGTATATTCAAGTATTTTGTCAGTATGTTAAAGTATTTTCACAAATAATTTTATCGATAGCTAGGTACAACCAGTCCTATAACTTCAGTAGTTATCTGTATTTTTAAGTATTTTGTCAGTATGTTTAAGTATATGATCAGTATTTTTAAGTATTTTATCAGTATCTTCAAGTATTTTGTCAGTACCTTTAAGTACTTTGTTTGAAGTATTTTTGTTAGTAGCTTGGTACGATCGGTACTATAGGTTCGTTCGGTTGCTGGTACCTTTAAGTAGTTGTTAATATTTTCAAGTATTTTATCAGTATTTTTATGTATTTTATTATTATACTGAAAATATATCTTCTAGTATTCTGTTAGTATCTTATAGTATTTTGTCGATATTTAAGTATTTTATTAATATACTTGAAGGATTACGACCATATATTGAATGATTATACTAACAAAATACTGAGGAAACATGTGAGCATTCGTATTAGTATTGAAGAACTAGCGAATCAAAAATTGAGGAGTACTTGAAGACAACAATGATCAATACCGATGTGTACTTAAAGATGCTTTGGAAAGTATAGTGTCGAGTATTGACTACTACTTAAAATAATTGAAAAGAAAAAAAAATATAAAAATAACTGAAAAGGAAAGACAAATACTACTTCACATACTATATGATACTGCTAGCTACTTAAAAGTACTGACAATCACTAGAGTTATAGCTAAAAAAGTTACGTAAAGGAAAAATACTAGAAAATACTAACAACTGCTTTAAAATACTGTCAACTACTAGTGTTCAATAGCTGTAAAAAATGCTTAAAAAGAAAATCCTCGTAAAAATAGCAATTACCAAAAGCAACTAGTGAACAATACTGACAATATATATACTAAAGGGGTAGACATGGGCACATAGCTATCTTATTATTTATATTTAAAAGATAATGCACGGACTGATTTACTTTTAGTATATGAGCTATGTACGGCCACAACACCATTAGCCTAGAGAAGTGCAAGTGCATGCATGAAGAAAGTCGATCTGCCCTGCATGTCCACGCGCAGAGAAAAAGTGGTGCGAGCGCGTACGGACATCTGACATTGACGTGTCTGAGGGTTGGGCGGATAAAGGGGTGCCGCAGCGCGTCGCTCGCGAGATGCGTGGGGACGGGCCGGGCCGAAGGACGCGCGTGGGAAGTTGGTTGGGTCCGTTTGGCTGAATGTGTCATGGTGTAGAATAGCATATGTACGGTAGCGCTATTCTACGCCCTAGGTGTAGAATAATATTCTACACCAAGACCCAACCAAACCCACCAGCCGGCCGATCGGGCCGCACCAACAAGCCCACCTCTCGCCCGGCTGGACGCACCCCGCACACCGAAACCGGCCCACGCGTGGACAGGCCTTGCGATTTCCACGCGCGTACGGCTGTACGCGCCATCTCTCAACAACTCCCGCCCGTACTTTTTTTGAAATGATTCCCGTCGTCGATGACACGCAACAGACGCAAATCACGCAACAGTTGCTTTGCATGCGTAGATTCGTGTGCATAGTCTGATGGTTCTTTCATGCATATGCGTTGCCTGATGGTCCGTTCATGCAGTATGCAGCAGCATGTTAATAAGCACCTAATTAATGTCTGATTAGGTGGTAGAGACCTTGCATTAGCACCATGTTAATTAGGACCACGCGGTGTCTATTTTATTCATCATTTTTATGAGATACATTTTTGTCAAGTATTTTCAAGCACTTTGTTTGTAGCTTTTAACAAATAAGTTTCAGTACTAGTGTATCTTTAAGTATATGGTCGGTATCTTTAAGTATTTTGTCAAGCTTCATATAGTCGGTACTATAACTTGATTAGTTTGCTAGCTAGTACCTTTAAGTAGATCTCCGTATATTCAAGTATTTTGTCAAGTATGTTAAAGTATTTTCACAAATAATTTTATCGATAGTTAGGTACAACCAGTCCTATAACTTCAAAAGTTATCGGTATTTTTAAGTATTTTGTCGGTATCTTTAAGTAGATGATCCGTATTTTAAGTATTTTATCAGTATCTTCAAGTATTTGGTCAAGACCTTTAAGTACTTTGTTTGAAGTATTTTTGTTAGTAGCTTGATACGATCGGTACTATAGGTTCGTTCGGTTGCTGGTACCTTTAAGTAGTTGTTAATATTTTTAAGTATTTTACCAGTATTTTTATGTATTTTATTATTATACTGAAAATATATCTTCTAGTATTCTGTTAGTATCTTGTAGTATTTTGTCGGATATTTAAGTACTTTATTAATATACTGAAGGATTACTAACATATATTGAATGATTATACTAACAAAATACTGAAGAAACATATGAGTATTAGTAATAGTATTGAAGAACTAGCGAATAAAAAATTGAGGAGTACTAAAGACAACACTGATCAATACTGACGTGTACTTAAAGATGCTGGAAAGTATAGTGTCAGTATTGACTACTACTTAAAATAATTTAAAAGGAAAAAACAAATATAAAAATAACTGAAAAGGAAAGACAAATACTACTTCACATACTATATGATACTGCTAGCTACTTAAACGTACTGACAATCACTAGAGTTATAGCTAAAAAGTTACGTAAAGGAAAAATACTAGAAAATACTAACAACTGCTTTAAAATACTGTCAACTACTAGTGTTTAGTAGCTGTAAAAAATGCTTTAAAAAATACTAGTAAAAATGGCAATTACCAAAAGCAACTAGTGAACAATACTGACAATATATATACTAAAGGGGTAGACACGGGCACATAGCTATCTCATTATTTATATTTAAAGGATAATGCACGGACTGATTTACTTTTAGTATATGAGCTAAGTACGGCCACAGCACCATTAGCCTAGAGAAGTGCAAGTGCATGCATGGAGAAAGTCGACCTGCCCTGCATGTCCACGCGCAGAGAAAAAGTGGTGCGAGCGCGTACGGACGTCTGATGTTGACGTGTCAGAGGGTTGGGCGGACAAAGCGGTGCCTTAGCGCGTCGCGCGCGGGGCGCGTGGGGACGGGCCGGGACGAAGGACGCGCGTGGGAAGTTGGTTGGGTCCGTTTGGCTGAATGTGTCATGGTGTAGAATAGCTATTCTACACCTAGGGTGTAGAATAGCACATGTACGGCAGCGCTATTCTACACCCTAGCTGTAGAATAATATTCTACACCGAGACCCAACCAAACCCACCAGCCGGCCGATCGGGCCGCACCAACAAGCCCACCTGTCGCCCGGCTGGACGCACCCCGCACACCGAAACCGGCCCATGCGCGAATAGGCCTTGCGATTTCCACGCGCGTACGGCTGTACGCGCCATCTCTCAACAACTCCTGCCCGTACTTTTTTGTAATGATTCCCGTCGTCGATAACACGCAATAGACGCAAGTCACGCAACAGTTGCTTTGCATACGTAGATTCGTGTGCATAGTCTGATGGTTCTTTCATGCATATGCGTTGCCTGATGGTCCGTTCATGCAGCATGCAGCAGCATGTTAATAAGCACCTAATTAATGTCTGATTAGGTGGTGGAGACCTTGCATTAGCACCATGTTAATTAGGACCACGTGGTGTCTATTTTATTCATCATTTTTATGAGATGCATTTTTGTCAAGTATTTTCAACCACTTTGTTAGTAGCTTTTAACAGCCGGTTTCAGTACTAGTGTATCTTTAAGTATATGGTCCGTATCTTTAAGTATTTTATCAGTAGCTTCATATAGTCGGTACTATAACTTGATTAGTTTGCTAGCTAGTACCTTTAAGTAGATATCCGTATATTCAAGTATTTTGTCAGTACGTTAAAGTATTTTCACAAATAATTTTGACGATAGCTAGGTACAACCAGTCCTATAACTTCAGTAGTTATCAGTATTTTTAAGTATTTTGACATTATCTTTAAGTATATGATCAGTATTTTTAAGTATTTTATCAAGTATCTTCAAGTATTTTGTCGGTACCTTTAAGTACTTTGTTTGAAGTATTTTTGTTAGTAGCTTGCTACAATCGGTACAATAGGTTCGTTCGGTTGTTGGTATCTTTAAGTAGTTGTTAATATTCTCAAGTATTTTATCGGTATCTTCAAACCGGCTGTTAAAAGCTACTAACAAAGTGCTTGAAAATACTTGACAAAAATGCATCTCATAAAAATAATGAATAAAATAGACACCGCGTGGTCCTAATTAACATGGTGCTAATGCAAGGTCTCCACCACCTAATCGACATTAATTAGGTGCTTATTAACATGCTGCTGCATGCTGCATGAACGGACCATCAGGCAACGCATATGCATGAAAGAACCATCAGACTATGCACACGAATCTACGCATGCAAAGCAACTGTTGCGTGACTTGCGTCTGTTGGGTGTCATCGATGACGGGAATCATTTCAAAAAAAGTACGGGCGGGAGTTGTTGAGAGATGGCGCGTACAGCCGCGTACGCTGCGTGGAAATCGCATGGCCTGTCCGCGCGTGGGCCGGTTTCGTGTGCGGGTGCGTCCAGCCGGGCGAGAGGTGGGCTTGTTGGTGCGGCCCGACCGGCCGGCCGGTGGGTTTGTTGGGTCTCGGTGTAGAATATTATTCTACACCTAGGGTGTAGAATAGCGCTGCCGCATATGTGCTATTCTACACCCTTAGGTGTAGAATAGCTATTCTACACCATGACACATTCAGCCAAACGGACCCAACCAACTTCCCACGCGCCCCTTAGCCCGGCCCGCCCCCACGCGCCCAGCGTGCGACGCTACCGAGGCACCCCTTTGTCCGCCCAACCCTCAGACACATCAACGTCAGACGTCCGTACGCGCTCGCACCACTTTTTCTCTGCGCGTGGACATGCAGGGCAGATCGACTTTCTCCATGCATGCACTTGCACTTCTCTAGGCTAATGGTGTTGTGGCCGTACTTAGCTCATTACTAAAAGTAAATCAGTCCGTGCATTATCTTTTAAATATAAATAATGAGATGGCTATGTGCCCGTGTCTACCCCTTTAGTATATATATTGTCAGTATTGTTCACTAGTTGCTTTTGGTAATTGCCATTTTTACCAGTATTTTCTTTTTAAGCATTTTTTACAGCTACTAAACACTAGTAGTTGACAATTTTTAAAGCCGTTGTTAGTATTTTCTAGTATTTTTCCTTTACATAACTTTTTAGCTATAACTCTAGTGATTGTCAAGACGCGTTTAAGTAGCTAGCAAAGTATCATATTGTATGTGAAGTAGTATTTGTCTTTCCTTTTCAGTTATTTTTATATTTGTTTTTTTCTTTTCAATTATTTTAAGTAGTAGTTAATACTGACACTATACTTTCCGTGATCTTTGAGTACACGTCAAGATTGATCAGTGTTGTCTTCATCATTCCTTAATTTTTGATTCGCTAGTTCTTCAATACTAATACTAATGCTCATATGTTTCTTTAGTATTTTGTTAGTATAATCATTCAATATATGTTAGTAATCCTTCGTATATTAATAAAATACTTAAATATCCTAACAAAATACTACAAGATACTAACAGAATACTAGAAGATATATTTTCAGTATAATAATAAAATACATAAAGATACTGATAAAATACTTGAAAATATTAACAACTACTTAAAGGTACCAAAGAATCGAACGAACCTATAGTACCGATCGTACCAAGCTACTAACAAAAATACTTCAAACAAAGTACTTAAAGGTAATTGATAAAATACTTAAAGATACCGATAAAATACTTAAAAATACTGATCATATACTTAAAGATACTGACCAAATACTTAAAAATACTGATAACTACTGAAGTTATAGGACTGGTTGTACCTAGCTATCGACAAAATTATTTATGAAAATACTTTAACATACTGACAAAATACTTGAATATACGGAGATCTACTTAAAGGTACTAGATAGCAAACTAATCAAGTTATAGTACCGACTATATGAAGCTACTGACAAAATACTTAAAGATACCGACCATATACTTAAAGATACACTAGTATCTTAAACCGGCCATTAAAAAGCTACTAACAAAGTGCTTGAAAATACTTGACAAAAATGCATCTCATAAAAATGATGAATAAAATAGACACCGCGTGGTCCTAATTAACATGGCGCTAATGCAAGGTCTCCACCACCTAATCAGACATTAATTTGTAACACCCCAAATTTTTAAAACTTTTCTTTCGAAAATCACTAAAAATTTGAACTTTTCAAAACTTTTCAAAAACTCTTTAGCTTTGATGTGTGCAGCAAAGAGGACTAGTGTGGCATAGCATACAACCCACCCCATGCATTTTTGAATTCAAATCCATTCAAATTCATAAGCACATCCATCTAGAAAATGAGAAATAAAATAGAAAAGGAAATAGAAAAAGGAAAAGGAGCTCGGGCTCCATCTCCCCATCTGGCCTGAAGAACGGCCGCCGGGCCGCACCGCAAGGCGTCGCTCGCTCTCAGCGCCAATGACAGGCGGGCCCCCGCCTGTCATCGCCGCCGCCTACCTCCGGCCAGCCCAGGGGCACGCGAATACCGCGTCGGCAGCGTCGCCTCGGGCTCGCCGTTGCCGCCTTACCCCGCCGCGCGAGTGGATAAGGATGTCGGCATCCTGAGCGCGCCGTGCCTCTCTCCCGCTTCTTCTCTTCCTCTCTTCTCTCTCTCCCGCGCCTTCTCGCTGACACACTGCCGCCGCCGCTACCCGACGAGGCTCGGATGAGCATATCCATGGCTAGCGCCCGCACACCGCCGCACTGTGTCGAACCGCCTCCCACAATTCAAGCGCGCCATCGGGGTAACCTCGACGGCGGGGAAATATCTCCCCGCCGAACCGCCATTGCCGGCCTATAAATAGGCCCGGCCGGTGCCCCTCCATCCTCGCCCTCACCACTCCGAGCTCCGCTAGGGGCAGGAACACTCTCTCTCCCCCTCCATTCCTCCTCTTCTTCTCTCTCTCGAGCTAGAGCTCGATTGCCCCGACTCGGGAGCAACCGGCGCCGTTAGAGCCGCCGCCGAAATTCAAGCTTGCTGCTGCGCCATTGGCCGATTGGGTTCGAGGTGAGCTCCCAGAGCCTCCCCTCCACCTTTTCCTCCCTTCAATTCCACCTTTCCTCTCTGTTGCGCCACCGCGGTATGCCGCCATCCGCCGATCGCCATTGCCGCCGGGGCACCGGCCGTGGCTCGGCTGACAACTTAGCACCTCCCACTTCCCTCCTTAGTCACCACCCCGCCGCGCACGCACAATGCGGGGCGATTAGGCCACGCACACGTCGCCAAACTGCGTGGCGCCGCGCAGTACCTCCGGCGGGCCGCCACCACCAATGCGGACGCCCTCCGTCGCCGAAGGCTCACCTGAGCTGCGACACGGCTTCCCGCACACCGTACACCACTCCTCTTCCCTTTCCGAGGCGTCACGCCGCCGGCGATGAAGCTCCGGCGAGGCCGCTGCCTTCCCTCTGTTCCGGCCACCCTTCCCCTCTCCCTCGCTCACTGTCACGCGGGGCCCGCTGGCCAACGGCGCCCGTGCGCCCAGCGCCCGCTCAGCGCCCGTTCCTCTCCCTCCCCCTCTTCTACCAGCGACGCGTGGGACCCAAGGCCAACGGCGTCAGCATGCCGTGCCGTCCAACGCCCGTCACCGCCGTTCCCTTCTCTCCCTCTCTGGCATGTGGGCCGCGGAGCCGACGCCGTCCAACGCCGTCACACCGCCCGACCCCACCTGTCATACACACACGCACACAACACACACCCTTCCTGGGTACACTAAGGGAAAATGCTAGGTGCACCCGGTACATTTGTACCACGAGTGTTGTTTCTCTATTTTCTATTGCTAGAAAAATTCTAGGAAAATTTGTAAATAAACTACTTGACATGTAGAATTTAACCATGTGGTTTGCACACAAATCCATGCATTCTAAATTGCAACCAAAATTTCATTTAGTAATTAGGGTTTTAAATAAATTAGAATAAACTTTGAAAAGGTATAACTTTTGCATTTTAACTCCGATTTAGGTCAAACCACTTTCTAAATTCTTCTAAAATCATGCTCTACGCATTGCATCTAGTGCCACTACCTAGTTCTATACTTGCATGTATGTGTTTCTTTTATCCTTTAGCGGTAGTCTCACCCGATAGAAAATCCCCCACCAGAGGAGGACGAGCATCAGGACACCGAGGACCCGGACTACGTCGCGGACATCGACGGTGTTGACCACGCAGGCAAGTCCTAATTTCTACCCTTCTACCATCCCTCTACCCTATAACAACCTTACCATGAAAATGATTAAAGCAAGAACATGAGAATAAATATGATATGACAATATGATAATGTGATAAAGTGATAATGAGATAATATGATAAAGTGATTACATATGCTTTGACTTGAAACGGGTAGGGGTAATCTAGGTGTAGATTACTTGGCGGATATTACTGCGAAGGATATCCGGTCAGAGATACCTGTTTTAGTCACCCCTAAGGACCGGTTCATAGTCTCTTATTCATCCCTCGTGTGATATTTCGCATGCCACACACGCCTATATGGGTAGGCTTGATCTCACACCCGTTAGGTTGAAGTATATTTCCACTTAGGAGGCCGGTGTAGGCAAACGGTAGAGCAGAGACGGCGTAGGATGCTAAGTGATCTTCCATGTTCTGGTTGGGCGTGGACGCTAAGTGATCTTCCACGTAAAATTATTGGGTGCACATTTGCTAGCTATATACATATATCTATATATTCTAAGTGTGGATGCTGAGTGATCTTCCACAAGGTATGTGAGGGCATGGGTTGCGAGTGAGCTTCCATGTCCGGGTTAGGCATAGGAAGAAGAGTGGTCTTCCTCGCTTAACTTTCTCCCAACCCCTGAGCGCCGTAGTGGAAATGTACGGACCCCTAAGGAATGCATACTATCGGGTACGAAATCTCGGTAGTTCCTTTCTAACCATTGGCCGTGGAAGGAATCGCAACTACCGTGTGGGGAAAAGTGTACACCCTCTGCAGAGTTACCTGAATCTATTCGAATAGCCACGTCCTTGGAATGGGCAAATGCCGGGATGGGACGCTATGATTAGAATATTATATGATTAATGAGATAACGCATAACCTTGTGATTATGAAATGGACTAACCTGGGACTAGTGAGGAGGATAATACCCTACTAGGCCCAACCCTAATTTTTATCATCACTCTTTTCCACCAAGAAGTTGGGACTTGCTGAGTACGTAAGTACTCACCCCTCTTTGCTATGCAGACTGACCTCGGAGATGATCGCGACTATGAAGAGGAGGTGGACCCTGATGTCTAGGAGCTGCGTAAGGACCCCGACGCACTGGATCGGATCGTAGGAGTTAGGCTTCGACTACGCTCAAGATGCCTGTGGAGTAGTTGCTACGCTTCGCTAGAATAATTAGTCTCGCCTTAGAATCTATCCTGTAATAAAGCCGAACCCCTTGCGGCCTTAGTCATTCCATATGTAACCCAAGGGCTATGCCCTAACGATGTAGAACCCTTTTATTAAATATCAATAAAGCTCGGAACTTTTCTCTTAAATCTGTGTGCCATTTCTGTGCATAATAGACGTATTTGTGCGTGATCCTGGCGCAAATACGGGTATTTTTCTGGACTCTCAAAATGAGGGGCCGACATAATTAGATGCTTATTAACATGCTGCTGCATGCTGCATGAACGGACCATCAGGCAACGCATATGCATGAAAGAACCATCAGACTATGCACACGAATCTACACATGCAAAGCAACTGTTGCGTGACTTGCGTCTGTTGCGTGTTATCAACGACGGGAATCATTTCAAAAAAAGTATGGACGGGAGTTGTTGAGAGATGGCGCGTACAGCCGTACGCGCGTGGAAATCGCATGGCCTGTCCGCGCGTGGGCCGGTTTCGGTGTGCGGGGTGCGTCCAGCCGGACGAGAGGTGGGCTTGTTGGTGCGGCCCGATCGGCCGGCTGGTGGGTTTGGTTGGGTCTCGGTGTAGAATATTAATCCCCAGGGTACTGATTATTATATATATATATATATATATATATATATATATTAATCCCCAGTGGTACTGATTATTATTCAGTACCCGACCCCTTCCACGCACGTGCGGCCTGCCAGCAGCCCAACACTCTCCACACCCGATCTGCTGGCCTCCGTTTTGTCTCGGTCGCTGTTTGTTTCTGATTTTTTTGTCCGTGATTTTCTTTTTTGCCTCTCTCGTTATTTTTTGTTCATGTATTTTTTTCAGTCTGGTTACCTTTTCCGTTTTCCTTTTCTTTTGGCTAATTTTTTCCTTTTTCGTTTGTCTCATGGTCGTTTGATTTTTTTGGCCGATTTTTCCCCTTTTTTGTTTGATGGTTGGCTTAGCCAGGTGGTTTTTTGGACGGGTGAACGTCAACAAATATGCCTTATATTGTTGCAAAGTACATGTTATGTTATACTGAAATAGGTGAGGCAACAAAAGTCTCCAGCTAGAACAAAGACATGATTTAATATATATTATGATGGTACTGTAGATAACACTTGGGCTTTCATGGTAAATGAATAATATAAATCATATTTCAAACCACAAAAGCTTTGTTTGCCAAGCACATAATTTTTTATTCCACAGAATCACACAGAATTTTTATGGCAGCTAAACAACCTTCATCATAAAAATTGGTGTTCCAAAAACTCGTAGGCCAAATTATATTACTTTTTTATCAGAAAAAAAAAAAACTAGCATCCCTGTCTTCTCTCATCCCTCTAATGGCCACCAATTGTTTCACCTGTGAAAGGAACCGGAACACAAGAAAACATTAAAAGAATTTCATGTTTAATAACAGAGTAAGCCAATACGGATTTGCAAATCCTATGTAGGAAACAATAGTTGTAGTTTTCGAATAAATGTTTAGGGTTACAAGCATATAACTTTGAACTTAAAGATCATTTGAAACAAGAAAAATAGCTGTGGTTTGTAAAAATGGAGCTTTTGTTGCTCAGGATAAATTTAGAAATTCTAGTTCAGATAATGGCACACCTTTCTATTAGATTATACATACGACATCTTTGGCTAGTTGACAGACCAGGCAAATTAACAATGAAAAAACTATTGCCTCTTTTATTTAATATATATATAACTATTAGACGTGCTCTAATCCATCCAGATAATTTCATATAACCTATCCTAAACATGGTCCTTCGTATCAGACTATACATAGATCAAAGATTCATTGTGTACTAAACCAAATTGAATCTAACATAAACATGGTCCTGCTAGTATACCGTTCCAAATATGTCAGTAACATTTAGAAATTTCCATTTTCCAGTAAACATAAGTCAAATATAACTTCATAATTATTTGAAAAAGCACCCCTGTGTTACGACCAACATAAAGCATGCTAAGAAATATAAATGCAGAATGCGCATCTAATATAAATAATAAATAAACTCCTCAACTGCAAACATATGGAAGCCTGTCACATTCAGACGTAGTCTAGAGAGAATCAAAACAACCAAAACAGAGTATAGCTTCAAATTTTCAGGGAGAAAAATTGCAAACAACTATTCAAAAATTACCAAGACTAAGGACATGGTGTGTAGTTCTGAAGTCATCAGAACACATAAGCATTCTGGATAGATATTCCGATGCAGTGTCACTATTTGACAAAAGAAGTGGGACACAGCAGTGCAAGAATATAGGTGAATTGGCAAAATTAAACACAAGGATTTGGTCTAAAACATAAATGTACCCAGATGGAGTAGCACCATGCTCTTACTATTACTATAGTGTCCTAAAGTATGGCAGACCTACATGATGTTCAGTGGAAGAAAAGGAATTTTACTTTCTTGCGGCAGCAACTTTCTTGGACATATTCTCTAAAAAAGGTTGTATCCTAGATAAAGCTACAACCAGGTTAATCAATATGCTTACCACAACTTTACTCAGATATAATAGTCAAGTCCTAATCAATATGGTTACCAGAACTTTAGTCCGAAACAATCAAGTTATATACTTATAATTAGCATTTAGAGCTCCAGGAGCAGATTCAATGGCAGGCATACTTGCTGCATCATTAAAAAGGTAAGACCAGACCGACCCACTGAAGAACATTTTATTTCTTTAGTGACCCCAAGACATGGGACAATAACACATTCAAGCAAGTGGCATATTTCTCTAGACCATCTTACTGATTAATGAAGCTATAAGAGCACTAAACCTAACATAAATGCAGTGAAATCCTATTCTGAAAATGGCACCTTCAGATATTCCATTGCAGTATGCTCTTTTGTAATATATTGCTAACAGTTAATTCATATGCCCTTTATGCAAGCCAATCCCATTCAATATATTTTATTGTGGTGGCCCAAGAAATTTTCAGATGGATTATAGAAAAAAAGAAAACAATTCAGGAAAAGCTAATCATTAAGTTGTTAGAAAACTGATTACCATCTTGCAGAAACGCCCTATAAAAGCATCCTGCACAAACCAAATTTGACTAATAAGACCATGATTAACATAGAAACCAAATTTTACCAATAAGACAATGATAAAATGATTAAAACCCAATTTTACAAAAAAAAATGGTAAAGTGGTCAGCATAGAAGCATCCTGAAAACTGACAGAACATGGTCAAATTCTGGGAGAAAAAAAACAGGATAGGAAAAGTAAAAACAGAACTCCAGCAGACATGCACAAGTGACTTCCAATAAAATTCAAGACAGTGGCTTCTTCTCCAACCATGGCCATAAAAAGTTGCGCATATGACATACTAGTTTACTATTTACACTAGATCATAAGGAGATTAATATTCAATTTTGGTGTTCAAGGTTCCCATCAACTCTGTTGGGATCTTTGTTGAGCTTCTCCTGCAACAAAAAACATAGAAAATAAAAGTTACACTTCCTGGCTGTATTTGATTATCAAGATGGTTATTGCAAAAATTTTAAAGCGACAAGAAAAATTGCGAAGTAAGTCTGTAATCTCATATCATTCATGAGATACCATTTCAAGGTAACGAACCATGGATACAGAATTTAAGAAGCATGTTCAGACTTCAGCCATCTATGTTTACAAGCTGAGTGAATTAATTAACGAACCATGAGTAGATGGATTTGTGTTGACTCTTTCCAATACCTACTACTAGTACTTCCTCAAGATCTTTGTAGAGCACCTCTGGCACTTATTAGCACATGGCAGTATTGATTTCTAGGATAATTGATAAACAAATTTAATGTATATTTTATCATATACATTCACATGACTCTCAAGATGGCTCCAAAATAAATTTTGGACAATATCAGAACCCAAAACTAACAGAGAGAATGCATGGCCAACCTGTACTAGCAAATGAATTGAAGGGCATTTTGATCAATATAAACAACACCTAAATGATGAGTAGATCCACCAGCTGAGGCTGTGTTGCCCACACGGCCACACGCCATGACAACGCCCAACACCATCCACCCAGGTCTGATGAAGAAGAAAAATGGTTGGGTCAGGGTGTGGAGCAGTTCAACGGATTGTGGAGGCACTGATATTTCCCTCTCCCTCCTCGATTAATAGTTAAGACCATCTGCAAATGCAAAGCCTATTAATTTATTAAACTACCTGCATAATCCATCCAATTCTGTATGGGAATAGTTGCAAGATAATCACTATGCTTAGAACTACAATAAAGGGGCCAGTTTGGATCTTGCTAGATTCCTGATATGGCAGCCTGCATTCCCAATCCAAGCTCCCCTCCTCTGCAAGTAACTCTGCCCTCCACAACACCCGGACCTGCACGACTGGTTGCTGGTTGTTTGCGTGGAGACAGCGCCTGCTCCGGCAGCAGCTGTGGATCCACAACGTCGCCGATTGTGCCGCTGGAACCTGGAGAGAGGAAAGTGGGTTAGACAATGCAAAAAATAAATGGTACAACTATCTGTACACCACAAAGCAAGATCTGTGAATCAAGGCAGACAAGATGGGCCTAAGCTCAACAAGTACTACTTCAGAACCAAATAAATAAATAGCTGAAAACATTTTGTCTTGTGAGCCAGAGACTTCAGAGTTATATATGGAAATCCAGAGCTGAAATTACGGTGGACCTCGTGGATCTCGCAGATGATAGGGAGGAGCAGGGGTCGTAGCATACCTCCATACTGATACCTGATGAACATGCTGATGTCCCGCAGCCAGATTGCGTTGCTTGTCAACTAAATCGGCATCCTCCATCCCAGATCGACGTGCGGCAAGGCGGGCAACGGCGTCGGAAGGGCGGAGAGGTCCACGCACCACTGCAGGGAGGGCGCGAGGCCTGCGCGCCGCCGCCCGTAGAAGAGGGCTACGCGCAAGTGCCGCCGGCCTGGAGGAAGAGCCGTGGGCGCCGCTAGGCAGACGAGAGGAGCCCTTCACAGCCGCTGCCGCCTGTGAGGGAGAGAGTCACGTGCCTGCCGTAGGATGCGAAGCAGGACTGCGCCGGGCGGGGGGCAGGTTGAGGAGCGGCGCTGACAGGGGCTGGGTTGAGGCCTGAGGGGCGGTGCCGGCGGGGGAGAGTCGACGAGCAGCGCCCGGTGCGGGGGGGGGTACGGAGCGGAGGAGTTCTAGGTTCTCAGGGGTAACCGAAAAGATCGTGGCCTCATGCGAAGCTGGTGAGCTTTGATGGTGCTGGGCACTCGGGCCTCCGCGAGAGAAAAAAACTGGGCTGGGCCTGCGATGGGTTGGCTCCGAGGTGCTGGGTACCGATTATTATTCACTACCCAGGGTAGTGTATATAATAATTATATATATATATATATATATATATATATATATATATATATATATATCTATAAATAAAGAGGTAAAATTTCTCTTCATCTATTTTTTGGTCCGGCCCTCTCCTAATTAACTCTTCTTTCAAAGATGAATGAAATAAAATAAAACCACCACTTATCTCATACTTAGTTTAGAATTGCAAAACCTTATTGGTATCACACACGTATATAAACTAGTGTTCTATCTTTTCTAAGCTTCCTTACATAATACATAGACAAAAACCACATAATAAACCAAGTCCATCTCCCCTCAATTTTTCATATGGTACAAATCGTATACTGCAGATAGTATTTGTTATGGGCCTTAATATTTAATTGAAACATGGTTGAAATAAGCCCAGGTATTATGGCCCACGACGGGGCAAAGGATCCAAAAGAAATTTTATGGTTCTTTTCTCGTTATGCGCGGCTTAGAGTTCTAAACATAACCTGGATTGCTTGAATCCTAATCAAATAAAGCTTCAATCGGTTTACAGCCGAGGCAAAATTTCTCTCCACCCATTTTTTTGGTCCGGTCCTCTCCTAACTAACTCTTCTTTCAAAGATGAATGAAATAAAATAAAACACCACTTATCTCATACTTAGTTTAGTTTAGAATTGTAAAACCTTATTGGTATCACACACATATATAAACTAGCATTCTATCTTTTCTAAGCTTCCTTACATAATACATAGACAAAAACCACCTAATAAACCGAGTCAATCTTTCCTCAATTTTTCATATGGTACAAATTGTATACTGCAGATAGTATTTGTTATGGGCCTTAGTATTTAATTGAAACATGGTTAAAATAAGCCCAGGTATTATGGCCCACGACGGGGCAAAGGATCCACAAGAAATTTTATGGTTTTTTTTTCATTATGCACGGCTTAGAGTTCTGAACGTAACCTGGATTGCTTGAATCCTAATCAAATAAAGCTTCAATCGGTTTACAGCCGACAAGTCTAAATATTACTGACATAGATTCAAGTATGAGGATTGGGATTGAGACCGGAGATCAATATAATGTCAATGGTCTAGCACGCCAAATCTAAAACTAGAGCGCTAGCTAGGCTATCACGAGCTGCAAGCCTGCAATATGATGATGGCGTGAGAGAAGCTCGTGTTGCTCGCACGAGATGACAAAACGGAGCAAGGACGCCAACGCACATATCGTCGACGCGCGGATGACTCCCTGGCCGCCGGCTGCGAGGAGGCCTCGGCGGGTGGGGTTGCGTGCGCTGCATGCTGTGGAGGAAGTACCACCGGATTATAGAGCTCACCGATGGGTACTGGGTAGGCACTGGCGGAGCGGAGCGTCTTGACAGCGCTTTTCTGCTAGTGTGGACCCGCCTCTTCTTTCACAAGATTAAGTATTTCCAATCAAAGGAAAAAAAGAACCCAACCAACGAGGGGTTTCAAATGTTTAGGGCTGATCGCTCCTTCTCTGTAACACAGCTATGACAAATAGGGGATCATAGCTCCAACTTAGCGGAATATAGAGCTCGCAATAGAAGCATGAAGGCCATGGTAGTTAGATTCATGTTCAATAATAATTCAGAATCTAATTCAAAATATATTGAGACCCATTACAACGCACGGGCATATTTTGCTAGTATATCTTAAAATCGAATTCTACCATCGTTGGACGCAGATTGCTCTAACTCATATGAATATGGTTGTGAGTCCAGGACTAGGTCATATATGGAGCATGGAGAGCGCATGGGCATTTTGGGAATAGAAAAATGGGTTGAAAGAAACTCTTTGCTCTTTAATATTATTATTAGGTAGAGAAATATTACTGCATAACTAGTTTTCCCTAACTTATTTACAATATCATTGTTATTAAAGCCAATCATGATCATTTATCACTGCTGGTTCAAAGTAGAACCAGTGAAAACCATTTTCACCACCAGTTTGTGGCCTGAACCAATGGTGAAAACCAATGAACAGGTATATAGCTAGAAAACCTATCTAGCTCATTCCTAGTGTCACCCTAGGTGATGACACCCTCTTTCTCCCTCTCTCCCTCTCCTGGTGCAATGTGGGTGCTTGAACGTGTGATTGTAATCGAGTGAGAATGAAATGATTGAACTCCAAATTTTCCATTGGTTGATTCAACACTTTACATTCAAGACTTTACACAGCGAACAATCGGGAAAATTGATCCTAATCCACAGACTAGACTGGATCTGATCACTTGGTTCATTTCCTGATGCAATGGATTGCTTCTTAACAGGGGTCAACCCTCTTTTTCCAGGCGGGGGCTCGCCTCCCCCTCTCCTGACACAATATGGTGGATATGGGCGGTGGAGGCTCACCTCCCCTCTCCCAATCTGGTATGGGCTCCGCCTACCCTCTCCTAAGTGGCAGATCTGGGCATTAGGTCCCTAACCCCACTCCAGGCACGGTGGATCGCTGGTGTGTATGGTTGGGCACGGCACGAGTGACAACTAGTATTGTTTTTAAATGTTATTCGCTTTTCACCATAGGTTTGGAAACTGACGATGATGAACTCTATTTTTATGGTCCACTTTCATCATTGCCATGCAAAACTAGAGGTTGTGGAGAGTTGAGACCTGACTGTGATGAGATACCTATAGTAGTGAATGGGATATACTACTGCACTAGCTAGAAACCAAGTTGTTCCGCATTGTGGAATCAATTGTATAGAAGATTAGTATAATGTGGTGCATCTCGGGGTCTATCGATGGTTTATGGTCGAAAAGAATAGAGAGAGCAAACATAAACCCAAATTCTTCACGTATATAAACGCTGCGTCATGAGCATCACATCCACAATTTTTGCAAGCTGCACAATGGTGAATAGAATCACGTTTGAGAATAACTTAATGCATGTAAACCTCACTGCAATGGCAAAACAAATCAATTTTATATACATAAGCACAAAAATACACCCCACATTACACGCACGTGCATTGTGCGTAAGCTAAATCTACACCTATATCTAAAGACACATGTCAGCTAAGAGATACTTAAAGATCAACAAACTCCAAGCATGATTGGCACAACACTTTGACCATTGTGGAGCATCCGTGCTCGAGGCTGTAAAGAAAATGGGGAAAACCCCGGTGCGACAACCTGTCCGAACAGTGCTCGAACCCAGGTTGCAGGTACTCTACCGAGCATTCTCGATCACCGAGCCAATGGCTCGTTCGCATATGATGGATTAAACCAGCAGAAGTTCTAACTTCTAATAGGGGGTCGGATCTTCCGAACAGTAGGAAAGTAGGAGCCGTGACTGAACAACATTGAGCAGAGAAACAGGAAACAGTGTTTGCACAGTACATAGGACACAAGACACGCGGCAACATTGCATTGGCTACCAACAGGACAGAGGTGCTCTCAAACGCGGATCCTCCCACGGATATAGATCTTAATATATACCCAGGACAGGCCACGAAAATAATCAGTGGTGAAGAACGAAAGAATAGAGGATGCCTCCAAACCTCAATAGAATTAATTATTCAGTTTTTACAGCATATAAGCACTTGCATTAGCAGGTAGTAGCGCAGCAAGTTTCTTTGCATGAGCTCATGTGCTGTGTGATGCCAAATCCTAGAAAAACTGAAGTTCAAGAACAGAATAAGCTTGTGCAAAAACTGAGAATAGCTATAAGATGATAAGTGCATTTAAAATAAATATAAATTATCTAAATTACATCGAGCTCCATAAATCAGCCATGGTCTTTAGTAGTAAAATTGAGAAAAACTAAAAATTGAGAAAAACTGAAATTGAGAATCTACCCTACTAATGTACATCTTTTTCTTTCTTAGATTCATATAAGAAAACTGTCATCCACTGAGGGGTTCCACTCTCCATCCACCAAAAAAAATGTACTCACGAAAGCAACCCCATTAAAATGAACCGTCCAGATTTATATCCTAATCCTTCTCTCTCCTTATACTCACTCATCACGAATAGTCAAGATTAAGTGTATGAGGAGAGAGAAACTCACTCAATCTTGATTCTGTTTAGAGAATATTAGATAACTAATCTCTTTGTTATGAATCCTGCACCAAAAGAGGCACGACCAGCGTGGCCACGCCGCCCGCTGATCTTGGTCGTCCGATCGGGCGCACGAACAGCCCAGACAGGGCGAGCCTTGGTCATTTTACAAAAAGGCCCTCAAATTTTACAGAAATCAATCCGCAGTCCAAGTCTCCTCTTAGATTTTTTTGCGAAAAAGCCCTCGATCATTAACGAAATCAACCTGCAGTCCAGCCCAAGCCTCCTCCCACGAGTGGGCCTTCTTTATGGGCCGGTCTCCCTCCTCACTCAGGCCTTTTTATGGCACGAACTGGACCTTGGTGGGCAAATTTGGCCCAATGCCATTTTTCTATTTTGCTAAGTTTATTATTTATCTAAATCACCTAAAATTTTGTAAAAATCATAACAAATCAAATAAAAATCAGAAAAATACCAAACTAGATTTGTTAAACTCTATACAACTAGCACTTCACGCTAAACACATAACATCTTATATTTTATTGTAAATTTATTGCTATAAATGTAGATCTTGATTCCTCAAAGTTTTTTAAATAATCAATAGAGTCATTTTCTTTATTGAAATTGCTATCAAATTTTGATACCTTACCCATAACATGCATAAAATAAAACGCTTGACTGATCTTACTTGCTTTACGATAAAAAAAAATCTTTGCCTACACATAAATGTTACCTACATATTAACCATTTCTTTCTCCATAATAAATATAGCCAACAAAATATGATAATTCTATTTTGATGCCTAAGATAATATATTATGACACCTATGCGAAAATAACAAAGTATAAAAATTATGCACCTACCCATATACAACTATTATTACCCTACGTATGAAATAAAATCTCGATCAACTACAATACTATGATGATGAAATACAGGCTTCAAGCGGCAACGCCGCGTGCCTTTCTAGTTATACATGAATATGAAAAAGTTATATGTTGCGTGGTCTGGATGAAAGAAAATAAAGTTAGCAGGAAATATCCTGCAATTTCTTATTTAAGGATTTTTTTAGCTAGTTTAACGCGAGCAGGACATTAAGAGTGAAATTTCAGTGGATCGCCAATGGTGATCAAAGTGAAATTTTACTCTTGTTCATAAAGTAAACTTTAGATTTAATGTAATCCGTAGCGTTAGCATAGGTAATATACTAGTGGCAATAACCTTTTCCATATTTCCTGTCGGTTCTTCTTATTTCCCGGTTGGTTTTGTACCGACAACTGACAGGGAAACACTACCTCAGATCGGCATATCACAGGCGGCACTAAACCCCCCCATCGGCACGGATTTTGAACCGGCATAGCCTACTTGGCACCGATGAGGGTTGGTCATCGATGTCGGTTCCCATGAACCGCATCGAAGCTCAACTAACACTTGCCCGGTTGTATATCGAAGCCGGCGGTGTTAGGTGCAAACATCGCTGCGGGTGGGAATCAAAGCCGGCCGGTGATCGATGAGTGGATCGATGTCGGGTTGGTCTTTGAACCGCCGATGATGGTCACAAAGTATCACCGGGCGGTCTCAATGACAACCGACACTGAATTTATTTTTCAGTAATTGTTTTATATTCCTATTTTCAAATTGGTTTTTTATATTATATTAAAAATCATATTTGCTGGTAGGAAAACAAAATCATAAAACTGAAACCTTGATAACAACATACCAAATACATTAGTATTACATACATTAATATTACACATACATTAATAGTGCTTTCTAATACCACCGTAATCCAATGGAACAATTATAAAAGTCTAGCCAGCCGCTTTGGCTCGAAATTATTCTTGAACTTCTTCGAGCGGGCAATGGAGTATTTTCCTTCTTTGCTCACAATATGCTTCAAGATGAATTCCGCTATCTCCTCTTGAAATCCTTGAATCTCCGTGTCCAGGATCATATTGTGTCCATATTTCTCCCGCTGTCGAGCAATCAATAGGGATCATTAATATAAGCTATAAGAGAATTTTATGGCATATAAAAATGGAATTAATACCTTCTGATCTGCTTTGACGTTTTTCATGCCAAACCATTGCCTCGTGGCCCACATTACGTAGAACCCACATTCATTATTCGCTTGCGGTTGGTCTAGGTACCTGGTACGCATTTCCTGCACCTTGAAGTTTACTTTGCATGCCCTGCGCCACAAATATTAATTGGGAAAGAAGAGTAACATTAAGTGTGGTATACACATACACACAGACATATATATATATATATATATATATATATATATATATATATATATATATATATAAAACTATATAACTTTATTTGCTTATAAAAATGTTAACTTACTCTTGTAACGCACAGAGTAGAGGACCTATCAGAGTTAGGGGATTCTTTCTAGAGTCCCACACCTCAATAATGTTTCTTTTAATATCGATATCGATTAAGATAAAATGGTGCCTGCAACCACAAAGTCCAATTTATATTAAGATAGTTTAATTAGCTATATAAAATACATAGAAATAATGGTAGAGACCACATACGCCAGCAGCTATAGGTCAAGAGCACGTCTGATTTATTTTTTTTTTGGCAAAACCCTTGAACAACCTGGAGAGAATTTTGTATCATTCCATTCCGTCATAGCCTTCGTCTCCTCTACAAGTTGGCTCATTCACTATGGTTGGGTCCAAGAAGGCTACATATTTAATGTTATTTCGTATCGTGTATTCATGTAGCCACCTGCATAGAGTATGAGATATGACTAATAATGAAAAAAAGATGTAGTTAATTATGAATTCATGCGGGTAGTAGGGTACTTACAAAGTCCACAGGAGCATTATCTGTGTATCGAGGTCGCGTCTTTGATATAATTGGAATAAGTCTTCAAAAGCTATGTACTGCAAAGTTTCCTCAGGATGATCAAAGACTTCTCCGGCCGGAATAATTGCTTCAAACCCACCTAGATCTGTTTCAGTTGCCTCGGCCAAGTAAAAAGTATGTAAATCACGCATACTGTTCTAAGAGCCTTCATCTGCTCTTTTGTTTCCAAAGAAATCTTGACCTCTTTGATACTTTGGTATGCTTTGTTTTTGCCATTTCATACTCCTTATTAGTACCACCATAAACTATGGCCCTAGCATCCTCTAGGGATAGGCTGTTGTTCTCGCTCCATCAATTTATATACTTGTAGCTCGGAACTGAGGTGCAGCTCATCCTCCCTTTCTTCATTGAGCTTGCTACGAGCTTGTCTGTCAAACTCGCATTTCGTCCCACTTAGAAGTCCGCCATATATTTTTAAAAATTTGTTGCATGCCTCTCGGTTAGGCAATTCTATGTCATTCTGCTTTATCTTAGATGTAATACTCCCGCTCATTTGCTTTTTGTTTCCTTTGTTGGCATCCTCTTTTATAGAATCGAGAGGACCTTTTGCCCGATCTAGATCTAGTTATGGGGAGTCGGCCTTGCAGCTTCTTTTGATTTTGGCGGGGGGAGGGGGTCTACGATTATCATGTCTTTCAAATAGAAGATGAAGGATTGTGGGGAGGCGGGGGAGGAGGTGGAGGAGGTGGAGGAGGTGCAGCCCCCACATTGCTCGGGGTTGACAAAGTGGGGGTAGGAGCCGTAGCCGGATCCCCCACATTCCTTGGGGGTGATGGAGGGGGTGGAGGCGGAGATACCTCATCTCGTCTAGGAGAGGTTGAGGCTGGGAATGAGCAAAGCGCATCATGAATTGGGAGAGCTTGGTCATGACATCCGTCCGGTGAAGATTCAGACTTCATCCTCATCATCCGAGGACTCTTGGTGGTCGAACTTCATGTACCGCTTCCGCCACGGGACACGAAGCGAAGGTTCTCGAACCACCCGCGGCCTATCTTCCCCGTAGGGTAATCAATGGGTATCTTGTTAAACTTTTTGTCCAGAATTCTATCAATGGTGATATTCCAATAACCCAAAGGAATTGGTTGACCATTAGTTAACCCATCTCCTTGAGGCCAAGCCTGGCCGACCGCCACCTTGTCTGTCGTCCATTGTTGGCGGATGTACAGCCTCACATTAACCGCTTCTGTTATGTTGTCCACCGGATGAGGTAAACTCGCCTCAGCATCATCCATGGGGGTCGATCCACAGCTACTACGACCCTTAACCACTGGGCTCAAGCATGTGGGGACGGGGCCTGCAGATCCAATGGTCTGAGGACCTCGTGCTTCGGAGGCCATAGCAGCAAGTTGGTTAACTCTGTCTTCCATTATCTTTAGCCGGTTCTCATACATAGCTTCTTTAGCCGCCTCTCGTTCTTGTCTAGCCCTTGTGTGGCTACGATAAGAAGCAATGTCCTCCTCGAAAGCTACCCTCTAGTTCACAAGACCAGCTCCCCTTGTGCGGCCGGGGTGCTCCTTGTTACCAAGTGTCTGGGAGAGCACGTCGTTCTCCCTATCTAACCTGCGTCTTCCTTGATTCACCTCTTCCGTTAGAGTGGAGATAGTCTGAACCAGGCTGCCCACATGTTCATTTGGGACCGACAGGGTGCCGTCTTCAATATTGTGCCGTGCACCCCTGGCCATAACAAAGTGAAGAGACCTAATCGCCGGTCGGCGGTCTCGAGCGTAACACCACGGCGTTCCATCTCATCAAACTCCTTCTTCCATTGAAGCACCTTACTGGAATAGCCACGAGAGCCGAGACGGTGAGGATTTGTCGACTTTGCTGAGTTTTCCTTGTTCTTCGCACTCAAATTCTTGTACTCATCTGAGTTCCTGTATCGCTTGAATTCTTCCCCATAGGGGCCTCTCGCTTGTGGTGGTCACCTTTATCAAAGTCGGGATCCTCCCGCTCATTGATATATTCCTTTTTGCAATTTCGTCTTATAACTCTTGAAGGCGATCCCCATTTTTTCTATAACCCTTTTTTCGACTACCCGCTCATCATAATCACGAGGCAAAGTGAAATATCCTTTGAACATTGTCCATAACTCCTCCTTCAAAGTTTCAGAACCTTCCATACGTCATCTTCTTTCCCTATCCAGCGCCTAAACTTTATTGGGATGAAGTCCCTCGCAAGAATCCCGAGGATAGTCTTGTATGGCCCCAACGCCTTGCGTGGGAGTAGTGGCTCCCCAACTTGGTCGAACTCAAAGATGTGCCAGTGCGCATCCTTTCCCGTAGGAAGCCTTGACACACCGCGCTTGGACCTTGGCTTTGCTGCACCAGATCCACTTGGTTCCTCCGTTGATCCAGCCTGCACAAAACCAATTACTTAATTTAGATTCTCCCTTGCATTTATTGATTAGAGTGCTTGTAATCATTAAATTATGACCTAACAAATATACCTCCTCGTCTTGGTCAAGCCGAGACAACCGCTAGGGGTCCATGCTTCGTCATCCGCTTCACCGTCATCATTGGCACCTTCGTTACTCGTCCTATTTTGTGGTCCTTCTGGTGGGTCTCTCGCAGTGTTGTTAGCCGCTTCTTCTTGTTGCCTAGTACTTCTGCGACCAGTGAATTTGCGACGACGAATAGTCATCGTTCTACCTATGCCTAGATTGTTGTCGAGACTAGATATATGATGGGTTGTTTAATTTGGCTGCATGGAATAACAGGAACCATATATTAGCTAGGAAACACAACATATATATATTTAATACACCAATTTAGAACTTCATAAGCCAAATAAATTACAATGACCTTCAACTTACTACAAGTCGCGTACACTCTACATTAACCTCCAAATAAAAAAGGCAATGAACATAACTAGAAAGAAAATGATGATATCCTTAGTGTGAATCCTATCTACGGCGACTGCCTTGTCTCCAGTCTCCAATTTCCCTGCGTGTAGAGGAACTACACGGTGCTCTGCTTGGGGAACACGGTTTGCACACCGTGCCATATATGCATGGTAGGCCTCGATTGCTTCAGATTTTTTGTTGTATCTCTTGTGCAAAGCACCCGGGTAGCAATTCACTTGGGGATGGCACTCTTCCCAAGTACGGTAGATGCCTGGGGTACGGCCAACAAACACTACATACCGTTTTCCCATTGTTGCTTAAAGATTGAGACAATATAATTGGGTTTGATATAATTAATGCATCATCATACTTATGTCGAAGCAAAGTAATCATAGCCTCCATTTAATAAATGATGCAAATATAAACATACAAGCTGAAAAATAGACTTAATCATATTTTATGCTCATAGAGCAAACAAGAGAAATACCACAATCATATTTTAAGCACAGAAGTTTATTTATATTTCATGCACATATAGAAAACAAGAAGCGTAATCATATTTCATGCAAACAATATAAATAGTGGTCACTAATTCTTCATAATCGACAAAGGAAATATAGCTAGTCCACAACATTGATCACTGGATGCCAAATCATGGTTAACATCTACTACAAATAGGACAAAATTGCATAGTGACATTTCATCGTGCACATGGAGGGCGTTCTGGCCGCACTCACCGTGGAGAAGGTGGAAGAAGGTGGCCCGCGCTCCTCGCTGTTCTGGTGGGCGTCGGTGCAGATGGCGACGGTGAGGGTGGTCCGGTGGTGCTGCTTCGAGGCGGGGAGGAGTGCTCGGGTGGTGCAGCTAGCTTGGCGACGCTGCCCGGTGCCGCACCGAGGGCGTTGAGCGGCAACGAAACGGCGTCTTTGGAGCGCCGTCGTCCCCGGGAGGGAAAGGCGGCGAGGACGGCGGTGCGGAGCCCGAACGGCGTTGAGCAAAGGCGCGGGGCGGTGGTGAATGCGATCGACGACGAGCGTGGCGGTGTCCAGCCGGCGAGGCTCCCTCGGCGCCGAAGCAAGAAGGACAGGCGCAGAGCTTTGAATGGGCGGGGCGCGAACGGTTGGCATTTATACGCTGCCACCTTCACTGCCGGGTAAACTACCACCGCACCGATGGCCCCCTTCAGTGTGCGGTTCTAACAACCACCGGCAAAGTGATACTACCCTTCAGTGCCGGTGCCCAACTTCAACCGCCACCGATGTTTCTATAGAATAAGAAAGTTAACTTGGTGTTCTAAAATGAAAGTTACGTACTAGTCCGATGGTTAGAGCGCGAGGCTAGGGACTTGGAGGTTCCCCGGTTTGAATCCCACGCCCTCTGATTTTTTTTTTTTTTAAAAAAATTAAACTATTGAATAACAGTTCAATTAATGTTAATTCTACACTTTATCTAAACATTACTAAATAGTGTATTGGTTAGAGAATATTACTTTGAGTCTGTTGGGCCAGGTTCAAAACCCGATTAGTATAATTTTTTATTTTATTTTATTAATTAGTGTCGTTCTAGTTTAATTTAAGATATATTTTTCTATTTAATATCCCTGGCTATTAAATATGCATTAGTTACTACCATTTTTTTTTAAAAAAATCGAAATTACTTTTTATTTGATACAACCTATATGATCCAAATTACAAATTTAAAAAGTACAAAACTAGTCACATTGATATATGGTCACACCAGATGGATAGATCTTGAATTTACACAAATTTAGGAAAAAATATCATCTCATTTAAAGTTAGGATGAGGGAGAAAAATTAGTTACAAATCTCATGAATCAAATTAAAATCAGAAATCAGACCTCGCCACCTATGAACTAGTGATGAACATGTATGATTTCTGATTTTAATATGATTGATGAGATTTGTACCAAGTTTTTTCCCTCATCCTAACTCCAAATTAGATGATCTTTTTTTTAAATTTGTCCAAAATCAAGCTCTATCCACCTACTGTGACCATATATCAATGTGACTAGGTTTTTAGTTTTGAAATTTTCAAATTTAAAATTTGGAGAGGTTCCACTACATTTTATGCATCATATAGTTTGTCAAATCAAAAATTTTTGAACATCAAAGTTGGTGGACCCATCATTCCCTACAATTTTTATTAATGCCTTTTCACCATTTGACAATTTTTTTCACACACTATGTGTGAAAAATATTGAAAACTACTTCAAAATTCAAATCTACGGCCAGATTTGAGCCATGTAAATTTCCTCAAATCAAAAAATTTTTGAACTGCAAAGTTGGTGCACTCATGATTATGTACAACTTTTATTTAGGTCATTTCTCCATTTGAGAAAGTTAGAGTACACTTTATTCACAAATCTATATAACCCCGTCAATTTTTCTGAAACATTGATAATGGTGTTGTAGATTTGTGAACCAGGTATACTCTAACTTTCTCAAATGGAGAAATGACCTAAATAAAAGTTGTACATAATCATGAGTGCACCAACTTTGCAGTTTAAAATTTTTTGATTTGAGGAAATTTACATGGCTCAAATCTGGCCGTAGATTTGAATTTTGAAGTGTTTCAATATTTTTCACACATAGTGTGTGAAAAAAATTGTCAAATGGTGAAAAGGCATTAATAAAAGTTGTAGAGAATGATGGGTCCACCAACTTTGATGTTTAAAAATTTTTGATTTGAGACACTATATGATGCATAAAATGTAGTGGAACCTCTCCAAATTTCAAATTTGAAAATTTCAAAACTAAAAACCTAGTCACATTGATATATGGTCACAGTAGGTGGATAGAGCTTGATTTTGGACAAATTTAGGAAAAAGATCATCTCATTTGGAGTTAGGATGAGGGAGAAAAACTTGGTACAAATCTCATCAATCATATTAAAATCAGAAATCATACATGTTCATCACTAGTTCATAGGTGGCTAGGTCTGATTTCTGATTTTAATGTGATTGATGAGATTTGTAAGCAGTTTTTCTCCCTCATCCTAACTCCAATTGAGATGATCTTTTTTTCTAAATTTGTCTAAAATCAAGATCTATCCACCAGCTGTGACCATATATCAATGTGACAAGTTTTTTAGTTTCGAAATTTTTAAATTTGTAATTTGGAGAGGTTCCACTATATTTTATACATGATATAGTTTCTCAAATAAAAAATTTTTGAACATCAAACTTGGTGGACTCATTATTCCCTACAACGTTTATTAATGCCTTTTCACCATTTGATAATTTTTTCAAACAATATGTGTTGCATTTATTATTTTTTCAGTTGAACCCTTATCACTGGCGGTTGGGTTGTAGCACCGGCAGTGAAAATATCTTTCACTGCCGGTTTTATGTCAAAACCGGCAGTGATCAATGCACAACTATATATGTATAACCAGCCCCCGCACCAGTGAATATTACTTTCACTCTCTCACTCTCACTCTTACTCTCACACTCACTTTGTTTCAACTATGGCTCCTGGGTATGCTGGTATGGCTTCTTCTATATTATTTTTTTTTCAAATGTCTTTTAATATGCATTTTGAAATATTTTGATTTATTTTACTTAGGGATGAACAATGGACCTCCCTCGCCAAAGCAACCTGGATTCCACACTGGCGATGAGTGGTTCGCCCCGGATATGGCCGTTCCACAACACCCTTATCCAGCTATTGTAAGAAATATTTATCTCATAACAAATTGTTGGTTATATACATATATAGTACTCAGTATATATATATATCGCCTATATTGCAGACTATATCTCCCATACAAAGGGGCTGCAATCAACACTTACCTTTTTTATGGCGTCGGAGATAGTTGAGAACACGACCATTGATGCCCGTGGTCGCTTTTGTGGACATGTGAACCGAGCTTCTCCATCCCTACAAGGCCTCCTTCGGTATATCAACAATAAATTGTGCAGAGGGGGACGATACATGCCTTCACGCTTAAGTGCCGAGTTCAATGCCGTGTTGCAATCGTTTGCATGCATTGGAGCACATTGGCTATCGCATTCCTGATTACTCGTCCTTCAAGATACAGGCTTGGCGTGCGGGTAATCAGGACGTGGCGGAATTTGCCGAAATCATGGCGACCTACAACCAGATGGATGTGGTATAACCATAATAATTTTTATATATATCTCTGTATTTTAAATATTAGATCACTTATTAAACTATCTCTAATTTTCTCTGCATTCTTCTCCATGATTATACATATGCTTTGCATGTGCCTTGTCACCCACTCTAGATCAAGCTATTGAGCAGCTTTGGTTATTCTTCGGAACTATGATGCACATTTTGGCCACTCACTACACAAGGATGCCAAGTATGGCATAATAATTACTGAGGGGTGGCTGCCAATAGTCATATAGTAGGCTATATCTATGGTCGACCATGTGTTCGTGTTTGTGAGGCACGAGAGAGTGCACTAATACGAGCATTGGCCTTCGTTGACAGGGAATGTGGTTACACCATTCGTGATATACACTACCATGAATGGATAACGACTATGCCACCCCCAAATTAAGTTAGAGAGGTTAATTTTTACTTTGTTTTGTATCGCTTTTATGTATATTTATGTGTTAGACTATGTAAGCTTGTCTCAGTTGTTTTATACTGTTCTACGTTACATTTGTGAGAGAGAATACAAATTACGTATTTAAAAAATATAAATGGAAACACACACACATACAAATTACATTCATTCCAAGGATACAAATTACATTTATTTCATAAATACAAAAACCTTGTTTCTCTACAAGGTTAAAGTTACGATCGAAGTATACAAACACATAAAAAGATAACCATCTCAGAAACATTCTTCTAGCACCCAGGTCGGGTCGAAGAGGATGCAAAGAATGTCGAAGATGGTAGTAGAGCTACACCTTTGGAGGTAGCTGCGATGAACCTATGCCCGGACTGCAGCAGTCCAGAGCACATGGATGGATGCATCGACCTATTACGAAGTAAATGTAACAAACTGTATAATGTTACATAAACTTCGCTCCCAAGATTCCTCAAAATGTCGCGTAGCTCCATCGAAAACATTCTTCTAGTACCCACTAGTGTGTCATCCCGGACTACGCATAGTGATATCTCTGTATATCGAAAGCTTTCTCCTAGAGGGAAAACATAGAGCCAAAGATAAACCTCTAGTGTTCTCCCAAAGAGAGAATATATAGTAGAACTAGCCTAAACCTCTCGGTGTATATGAAAACACACACATATAGAGGAGCGAGGAGCGAAGGAAGGAAGCACTTGCTTGAGACTCGCCTCCTGGTTGCCATTATATAGCCGGTAGCCAAGTGCCATCGGCCATACATGAGAGCCGGGACCTTCCCGATAGGCTGTGAGGTGCGCATTTTTTTAAGTTTTTTGATGGATGTGGGCTTCGGTGGCGGCTCTAAATTAGAACCGCACCGAAGCTCCCTTCGATGGCGGTTCTGAAAAAGAACCGACACTAAAAGCTCCCTTCAGTGGCGGTTCTGCTGCAAAACCGCCACTCGAAGAGCCTCGCCCCTTTTCAAAAGGTCGCGGGATTACCATTGTTCATTGAATTGATGACACAGCTTTTGTTCGAACAAAAGATACCCCAATTGAATGAGCCACAATTCAAAATTAGAAATAATTAAAATATATTAATTTACACTACAATATGAGTTGAAAATATTTTCGATGCAGTTATTGTCGCATAATAAAATTCTTGAGGCAACCTAAATATACTACTACGTCCCGAATAATTGTCGTTTTTTGATTTTCGTGTCGCTAGTTTGACTTGATTAATAGAAAATACGTGCAATATTTATATCTCTAAATAATTTTGTTAAAAAACTGGTTACAAATCTCTTTTCCGATGATACTAATTATGATACTAATCGATAATATTTATTATTCATAAAAATTGCCGGTATTTGTTTCTCGGGAAGCGAAAAGCGATTATTATTTTGGGACGGAAGGAGTATGATTACATGATCATTAAGATTAATTACATAATTTCAAAAAAAGTCTTGTTAAGGTGCAGGGAACAATGATGGACTCATCATGATCACAACGGACATAAGCCGGTTCATCACTCTCTTCAAGGATAGCTAAGTTAACGCCGATCCAAAGGGAGCCATTTCCCCGGTAACCCTTGTAGTCTTCTTCGTCCGTGACTCCTTCAACACCCACAATCTTCCTTTTCCCTTGCAGAACTACTTTGAGTCTTCCTTTTGTCTCATTGTCCCTTGAATAAAAGATTTGCGTAACATCTTTTTGCAAGGACGAATGGATCGCCTTTATATGCGGTCTTGTTTAGATCAACGGTTGTGAATCCAGCTTTGTCAATGTTTACGCCCTCAAGGCGGACCCACTTACATCGAAACAGAGCAACCTTTAATTGTTGTCCGTAGTCTAACTCCCAAATTTCCTCTATGGAACCATAGTATGTCGCTTCCACATTGCCGTTTTTAAATTGGGCATCGAAACGAACACCACCATTTTGGAAGGTGCTCTTTCCATCTTGTTTTGTAGTGTAAAATGTATATCCATTGATTTCATACCCTTCATACTTAAGATATGTAGATGAAGCTCCCTTGGCTAGTAGATCCAAATGAGAATTTAATTTTATTCCAATCAAACGACACCGTAACCGGTCGACAAACTCCTCCTTATGTTTTTTTTTTCACCAAGCTTGTGATCTATTCATGTATAAAGTTTGAAGCAACTGTCGGTGCTCTTCAATGTATGACATTATACCCGTGGCTTGTTGGAGAACAAATAACAAGCTGTCTGCCTAAAAAGAAACGTGTCACGTCTTGTGAACGATTTCTCACCGATAGTTCCTTTGCCCCTAGTCTTCCCTCGTGACGAGATATTGGAACTCCGACACGATTGATGTCCAAATAATATGTGCAAAACTCAATTGCCTCCTCCGATGTCCATCCTTCGACCATACGCTTTTCCTTACGGTCTAAATCTGTTCCGAACATACTTTCTAAAAAACTTTCATCAACCTTTCAAAAGGGAACATCGATGCAGGTACATTGGGCCAAGGGCTCGAATTTGGTCAACAAGATGAACAAGTAAATGCACGGACATATCAAAGAAGGTAGGCGGAAATGCATCTCTAAACGACATAGTGTCTCCACAATGTCCAAATTGCAAATGGTCCAAATTTTGACATATCAATAACCTTTTCTGAGATTGCATTGAAAAATGAGCACAACTTTATGATTGGGGCGCGAACCTTGTCAGGTAGGATACCACGTAGGGCTACTGGGAGTAACTGAGTCATAATGACATGACAGTCATGGGCCTTCATACAACCATAGTTAAATTTCAACTCTCTCATGTTCACTAGCCTCTTCGGGTTGGCACAGTACCCTGTCGGGACTTTTAGTTCATTGAAGAATGAAAGGAGCACCTCTTTTTCTATTGTTTTTAGTGTCCATGATGCCACCGAAAGTTTTATTTGACCATCCTCAAGAGTGACTGGATGCAGCTCCTTCCTTAGCCCCAAGTGTTTCATATCTAGACGTGTTGCGAGTGAATCTTTTGTTGTGCCTCCTATGTTCATTAAGGTGTTGAGCGTGTTGCCGCACACATTTTTAGTAATGTGCATTGGATCAAGGCAATGACGTACACTCAATAGCGGCCAGTAAGGTAGTTTCCAAAAATTGACTTTTTCTTCCAAATAGACTCGGCAGGTGCCTGAACTGCCCCCTCACCCTTTCCATGGACAACATTGAGTTTGCTAACCTCTCGTAGTATCTGTTTTCCATTTCGATAATCTGGAGGTCCACGTCTTTCAATTGTCCCATCGAAGTCTTTTTTCTTTTCTCGCGGTAAGGGTGGTTATCGGTAGGAACATACGGTGACCCATATAAGCCATTTTCTTGTTTTTCGGTAGATGTACCGCATGGGTTGAGTCCAAGCACTCTACGCATCCAAAGTATATCCTTTTGTCTTCTCTCCGGATAAGCTACCTCGCCTGGGCAGTGCGTGATTGTAGCGATTAGTACTACCTTGATTGTCACATGTTCCTTTTTATACTTATCCCAAACATCCGGTACCCCCACAGTATGCCACAACTCCAACAGTTCATCAATCACTGGTTCTAGAAAAACATCGATGTCGTTCCCGTGTTGTTTCGCCCTTGGATCGTAGTGGCATCCGGATGTATGACCTCTTCATACAGGCGCCAAGGTGGAAGGTTGTATATACAAAGCGTCACCGGCCAAGTACTATGATTGCTTCTAACCCGGTCGAAAGGATTCATCCCATCTCGTGCTCAAACCCACCCAAAGGTGCCGCACCTCACCACCAATGTTCTTATAGCACATAGTGTTAATCGTCCTCCGATTCGCCCCCATCGGCCGGGTGCCGCAAAGATTGTATCTTTCTTACGCTCTTCACCGTGCCGTAAGAACAACTTGGCTGACTTTGCATTTGCAAATAGCCTATGCACCCGTGGAGCTATAGGAAAATACCGGACTACCTTTTACAGGCCCTCCTTTTTTGTCTTGCTACCATCGTTGGGCTGGCCCTTGCTTGTACCTAGGAGCTTTACACCTAGGGCACGCATCCAAGTCTTTGTATTTATCTCCACGGTATAGTATGCAATCATTGGGACACGCATGGATTTTTTCAACCTCAAGACCGATTGGACGTATCATTTGCTTACATAGGTATGTCTTTTTCGGAAGCTCATTTTGTGGTGGTAGCAGTTTCCTTACTATTTCTAGCAAATGATCGAAGCCTTTATCGCTCAATCCATTTGAAGATTTGAACTCTAATAGCATGATGTTAGCTTCAAGTTTGCTCGTTCACACCCTAGATACAATGGTGTCTTGCCATCTTTTCTCATTTTCTCTAGTTTTTTCAACTGTCTATCGCTAAGAAATCCACTCTCAACATTATGTAGCAACCGTGAAATGCCATCATTATGCTCGTGTCGTCGCCTAATGTATCCCTCAACATATCATTAACGCCGTAGCCTCGGTACACGTGTTGACACCGGGATCCTCGTTTGTCGCATTCTCGTGGACGGCTATGTCGCATAGGCACATCATCATTGTAATGTTCTTGTGGAACATTGTCAACAACTTCTCCATGCATACTCCATATCGTGTAGTCTCTCATGAACCTCCTTGTGATCAAATGTGTACGTATGGACTCCAACATACTCCATTTTCTAACATTTCCACAATCTTTGCATGGATAGAATACAGGTTGCCCCTCACGAACATTAGCTTTGGCTACTTGGAGGAAGTTAGAGACACCAATCAAGTACCGTGGGTCCGTTCGGGACACACCGTACATCCACTCTCGATCCATCTCTGCATTGATAATATTAGGACACATCAAGACACGTAAAAATGATACAGATACACAAATAGATTAAATTTTATAGCTAAACAATACAAATCGTGCGATGAAACATGAAATATAAGAAAATAAAAAATTAGAGACAACAATATTAGAATTAAAGATTATTCCATAAATATTTATTTTGCACCAAATATTAAACAATATTAAAGTTAACATACAAATAATTTGTTGACATAAGTTACGGTAGAATAATCATAAAGAATTATTATGGTACGTGACATAACCATTAAAATTACCATCAAAATAATTTATCTGCACACGATGTCTAGCTAGGTGACGTGTAAATAGTGGAGACTCCACCATTGACTTTAATTTAAGTCTAAATTAAACAATGTTTTGGTAGGTGACAAAATAATTAATTTGCTCCTCATAAATCTAAAAGAAATAATACTCTCAACTTCTAACTACCTACAACTACTTATAGCATTACATACTAATATTAATCAATACTAAGCATATTGATTCATTTGCTAACTAACACTAACCAATTAATGTATCACATACTAATATTAATCAATACTAATATTAATCATAATTTAAATTTAATCTATACTCTCTAGTGCTAATTAACACTAACCAATTAATATATCACATAATAATTAATATCAATCTTGAGCATTGATCATGCACATATACCTAAGAAATATATGGGTTGGTAGACACTAACCTTTTGTACAGTAGATTATCCACAATTCGATTTCAAGCCTCCCTCAAAATCTAATTTCAAGCTCCCTACAAGAGAAAGCACAAAATAAAGATCATATGTTACAAATTAGCTATAACTAATGGTCAAAATCCAAGGATTGGCCGTTGGGTACTAACCTTAAGTGCAAAGAAATCAATCGGTTGCCCTAATTTCAAGAAAACCAAGCTTCATTTATGGAGAACAGCAGCCAGCAACAATGGAGACAGAGGCCCACGCGCGCGGCTTCCTCTGCTTTCGTAATGGCGAGTGGAGAGGAAGAAGAGGACGCCTGCCACCTTTTTGTGGTGTCAGTTCATCACTAGCGGTTTTGAGCTAGAACCGCCATTGAAAATGCATGTTCAATGTCGGTTCTAGTCTAGAACCGGCAGTGATGCACACTGAGACCATCAGTGTCGGTTCCAAATGCTAACCGGCAGTGATATGTATCTTCGATGTCGGTTCTCATGGCTCCCAGCCGTGTTTCCATTTTCAAAGCAAACAACCGGCACAGATGGGTTATCAGTGCCGGTTTTACAAAACCGACAACAAAAGTGCCGGCACTGATAACCGAATCTGTAGTAGTGAAATTTTAGTCTCTAGTAGTGATAAAGAACGGACTTGCATTATATATATATATATATATATATATATATATATATATATATATATATATATATATATATATATATATATATATATATATACACACTACAGCCCAAAATTAGTGTTCGACGTAGATCACTAAAAATTAAAAAAAAATACAGTTGGAAGGTAGGATGATAAAAATTTCTAACAGAAATTGGATCGTTATTTTTCTCATTTGCTCAACAGAACGTCCGTTGTATTCTTATTTTGCTTTACTGTTGGACTTTGGTCATTATAAACTGATATTTGGGTGTAGCCATCCGTCAGGACATGTGGATTGGGCTTCGCGCTCTTGGCTAGCCCAATTCGCTCCTGATTTGACATTGATTAAAGTAAAAACTTGTGCGAGGAGAAAAGAAATGAAAGAGCAATAAACACATTAATAGTAGCAGGTAGTGCATTAAACATGCACCCATAGGTCATAGCTATTCAATTAGTCCTAATGTATCATTGTCTCTCTTTGCACGTATTTTTGTTTGAGTTCAAATTTTACATTTGGACGCGGATAAGCCGCGACCCGTCGCGCAATTGAGGACAGCGCGACCCCCTCTCCGCAAGCCGTGACCTGCTCCGACCTGCACGTGCTCCCGACATCACTGCATGCATGTACATGTACTAGATCAGACCCACTCTGCTCCCACTGTGCCCTTTTCAATGCATTCAAGCTGGCGCAAAGAAAAAGTGAAATATTATTTTTGAATTGCTACAACTTTTAAATGGTGTACTGGTTTTCAATTTCGTCTACACCGATGTGTTCCACGTGATGAGACCAACAAAACAAGACCCACTTATATATGTTTCAAAAAAAAATATTTTAGTAGCAATTTATGTGTATTACGGGCTAGAAGATTTGCAAAAAAAATTACTACATATAATACTAAAGTTGCTACTGCAAAAATATACTAAAGTTATTACATATTATGTACAAGCTCAAGGGAGAGGGGAGGCAAAAAAAATCAAAAGGAGTTAGTACCATGTAAAAATAAAGTCGCTACTCCAAATATATACTAAAGTTATTAAATAGTATGCACAAGCTTAGAGGGCAAAAAAAAATATCACAGAAGTTACTACCATGTAATACTATAGTTGTACAACTTGAGGGCAAATTATTGTATCACCCTAAAAATAGAAGTTGATGCTAACTTCAGGGCATTTTATTATTCAGCGCAATGCAGTAGTCGGAAAACATGACTAGCTGCTAATTGGGATGAGTTTATTAGAAAAAAAAAATAGTGGCACGAAACAAGACAAGTTGCAACCTGAAGGAACAAATTATTAGAACAAATGTTACATAAGTTGCCAACCGCGGGGCAACTTATTACACAACCCATTGTAGTGGTTGAAAAAATATTACTAGCTGCTAACTAGAGGCAAAATAATACAAACATGATTATAGAAACCACACAAGCACGAATAATTATCAGTGAAAGGATAACATTTTTTTTCATAAAAAGAACAAATTGTATCAACAACAAGACACAACAACGTACTGGCCAACTTGGTGGACAAATTTATTATTAAGAACATTGTAGGCACTTTAAAATATGGAAGCTACTAACTAGGAGGCAAAATAATATAACAACACAGGTATCTATATTGGATAGAATATTATTAAAAAATATTATACCAGTACTAAAACACACATGACTTCCAATTGGGGTCAGTTATATTCTAAACAAGTGGCAAGTTACCATGAAAATGTGCGGCAACTCGAATGTCAAAAATGAGATGACTTTCTCATGCCGTCAAACAAAATTAAATAAAAAACAGAAAACATGATGCGATGAAATGATGATATTGATTGAAGTTCATAGCATAGTGTTATATTAGTAGAGACATGTACAAAAAAGCATTACAAGTAAGAGGAGGAGCCAAGTGGCTAAGTATAGATAGAGGAGTGAAAAGAAAATAATAAAATAAAAAAAGAAAATAAAAATTAACAGAGAAAAAAAATAAAAGAACTACTACCAGAAACATCTCTAAACAAAATAACTGAAATATCATTGAACTGAAAGGGATACTAGAAAAAAAAAAATCCATAACTCAATAAAATAAAACTAAAATAAAACTACAAGTTGCATGACCCTATATATGGCAAGTTTAATTTTGAAGTATGTTGCAAGTTATATTTTGAGCAAGTTGCAAAATATTATGAAATGATAAATTCTAAGTGCTTTTATTCCAAATATATGAAAATTTACATGGAAATTAAAAGAATTAATGAAACAAAAAAATAAAAGGATTGAATAACTGAATCTCAACACTCATAACACCAATACTAAAAGGAACAAGCTGAAATGTCAGGTTTGTGCACCACGACAAACCGTCCAAGTACAGTAGCCTCTTTTGACAAAATAGGAGGGAAAACCACCTGCTCACTTCAATTTTATAAATATTTAAATCTGTACAAAAGGGAGAAAAAGAAGCTACAAAATACTAAAACAAAGAAAGCTGGTCCTCATGCAGTAACAATAGCAAGACTAAGCTCCTCATGCAGGAGGGTTTCCAAAGCCACAAAGAGAGATACTTGTCACTGAAAATTATTCCATTGCCAATAGATCAGATGCACCAAGCTGCCACAATCACAAGCTCCATAAAAATAGGCTGCCCAAAGGACTGCCGACCGAGAGCAAGCCTATCAAGTATTGGAGCATTCATGTCCCAGATTATACAAAGCAGCTGCCAACACCAAGCGGTGAAAGGGCACCTAAAAAATAAGTGGTCTACTGTTTCATCCATATTTTGGCTGCTTAAGACACAAGAGTATTAAGGCAGATGCATATGCTTCCTTTGTATAATATTTCTGGTATTAAGGCGATCCGTAGCAACATACTCCTCCATCAAACAAAGATGAGCTGCCAAATACATGGAATGATCCGCATCGGCTGAAACATTCCATTTCGCCCTTAAAGTTGATATCTACAAGAACATTGATAAATACTTAAAAAAACTGAATTGGAGCAATTTATATTTTGAGCAAGTGGCAATATATCCCGAAATGACAAATTTTGAGACTGAAACTGAACTAGAACTAGACTGAATTGGAACTAAAACTAAAATAACTCAAACTGAAACTGAACTAAAATAGCTATTTATGATATGAAAATAGAACAAAAATTGAACAAAACACACTAAGACTTAATCTATAAAATAGAAACTGAAACAATTAAATAGCTACCAAACAATGAAGAAATCACCAAAACACTAAAATAGCTACCAATTATGAATGGCATTTGACAAAACTGAAAATGAACCACTGAAATAGCTACCAAAATAATAATAATAATAATAATAATAATAATAATAATAATAATAATAATAATAATAATAATAATAATAATAATAATAATAATAATAAATCAATAATACTGAGTTTCTGAAATAAAAATGAAACAATGAAATAGCTACCAAATACTTAACTGAACCTCTAAAACTGAATAAATGAAATAGCTACCAAAAAAAATTAGAAAAGAAACACTGAAACTGAAACAAAAGGCTGAATCTCCGAAATAGAAAATTGACTACTGAGAAAACTGAAATTAGTAATTGAAATTGCAAACTGAAATTATAATTAAAATTAGAAACTAAAATTAAAATGTGAAATGGTATGATGAAAATATAAACTAAAATTACTAACTGAAATTACAAACTGAAATTATAAACTTAAGAAGGGACAAGAGGACCATGAGAAATTTAGACATTTTTAGTATTTTCATTATCAAATTGAAACTTGGTTCACAGCTCATCAGTTCAGTGACTTCATGATATTTTAATTTGATACAGGTATAATGGTGCCATGCTGAAATTGAGAACTGAAATTACAAACTCAAATTAAAAATAGAAATTGCATAATTACAATGTAAAACTGAGCTTTGAATTATTCCTATTGCCGACAGACACACAACAAAAGAGCTCGGGCAATTAGGAAAATATACTATATATTAAATATTCACCAATTCATAATGAATTGATCCACTGATGACACATGTCATACTGTTTTTTAATTGTCGTTGCTTACCTAAAAGAAGAAATATTTGGTGTGTGCTACCTTGCTGCAAAACAGAATACTCCAGCTTGAGTTGCTGCCCTTCAACTGGGGATGGAATGGCTAGCTGATGAGCAGGTGCAACAACAAATCTTGAGCAAGTTGTTGCTAGTGCAAGATGCAAAATGAAACAACTTCAGAAAAAACAAACAAGAGGACAAAAAAAATGTGGTCGCTGCTGCTAAGAATCGACAGACTACACAATAGAGGAATATAAACAAATAACACGTCAAAAAGTAAAAAAAAAAAAAAATTGTGTTCAGTAAAACTGAACAGATCAAATTGCAATAGGTGATAACTAATCAGTTTAGGTATGTGTTTAGTACAGGCCTCGCATCCACCATTGAGCTGGCCAACATAGGATGATACACACAGATTACTAACCCCAGTATACATTTCTTGTAATGACTGAATATGAACCAGATATTTTAAAATGTGGATCTGTATATACCTAGAAAGGAAAGACCAGGATATGTTATAAGGTACAGAGGGTTCAGATTCCATGTGGTCAATGTTAGAATTGCTCAAGGTGAGCTCTAGCTAGAACACACAGGGATTAAGACAAAAAAAAATCAGTTAAGTAAGTACCCGTCTGAGTAGCATGCTGCAACAAAAAGATAACTGAATGAAATTTCTTTTTGAAGAAACTTGCCACAGACAAATAGTATAAATTGCTAGAAGGAAAAAAATGGATAAACTATATAACAGATGAACATAGTTGAATTCAAGTGACAAATCCAAGTGAGGATTGCTACGCACTGCTTGTACCTAAAAAGGACACTCCACGAAGGAAATCAAAAAAATAATGCTAAGCACTTGGTATGCTGCTGACCTCCTGACCGACACATGGGCAAGCCAAGCAGAGACATGACAGCAGCTCATCCGTGAGTAGGCTGCCGCAACTACTGATCCTCCCTCAGTCATCGCCCGAGGAAACTCTTGAAGAAGCCGCAACTACTGCTCCTCCTCCGTCGTCGCCCGCCACAACTCCTGAAGAAGCCGCGTCAGGGCAGATGCAGAAAAGGAGAATCGATCTGGATGAGAAGGAAGTACTTCGTCCATCGCCCCGATGCAACCTATCGCCACCACCGCTCCACGGCTCGGTTTCCGACACAAACGCCGGATTCGTCGTCCCCTCCCCGGCTGTGCTGCCCGAACCAAAAGGGAAGAAGAAGAAGAAGCCGTGCTCGGATTGCGTTTTTTTCCGAGTGGAAGCCGTAAGAAGTTGGATGGGGAGGAGGAGGGGGAGGTCTGCTGGGCCGGCCCTTCACGGCCTGGCGTCGCGCGATTGAGTCATGGCGCGACCGGTCGCGTAGTAGACTTTACGTTTACATTTACATAAATTATTCCTCTCTATCCATCCATATATATTTTTTGTGTGAACTTTCATGCTCCGGTTTGGTACTACGACTACTATATTTGTTCCTATATATTTATTGGGATATGTTTTGATATATTCTTTTGAACCAAAGGATATCTTAGCATAAATAGAAAATTAACACCACTAGGAATATAATCATTTTTTATAATAAAAGATAGCATATCCTACCCATATGTTGGAGCATCCATATCTCGTTATTTCATATTAAAGATCAGAAACTTCATCCCTGCCATTAATGTCTCATATATACATGAAGGTATTGGAGCATCCTGCTTCAATTTTTTTCTTAATATAAATATGCACTCAACACAACACCACTATAATAAATGATAACATATCCTAGCCATATATTGGAGCATCCATATCTCATTATTTGAGATTAGAAGATTTGAAACAATAATATCATCCCTAGAAGATTTGAAACAATAATATCATCCCTAGCATATATACATTGAAGTCTCATTCCTACATGTACATATAGAGAGAGAAGCACACATGATACACATACTCAAAAGTTCATAGAACATCAAGCTTTGTTTGGGCTTTTGGCTCGTTCATTCAACTAGCATTTAGCTGGTCGATCACCATATCCAATCCAAGATGTCACCTGGGAAAGCAACATTGCTCCTCCTGGTCGTAGTGGCAGCGACAGTTCGTCTAGGTTCTGTGAGTGGTACGGTCTGTACCCCGCAGGAGAAGGACCGCCTCATTCATGTGTGTAGCATAGTTATCAAGAAGGGAGCACCAACTGGTTGGATCCTTGAGGCCTGCTGTAAGATGGCGTTAGAGAAGCAAGCAGCAACCAATAAACAATGGTTGGACTGCATCATCAGTCTTCTTACAGACAAAGACAAGAAGAAATACGACGAATCCAAGATCCGAGCCCTTCAAACAAAGTGCCCACCGCTTGGTCCTACCCCGGCATTTGATCCGGTAAAAGGAAAATGCATATAGTTACTGCATGCATATATATTTGCACTACTACTTGTAATATGCTTGTGCGATAAGGTATATTAATTTAAACCATGTTTTTCCTGACGACAGCAGGTTACGGTGTCAGCATAGACTCATGCTGTTGCTAGTGGAGGGGCATCATGTCCGTGATAAGGTGGAGAGGAGATACATACATACATATGCATGTATCTAATCTTTCATTGAAAAGTAATAATGTATTGGCCGGTACTGATCCCTTCAGTGTCGTTGCGTCTTTCTCAACGACGAATCTAGAATGAATTGTGTCTTCAATGGTGAATCTAGAATAAATTGTCGCCGAGGTCGATACAGACTCATGTTACCCAAACCTGTAGAAATCTGACACTGCTCATTACATAACATACATATAAATTATTCATAATCCATCCAATACGAATTTGTAGATCTGTCTTCATATTAGTCTACTATTGAAAAATACCGCCTTTTCCACTGATGTTGTGGCGATAGGAAGAACTAACACAAGTTAGACATCATAATTAAACACTAAAGTAGATATTGGGTAATCTGCGAACAGCCATGATTAATGTATTAGAAATTCGATATCTCCTTACCTGACGACAATCTTGCTCAAATCAGCCAATTTTTCTACTCAATCCTCATTTGCCAGTAGAAAATAAAGAACTCTTTCATGCCAGGCAGTGGGCCTTTTGGGCTCCGTTGTCTGCTTAACAGCATGAATCCATGAGAACACAACTCTATGTTCATGCCAGGCAGTGGGCTTTGGGGCTTCTTGGCCTTTAGCAAATGAAACAAGACACATTCTCTTGTGGGCTGGACAGTAGTTTCCGGGTTAACTTCGGATTTTATTGGGCTTCAGCAGTTGAGCCTTTATCTGGCAACTAATGGGCCTACTGCGAAAAAAAAAATACAAATGAAATTTGCCACCGATTGATTCGTGACCTTACGACGTGCATTTTACTTGGAAATTTTTTTCAACAAAAATAAATTCTCTAGAAAACTAAATAGTCGGTGACATGTTAGTCTAGGTAACCCCTGAAAATGTGAGCAACACGTAGGATAGAGCATGGAAATAATCAACGGTGAAGACCCAAAAATAGCCAATGCCTGCAAACTTGTAACATCCCTGTTAACCTAGTGTCCAAAAATTCACAACTTTCAAAAACTTTTTCAAAAACTAACCCATGTATGGTGAGTGTCATGTAGGAAACCTACCCTAGTGAGTTGCACTAGCTCCCAAATGCATTTAGTGGCATGAGCATCTTGTCTCTCTTTTATTTATGTGATTTGCCTAGTTATGATTTTATGTGATGCTAAGTAAATTAATTAATCAACCCTTGGTGACATGTGTACAACCATGGAAAGCACCTTGACCAAACCCTAGCTTATCCTAAGATTACCCACCAGCAAAGACATGCATGTGTGTACATATGTATAATTTTGCACCTAGTATGAAAGAGAGAGGGGAGAATATAGAAAAAGAAAAGGGAAAGAAAATAGGAAGGAGAGGGCAGCAGGCCAAGCCACCCGAGCAACCAGCCCACCACCGCACCCCCCCCCCTCTTTTCCCTCAGGCTCACGCGGCCCACTAAGGCCCGCAGGGAGCGGCCTTGCGCCCTTCCCTTCCTCCTCATTGGCGCCGATGACAAAGGGCCCGTGGACCCCACCCTGTCATCCCCTTCCTTTCCCCGTCCCCCTTTTCTTCCCGCCGAGACCGTCGCGACGCCGAGAAAGGAAGCGCCATCCCGCCGTTCCCGTCCAACCGCCTCGCCGCGGTAGCTGCGATGCCCGCCACGCCGCTCGTCCCCGCCGACGCACCGCATCACGACAAGGAGCGGCGCTGCCCCGCCTCGCTGACGCCACCGCGGGGAGCCAGCGCTTTTTCGCCGGCCGCCGCTCCAAATTGACGCGCCCCGCGCCCCGGCACCACCCAGCGACTCCCAAACCCTAGCCCGGCACGCGTGGATGTCCTCCACGTGCCCCGGGGGCACTGTGTGCCGTCCCACCGCCTCCCATGGCCGCCGCCGCTATAAATAGGGCACCTTCGGTGCCCTAGCTACTTCTTCCGCACTTTATTTGGTGGCATCTTTCACACGCCACGCCACTCGGAGGAAGGGCCGTGAAGGAGAAGGCGACCCCGGGAGGTAGGCGCACGCGGAGCCGCCACGCCGGAGCCAAGGAGGGCGACGCCGCCCGATCGGCTACGTCACCGCAGCCAGCTCGGCGCGGCACGGCGTCGACTCGTCACGGCCGCGCTTCTCCCACCACCACTACCCTTTCTACGCCGACACCTACGGTGAGCACCCCCTTCGCCGCCGCGCGCGTTTTACCGGCCGACCGAGCGTTGCCGCGAGCCCCCGCTGGGTGGCTCGGCGCCGCGCCTCGGGCACGCCGCAGCGCCGCGCGCGCGCATCGCGCCTGACGCCGCACACGCACGCCGCCAAGGCTGCGGCGGCGCCCGAACTCACCGGCCCAGCGGGTTCACGGTCGCCCGGGCGTCCCCCACGGCCGCCACGCCGTGCCAGCCCGCGGCGAGCGCCGCCGTGGCGCGGCCGTTCCACCGCGTGTTAGCCACCGTAGGCATCCGATGGGTGGGCGGCGTCGCCTCGCCCCCGTGCTCCTAGCCGCCCGAGCCCGACGGTGAGCCCCCCATCTTGTCCAATGCCCGCCGCGTTCACCGTCAGTACCCCGCCATGGCGTCGCCCGTTCTCCCACCGGTGGAGAGGGCAAGGCCGCCTTTGGCGTTACCTTGCCACTGCCACAGCACACACGCCGCGCACACGGGGAATGCCGGCGGCTCGGGCGCTGCTTCGTGCAGCCAGCAAGACCGAGCACGCGACGCCGCGGCGAGCACCACCACGGGCGAGGCCGTTCCACCGCCACGGCCTCACATCACCGCCACCGGAAGGCCAAGCCCCTCCTTTTCATCTCAGGAGCACGCGCCCGCCTAGCCGGGAAGCCGACGCACTTTTGCAGCCATGGAGGCCCACCGGAGAGGAGGCGCGAAGGAAGCTCGCCACCGGCGGCCCGCTCGGCATAGAAATGCAGGGAGGGGAGGAAGAGACCCGGGTTCCGTGAACCCGCGCGGTGGACCAGAGAGAGAGGGAGAAGGTGAGTGCGGTCCACCGTGGACCAAGCACGGGGCTCACGGTGCACGGCACCCCGGCCCACCGTGCACCAGCTCCGTGAGCCGCGGCCCAATGAGGCCCAAGCCCGCCACGTGGCCGCCCTCGCCTGCCGACACGTGTCCGGGCCGGGCCGGCCCAACCCGCCCCTGATCCAGCCCGTCCAGGCCCACACCGAGCCCGGTCGGCGTTGACCGTTGACCGGTCAACGTTGACCGTTGACCTGGCCCCACCAGTCAGTGACCCCACCAGAGCCGGCCAATCACAGCCTGCCACGTGTCACCTATTTTCGGAAAATAATAAAATGATTTTCTCTTTTTCGGATATGATTTAATCTTGAAAAATCATAATAAATCCATTTTAACTCCGAAAAAAATATGAAACCAGTGTCCAAATTTTTTCTAAAAATGAGCTCTAGGTCATAGGCTTATCCATGAGTGCATTTGCTTCTTTTGGTTTTCAGTTGCTTCTTTGTGCACCTCTATAGTAGCCCATAAAACGCGGTGTTATGTCATGCTTTTCGAGACGGAGGAGCCGTGACCGAGGAGGGAGAGGACTACGAGTACACCGAGGACCTGGGAGGCGACCCGATCGCGGGTGCCACGTCCCCACCCAACCTCTTAGCACCTAATTAGACATGCTATAAATAGTAATGCTAGCGCTCTATTTATTTGTCGCTTCTTTGCTTCTGATAGGATGCATGGTAGATTGTTTGTTTCAGCCTATGCCCCAGTCGAAACCTATCCCCTGCACACCCATTTGCTAGGTTTAGACTCGCGCGCTTATCATGTTTATCTCGATGCTACTCACTTATATTATCATTACCAGTGATGTATCATGATTGTGAGTGGCTACGGCACGTGGTGCCAATGATGTAGGAACCGGGTTTCTTGGGAGAGATCTTGGCGTGAGTCTTGGGTGTGTGGTGAGGGTTGTGTCGACTGGGTAGGATCAAGGGCAAGTCATGAGGACGAGCCATGCCGGGGGAGTGTGATCTGGGCGCTCCCCACGTGAGAATACCTGTGGCGGGTATATGTGTTGGGGAAAGGTTCCGGGAGGAGTGCCTTTGTGGTACGAATCGCTTGGAGCACGGAGGTGCCGTTGAGGCACGGGATTCGGGCCCCAAGTGAAGATATCCTCCCAGTCCCTCCTCCTCAGATCGGGTTTGGCGTTCTGCGGTTCACGGGACCCTATCGTGCACACCACTCGTTCCGATGGGCGGGAAACGACTTGACGACTATCCGCCCCTTGCCATTACTACTAGGTTGTTAGGCGTTCATGTAGGGAGGTACGGGCGTCGAGGCCCACACCCTCCCCCGAGACAAATGGTACCCTCTGGGATCCGGCACCACATCTCACAGTCTCAGCGTGCCGGTGGACTCCGGGGTGCCCCAGGGCTGAGTGGTAGAATGGCATTGGGCTTGTTAGTCGGCGGCTCGGTATCAGCCTAGGCGAGGCGCATCGCCGATGACGGTGATCTTGTGGTTCAGTGTACACACTCTCTGCGAGTTGTTGATCTATACGTATAGCCGTGTCCTCGGTCATGGACATTCCCGTGAGTAACCATACGTTCGTTATAGTGAGTGGAGTCCATTTCTCTTCTCTTCCCCCAGGTGTGGTGGTATCCGGCCTAGGGCCGTTGAGGTGAGGAGGAGCGGGGAGTCTTCCTCGCCGACTTGAGTGAGAGTGTGGTGTGATGAGTGTATGGATATGGGCCGGGATGGATGGGAGGTTCATGGGTATAAATGGGTCAAAACTTGACAAATATTATTTACTTATGCTATTGCATAGGAAACCCGAGCCTCAAATAGGTCTTTTCGATTACCCTTGCATCCACCTTCCGCATAGCAAGCTTCATTCATATGGGTGGGATTAGTGGCCGTACAAATCGTCTTGATACATTGTGGTTCGGGGGAGAACATCGAGTGGGAGACCGGCGAGGATGACGAGGAGGAGTAGGTGTCTCGTGCCACGCGCAAGTGGATGACGCTTCTTCCTATCTTATGCTTTTCCGTATGTGTGTGAGTGTGATTCCGCCTGGATGGCGATGTAATAAAGTACTTAAATCTACTACTTGTACTCTCTTATTTAAATATTCCGCTGTATGAGCACTCTGATCCACTGATGTATCGATGATGGCAGTGAGCCCCTCGAGGCCATTGCATTATTGTATTGTAAAAACGTGTCTTTTCCCCTTCGTGGAAAAGCGGGTTGTTCGGTTGGTATCGAGCCATACTTGCCCGTAGGGCGAGACCCCTAGAAATGGCCGATAGATTAGGATGAATTCTTATCTTCGGTTATATTTACCGACCTTGCATCTTTTTATGCATGGCTTATCTTATTTTCTAAATCTAAAAGTTGTCTTTTACCAATGCGGCTATGGAGACGCCCGAGCGAGTTGAGGACCAACGGGATGCACTACGGTGGGTTCGCCAAGGCTGGCTGCTGCGGGTGCTCTTGGACCTCGGGGTTAATCCCGAGCAGGTCCAAAGACGTCATCCGCGGGGAGAGGGGCATCGTTGCCATCTCCATCGAGGTGCCGCCGAGTGAGAACTGGCCGCACATCCGTGGTTTCACGGGCTTTGGCGGAGGTCGACACCACCGTCGACATGTGCGTTCGATCCGTTGCGCGCCGCGGCCCTCCGTACCGTGTGCCGCAACTCCCGCCAGCTCCGTGTGCCGCAACTCCCGCCAGCTCCTTGCGCACGGACCCTTCTGCATGCTGCCGGAGGCCGACACCGACTCCGGCGCTCCGACCCCGCCGAGGCTCACCGACATCGTCGAGCGGTCGGACCCAGGCTGGTCCGCATCTTTGGGCGTGACCTCCAGCTACGCTCTCGCCCGGGATCGTTACATAACGACCTTGGAGGCCGAGAACCGCCGCTACAGAGGCTTCTGCTCAAGACCGACAACATCGTCGCCGAGATGGAGCGGGGCGAGCTTCGTCTGCGAGGCGAGCTGAGCTGGAGAGAGAGCCGCTGCCCAAGGAGGCCATGCTCGAGAGGGAGAACGGCGACTCCAGGGACGGAGATCGCCAACCTCCGAGACCAGGTTGGGGACTTCAGGCTCCGCAACCACTACTTGGACAGCCCAGCGTCCTTGAGCTCGAGAGTACCCTGGCTCGTACCACGGAGGCCCTCCGGGGGCGAGGGGCGCCACCGAGGAACTTCAACCTCCGCTACCAGGGGCTTCTGAACGAGGTCAACTGGGGGAAGAAGAGGATCACTCGGGGAGGCGCAGACCATGCACGGAACAACGTGCTCCACCAGTGCAGCTCATGAAGAGCGAGCGCATCGCTCACGACCGACTCCGTCGTGTGGAGAAGGCACGGAGGAAGTCGGACAAGCGGCGCGTCGACGAGTACCACCAGTTGCAGCGGGCTGTGCCCGCCGTGTACCGTCGCCGCCCTTCGTCGAGGACTTCCGCCCGCCGGGAGCACTGCTCAATCTGCGAGCCACCGACACCGGCCACCTGCGACCTGCTTTGGGACTCCCCGGATGGAGTCGGCGACCTCCTTCACCAACCGGGTATGCTTGGCTGTTGAGCCTTCTACCCCCTGCACCACCACCACCTCCACCCGGTCGGCGGCACCACACGGGGCCCGAGCCTTCCACCCCACTCTCTCCGGCTACCCCACCCTCGACACCTAGGTGTTCTACCCATGTTACCAGTAGTGTAGGCTAGCATCCTTACATGTATGCCTGTAGCGTACCGGAGACATGTCTCACCTACCCAAGGATAGAGTAATTGTCACCCTTTTGGAGCCTACCCGCGAGTAGGCGTTTCTCGAGTCTTCTAAGCGTAGCTGCTAGAGACATCGCCATGTAATAAAATGGATGTAATGGATGCTTGGATTTTATGCAATCTTTATGGATCTTTATGCTTCTTTGATTGAGTGTACTATTAGCGTTTTTCAAATAAATTGACTAACAACTTAACCACTCAATTTTAATGCAAGCTTGATATCTTAAATCAATACCTCTAACAGATGTCCCTCCGCCGCTCTAGCCGCTTGCTGAACCGCCCACAGACGCCGATGCCGGCAGTTCGAGGACGTGGGCGTGGTCGCGGGCGTGGTCGCCCGTGGCGCCGGCGTCCGGCGTCGGACACGTTCCAATCAACTTCGAGGAGGACGGTTGTCGTGGAGGACGTTCACGAGGAGAACGCAGTGCCACGACCCGCACCCGGTGGGGGTGCTATCCCCCGACCCACCACCGGCGGGCTCGCCCACCGCCACCGCCGCCTCCGCCTCCGCCGCCCCCCCGCTCTTGGCCGAGGTCATGCGGCGCCGGACCCAGTGTTGGAGGAGACCAGGCGAGGGAGTTCTTCGCCGCCACGGAGGTCCGCCCAACGACTTCCAACAAGCAAGCTTGAGGGCTTTCTCAAGCCGAGGCCACCGACCTTCGACAACTCCGACGACCCCATAGTCGCCCTCGACCGGCTCAAGGAGATCGTGAAGAACCTCGACCTCACCACCCGCACGGACGAGGAGTGTGGCCATCGCCGCACACCCGCTCGTCGGGGCTGCGTGCGTGGTGGGGCGGCTCTTCTGCGACATGCACGCAGACCCCGCGCACATCACCTGGGAGGAGTTCGAGGAGGCCTTCATCGAGTACCACGTGCCAGAGGGGGTGATGGACGCCAAGGTGGAGGAGTTCCGCAACATCCAAAGGGGGATCCCGGAAGATCCGGGAGTACGGCAACCGCTTCACCTCCATGATGCGGTATGCCCCCAAATGACACCGACACGTAAAAGAAGAAAATGTACTTCTTCAAGAAGGGTCTCAACACGCGCATCAAGCTTTCTCTCTCCACACACCTGCCACACCCTCCGTGAAATGATGAACAAGTGCCCGGAGATCGAGAAGGATCGCTTGAGGCTGATCTGTCGAAGGAGAAGAAGAAGAGACGCGTTCGAGGGGTCGTCCCAGCACCTCCGCTCCCACGAGGTCGCGTGGGAGGGCTGCCCTCACTCCGCACCCGCACCGTCAAGCGCGCGCGCCTACCGTGAGCCAGGGTGGTGGTACCTACACCACCAACTACCCCCCGCCCCCTTCGGGGGTACGAGCGCGTGGAAGACCCCCTCGCACCGAGCACGTGGAAGGCTGCCGCCTACCCCCACAAAGGCGGCATCCCTTTCACTTGCTTCGGGGTGTGGCAAGCCCGGCCACAAGATTCTCGACCTGCCCCGACAGAAAGATGCTGCTACACCGGCGGCTCCAGCCGCGGAAGCCGCCCGTCCCAGCGACGCCCCTTAGAGTGCCCCGGGAGCCACCGCATGGCCGCGACCCACCTCACAGCAGAGGACGCCCAGGCGCCCCGACGTGGTGTACGGTATGTTCATGGTTAACGGAGCTAAGGCTTCGGTGCTTTTTGATTCTGGTGCTACATGCTCATACATATCATCCAAGTTTGCACGAGAGAATCACGTACCCGTCACTCCACGACGGGGGAGCTATTGTAACAAGTTCCCCTTGGGAAACTTGAGGTGTACGCACAAATGTCGGGGGAGTGAGAATAAACATCGAGGGTCACCCTTTTCTAGCCAACCTCACCCTTCTTCCTTCTAATGGTCTAGATGTCATCTTGGGGATGGATTGGTTAACCCAAAGACAAGGGTGTGATCTCATGCTCACCCAGTATGTAGAGTTTACCCATCCCAAGGGTCATGTAATCGTCAGTGTGAGCCCAACCACGGCAAAAAACGGTCTCCGTGTTGTGTGCCCTAAAGGCCAAAACCATGGAGGACGTACACAGAGTATGTGAGTATCCGGATGTGTTTCCCGAGGAGTTGCCGGGAATGCCACCGGATCGTGATGTGGAGTTCGTGATCGACCTTCTGCCTCGGTACGGGACCGATTGCCAAACGACCCTACCGCATGTCGGTCGACGAGCCGGGAGGAGCTCAAGAAGCGACTTAAGGAGCTTTCCGACAAAGGGGTACATCAGGCCTAGTGCTTCCCCTTGGGGATCTCCCCGTCTGTTCGTAAAGAAGAAAAAGATGGCTCGATGAGGATGTGCATAGACTACGAGGAATCTAAATGCCGTGGATTGTCAAAGAACAAGTACCCTCTTCCAAGGATCGATGACTTGCTTGATCGGTTGAGGAATGCCAAGTTCTTCTCCAAGATTGACCTTCGATCGTGGTACCACCACGATGAAGATTCGGCCCGAAGATATACCTAAGACAGCCCTTTGTCACTCGGTGCAGGCGTGTATGAGTTCACGGTAGTGTCGTTTGGGCTCACTAATGCCCCGGCCTACTTCATGAACATGATGAACAAGGTGTTCATGGACGAGTTAGACAAGTTCGTCGTCGTGTTCATTGATGACATACTCGTCTACTCGGCTTCAAATTGAGGAACACGAACAAAGATCTCGAGGACAGGTGCTTGAGAAGCTAAGGCAGAATCAGCTCTATGCCAAGTTCAGCAAATGTGAGTTCTGGCTCGAAGAAGTTGCATTTCTGGGACATGTGCTTACCGCAGAAGGAGTGGCAGTAGATCCAGCCAAGATTGAAGCTGTGAAGGCATGGGAGCAGCCCCGCAACGTGACTGACATTCGGAGTTTTCTTGGTTTAGCGGGCTACTACCGCCGCTTCATCGAGAACTTCTCCAAGATTGCAAGACCCATGACCAATCTCCCGAAGAAGACCAATGAGTTTGAATGGACTCGGGATTGTGAGAGAAGCTTTCGGACTCGAAGGAGAAGCTTACCACTACCCCCGTGCTAGCCCCGCGGATATTCGTCGGGACTTCGTGATCTCATCATGCGATGCTTCGGCCATGGCTTGGGGTGTGTCCTTATGCAAAACGGAAAAGTGATCGCTATGCCTCCCGACAAATTGAAGCAACACGAGCAACGCTATCCGACACATGATCTCGAGCTTGCGGCGGTTTGTACACGCCTTGAAGATCCGGAGGCACTACTTGATTGGCAACAAGTGTGACATCTACACCGATCACAAGAGCCTAAAATACTTCTTCACCCAGAAGATCTGAACATGAGACAAATAAGATGGCTAGAATTGATCAAGGACTACAACCTAGAGATCCACTATCATCCGGGAAGGGCTAATGTAGTCGCAGACGCATACGAGCCGCAAGAGCTATTGCCACTACCTCACGACGAGTACCACCCCTCCCCGAGCTATGTCGTGAGATGGAGAAGCTCCAGGCTAGAAGAAGTGCCGAGGGAGCCGGATGAACTTTCTCGAGAGTGCAGTGCAATCTTGAAGAAAGGATCCGCAAGGCCCAAGAGACCTGTCCCGAGATCACGAGTTTCGAGAGCTCATGAGGATAGGCAAGTGTCCTCGAATTCAGAGAGAAGACGGGCACGGAACCATCATGTACAAAGATCGTGTCTGCGTACCCCTAGACGAGAAGCTACGGGAAGAGATTCTGTCGGAAGGGCATGATTCCAAGTTCTGCATACATCCAGGAAGCACCAAGATGTACAACGATCTCAAGAAGACCTTCTGGTGGAGAGGCATGAAAGCAGACATTGCGGGACATGTGGCAAGATGTGACATATGCAACCGAGTCAAGGCGGAGCATCAAAGACCAGCCTGGATCATTAAAGCCGCCGATGTACCAACTTGGAAGTGGGAGAGCATCTCTATGGACTTCATAGTCGGACTGCCCCGCTCCCCAAAAGGGCATGACTCTATCTGGGTGATCGTCGACCGGCTAACCAAGGTGGCCCATTTCGTTCCAGTCAGCAATAGCTACCCGACGGATAAGCTAGCTGATCTGTATGTAGACCACATCCTGAGGTTACACGGCGCCCCGAGCTGTATCGTGTCCCGACCGAGGTAGTCGGTTCAGTATCTCGCCCCGAAGAGCCTCCATAAGGCAATTGGCACCCGACTCGACTATAGCACCGCATACCACCCTTAGACAGATGGGCAGACAGAGAGAGTAAATCAAATCCTAGAGGACATGTTGAGAGCTAGCGTACTCAAGTACGGGAAGGACTGGGAGAAAAGCTTGTCCCATGCAGAGTTCTCCTACAACAACAGCTACCAAGCTAGCATTCAGATGTCACCGTTCGAGGCCCTCTACGGGAGGAAATGTCATACCCCGCTTATGTGGTCCGAGGTTGGCGAGAGGTCATTCTTTGGGCCCGCCAAGATCCAAGAAGCTGAAGAAGGAGTCGCCCAAGTGCGAGAGAACCTGAGGGTTGCTCAAAGCAGACAAAAGAGCTACGCGGATAAGAGGAGACGAGAGCTCCAGTTTGAGATTGGGGACTTCGTCTATCTTAAGGTGTCTCCGCTACGAGCCACCCGCAGATTCCATGTGAAGGGGAAACTAGCCCCTGTGTATGTCGGCCCATACAGATCTCTGCCGGAGAGTAGGAAAGTTGGCCTACAGGCTGGAGTTGCCGGAGGAGCTGACCGGAGTACACCCCGTATTCCACGTATCTCAGCTTCGCAAATGCTTAAAGGTGCCAGATCAACAGGTGCCCACGGACATCTTGGATCTCCAAGACACGCTTGAGTACAAGGAGCACCCCACGTGTATCCTTGATCGAGCAACCAAGGAGACTCGAAGCACCACAATCCCCATGTGCAAAGTTCGGTGGAGCAACCACACCGAAAAGAGAAGCCACGTGGGAGAAGGAGTCGGAACTCCGGATGCTCTATCCCTACCTCTTCGAAAGGTACGCCTTCTTCAATCTCGAGGACGAGATTCTCGTAAGGGGGGGTCTCAGAACATCCCCTGTTAACCTAGTGTCCAAAAATTCACAACTTTCAAAAACTTTTTCAAAAACTAACCCATGTATGGTGAGTGTCATGTAGGAAACCTACCCTAGTGAGTTGCACTAGCTCCCAAATGCATTTAGTGGCATGAGCATCTTGTCTCTTTTTTATTTATGTGATTTGCCTAGTTATGATTTTATGTGATGCTAAGTAAATTAATTAATCAACCCTTGGTGACATGTGTACAACCATGGAAAGCACCTTGACCAAACCCTAGCTTATCCTAAGATTACCCACCAAAGAAAGACATGCATGTGTGTACATATGTATAATTTTGCACCTAGTATGAAAGAGAGAGGGAGAATATAGAAAAAGAAAAGGGAAAGAAAAATAGGAAGGAGAGGGCAGCAGGCCAAGCCACCCGGCGGCCAGCCCGACCCCACCGCCGCACCCAGCGCCCCTCTTTTTTCCCTGCTCACACGCGGCCCGGCCCGGCTAAGGCCCGCAGGCCGGGCAGCCGCCCTTCCTTCCTTCCTCCTCACGGCGCCCGATGACAGGCGGGCCCAGGGGACCCCACCTGTCATCCCCTTCCTTTTCCCTCCCCCTTTTTTTTCCCGCCCGAGACCGTCGCGGCCGAAAGAAAGCGGCCATCCTGGCCGTTCCCGTCCAACCGCCTCGCCGCGGTAGCTGCGGATGCCCGCCACGTCGGCTCGTCCCGCGCCGGCGCACCGCATCACGACAAGGAGCGGCGGCCCGCCTGGCGGCGCCCGCTGCGGGAGCCAGCGTTTCTTTTTTCCCGACCGCCGCTCCAAATTGGGCGCGCCCGCGCCTTCGGCACCACCCGCGACTCCCAAACCCTAGCCCGGCACGCGTGGATGTCCTCCACGTGCCCCCAGGGCACTTGTGTGCCGTCCACCGCCTCCCATGGCCGCCGCCCGCTATAAATAGGGCACCTTGGGTGCCCTAGCTCTTTCTCCGCACCCCCGCCGCCGCTGGTGGCATCTTTTCACACGCCACGCCACTCGGGGAAGGGCCGTGAAGGAGAAGGCGACCCCGGGAGGTAGCTGCACCCGGAGCCGCCACGCCGGAGCCAAGGAGGGCAGCGCCGCCCCGATCGGCTCACGTCACCGCGGCGGCTCGGCACGGCACGGCGTCGACTCGTCACGGCCAGCTTCTCCTGCACCACTACCCTTTCTACGCCGACACCTACGGTGAGCACCCCGCCGCCGCCCGCGCGTTTTACCCGACCGGAGCGCGTTGCCGCGAAGCCCCGTCAGGTGGCTCGGCGCCCGCGCCTCGGAGCACCGCACGCAGCGCACACGCCGCACGCACACAGCGCCTGCGCACGCGCTGCGCGGCGGCGCGCCTCCTCACCGAGCGGGTTCACGAATTCGCCGCGTCCCCCGGCGCGCCACGCCGTGCCGCCACGGCGAGCGCCGCCGTGGCGCGGCCGTTCCACCGTGTTAGCCACCGTAGGCGCATCCGATGGGTGGGCGGCGTCGCCTCGCCCCGTGCTCCCTAACCGCCCGAGCCCGGCGGTGAGCCCCCCTGTCTTGTCCAATGCCGCCGCCCAGCGTTCACGTTGAGTACCCGCCATGGCGTCGCCCACGTTCTCCTACGGTGGAGGGCAAGGCCGCCGCCCTTGGGCGTTTGTCCACAAGACACGCCACGCCTACACGCTACAAGACACGGGAATGCCGGCGGCTTCGGGCGCGGCTCGTGCAGCCAGCGCACCGAGCACGCCGCCGCGAAAGAGCACCACCACGGGCGAGGCCGTTCCACCGCCACGGCCTCACTTGCCAGCCACCGGAAGGCCAAGCCCCTCCTTTTCATCTCCGGGAGCACGCGCCCGGCTAAGCCGGGAAGCCGACGCACACCCTTTGCAGCCATGGAGGCCCACCGAGGAGCCGCCAAGGAAGGAAGCCGCCGCGGCGGCTCTGCCTGGCATAGAACAGAGGAGGGAGGAAGAGACCCATGGGTTCCGTGAACCCGCCTCGCGGTGGACCAGAGAGAGAGGGAGAAGGTGAGTGCGGTCCACCGTGGACCAAGCACAGGGCTCACGGTGCACCCCAAGACCCGGGCCCACCGTGCACCGGGCCTCCGTGAGCCGCGGCCCGGTGAGAGGCCCAAGCCCGCCACGTGGCCGCCCTCCTTGTTGACACGTGTCCGGGCCGGGCCGGCCAACCCGGCCCCGATCCGGCCCGGCCCCAGCCCACACCGAGCCCGGCCGGCGTTGGCCAGTTGACCGGTCAACGTTGACCGTTGACCTGCCCCACCCAGTCAGTGACCCCACCAGAGCCGGCCAATCACAGCCTGCCACGTGTCACCTATTTTCGGAAAATAATAAAATGATTTTCTCTTTTTTCGATATGATTTAATCTTGAGAAAATCATAATAAATCCATTTTAACTCCGAAAAAATATGAAACCAGTGTCCAAATTTTTCTAAAAATGAGCTCTAGGTCATAGGCTTATCCATGAGTGCATTTGCTTCTTTTGGTTTTCAGTTGCTTCTTTGTGCACCTCTATAGTAGCCGCTAAACGCGGTGTTATGTCACGCTTTTCAGAGACGGAGGAGCCGCTGACTGAGGAGGGAGAGGACTACGAGTACACCGAGGACCTGGGAGACGACCCGACTACAGGTGCCACGTCCCACCCAACCTCTTAGCACCTAATTAGACATGCTATAAATAGTAATGCTAGCGCTCTATTTATTTGTCGCTTGCTGCTGCTGATAGGATGCATGGTAGATTGTTTGTTTCAGCCTATGCCCCAGTCGAAACCTATCCCCGCACACCCGCTAGGTTTAGACTCGCGCTTATCATGTTTATCTCGATGCTACTCACTTATATTATCATTACCAGTGATGTATCATGATTGTGAGTGGCTACGGCACGTGGTGCCAATGATGTAGGAACCGGGTTTCTTGGGAGAGATCTTGGCGTGAGTCTTGGGTGTGTGGTGAGGGTTGTGTCGACTGGGCAGGATCAAGGGCAAGTCATGAGGACGAGCCATGCCGGGGGAGTGTGATCTGGGCGCTCCCCACGTGAGAATACCTGTGGCGGGTATATGTGTTGGGGAAAGGTTCCGGGAGGAGTGCCTTTGTGGTACACGAATCGCCGAACGGGAGGTGCCGTTTGAGGCACGGGGGATTCGGGCCCCAAGTGAAGATATCTGTCCGGTCCCTCCCTCCTAAGGACCGGGTTGGCGTTCCTGCGGTTCACGGGACCCTATTGTGCACACCACTCGTTCCTGATGGGCGGGAAATGACTTGACGACTATCTGGCCCCTTGCCATTACTACTAGGTTGTTAGGCGTTCGTGTAGGGAGGTACGGGCGTCGAGGCCCACACCCTCCTGAGACAGCGTGGTACCCTCTGGGATCCGGCACCACGTCTCACAGTCTCAGCGTGCCGGTGGACTCCGGGGTGCCCCAGGGCTGAGTGGTAGAATGGCATTGGGCTTGTTAGTCGGCGGCTCGGTATCAGCCTAGGCGAGGCGCATCGCCGATGACGGTGATCTTGTGGTTCCAGGTGTACACACTCTGCAGAGTTGTTGATCTATACGTATAGCCGTGTCCTCGGTCATGGACATTCCCGTGAGTAACCATACGTTCGTTATAGTGAGTGGAGTCCATTTCTCTTCTCTTCCCCTGGGTGTGGTGGTATCCGGCCTAGGGCCGTTGAGGTGAGGAGGAGCGGGAGTCTTCCTCGCCGACTTGAGTGAGAGTGTGGTGTGATGAGTGTATGGATATGGACGGGATGGATGGGAGGTTCATGGGTATAAATGGGTCAAAACTTGACAAATATTATTTACTTATGCTATTGCATAGGAAACCCAGAGCCTCAAATAGGTCTTTCGATTACCCTTGCATCCACCTTCCGCATAGCAAGCTTCATTCATATGGGTGGGATTAGTGGCCAGTACAAATCGTACTGATACATTGTGGTTCAGGGGAGAACATCGAGTGGGAGACCGACGAGGATGACGAGGAGGAGTAGGTGTCTCGTGCCACGCGCAAGTGGATGACGCTTCTTCCTATCTTATGCTTTTCCGTATGTGTGTGAGTGTGATTCCGCCTGGATGGCGATGTAATAAAGTACTTAAATCTACTACTTGTACTCTCTTATTTAAATATTCCGCTGTATGAGCACTCTGATCCACTGATGTATCGATGATGGCAGTGAGCCCCTCGAGGCCATTGCATTATTGTACGAAAACTGTGTCTTTTCCCTTCGTGGAAAAGCGGGTTGTTTCAAAACTGCAGTAGCCTTCTTCAGTTTTTACAACATAATAAACAGTAGCATCAGCAGCGCTGCAAGTTTCTTTGCAAGAGCTCATGTGCTGTGTGTAGTACAGAGAGATGCCAAATATCTATCAGTGCAAATCAATTGCCAGAAATTCCTAGAAAAGGAGTTCAGGAACAGAAGCAGGTTGTGCATAGAATGGGGCAGAGAGATAAGCTGATGAGTGCATTCCAAACAGGCACATAGACTGAATAAATTGCATCAAGCTCCACACGATGCCATCCTATATACATAAATAATAGACTTGAATGACCATAGTAAGAGGTTCATTCAGAACTGCAACTGTACCTTAGAAAACCTTAAGACCCACATCACTGGATCATGAGTTAACTCTACAGGCAAACTACTGGAGAGTTAGATACTATATAGTTACTCAGTTCTAAATTTTCAATGTACACCCAACTTCAGTACAACTCCCGATCCAACAGTCAAAAGTCACTTAGATGAATGGTTCCACTTAAGTTGTACTCAAAAGCATTTCCCTTTCCCTGTTCTACAGCTTTCTCGGCAACATGTTCTTATGCACATCGTCCATGTGAGATCAAACTAAAACCTGCAGAAAGAAGAAAACTCATTAAATATTTCCAAAACTTGGAAACAAAACAACATCTAGAAAATAAATAATGTCAAGAAGCTGATCCAGTTCCTCCACTTCCTAAACCTCAAAGAACTACTGAAACTAGTTCTCGATCCTGATTCCTCAAAGTAGTCATCCACTTTGAACACAGGGGGACTGAAACATGTGGAGAGATTTTGAAATGACAATTGACAATGCAAGAGGATCGACTCCCATTTCCAATATTATACCTTCACAAATTCATAACTACCTCAAGCACTTGATCCAAAAAAGAAAAAAGAAAACAATCCTCATCAAAGACCTTTTGATTTTTTTTTTTTAGATGGAAAAGAATAATGCTACTGTACATGTAAACCTTCCTGACACAATTATCTATTTTATTTCCAATGCAGTTTTTCTTTCTTATCCAGCTGTTTCCAAGTGTTCTCAAGGGACTTATTAGGTTGTTTCGTGCCCAAACTAGCCATACTACTTGGAATAATTCTGTTAAGGTTTCATCACCCTACTACACACACATTAGCTAAAACTTCAATGAATGCCTCGCCGTACCAGTTCCAGCTTTATGTGTACTTCCACACTCATGTACTTACACCACCACAGCCACGAAACCAACCAAGGGGTGGCCACTGGCCAGAGACCCTGTAGCTACCCAATCCGGTCACTTCCTGACAGACGTGACAAACCCCTAGCTAGTTAACCAGTGTTTGAGACTGCAAAACAGCCTCCTAATCTTGAAATCTTTTTGTTAGGCTGCTCCTGCTCTGGAAGCTTGACCTATTTCATCAGCTTTTCATAACAGATATCTGTCCAACAACACCTCCCTCTTTTAACTGCTACTTTAAGGTTCTGTTCTATCTATGACTGCTTTTTATCCAATAGGAACCCCTTTGTTAGTGGCGCACAAGCTAAAGTTGACTGCCATCTGGGCCCCCTGGCCCACTCCTGATAAGCATAATTCGAACTGACATCCCAGTAATAGTATTACTACTGATGTTTTGAGACAAAAAAGGATACTTCAATTTGCAAAAGGATAATGCTAGTATACATGTAAACCTTGCTTCCCAACACAGAAGAGGTTTACATGGCATTTTCACTTCTCTAAATTTCCAAGTATTTTCCAGAGGTTTATTTGTTACGTGCCCAAACTAGCCATTACCCAAATTTGCAGCCAAAAAATTATTAAGGTTCTTATTGCAATAGTCCACACAAATTCATTACAGTAGCAGATCAGCATTGGTGGATTGGTCGAAAATAGTTCTGACAGTCACTTTTGTCACCAACAGGTTTGTCCCTGTGGCCGGAGGCTCAGACCATGCTGATCCTTTAGAGAACTTTCATCTAATTTTCTTGATCCCTAAACAAAGACTAGGCTACACTATATCATCTATGTAAATTAAGAAACTAGGAAATAGGCAACAGACTAGGAGTCTAGGACTCGAACTTTTCCTCTAACCAGCTAGATAGCTTGACTAAACTAACATCTCTCTTTCCACAATACATCAGCTAAGAATTCAATGAATCCCTCAACACAACAATGCCTCATTCCAGCTTTTTGTGCACTTAGTTTAACAAAGAAATCTTGCAGAGTTTTATTTCAAAGTTCAAAAGGTAATTTTATCACATGTAGCATGCCTTGTTTATTAAATTAGTTACTCCACCTGGAACTAAGCTTCAAACCACTGAGTCTGGATAGGGCTATCAAAACATGATATCAGGATGCCTATATCAGACATTAAATTATAAGCCAGCGCATAACAAAAATTGAAGCATTCTAGGACTCCGAATTCACTCTTGCATGAACGTTCAAGTACAAGAATTTGAAAATTATTTTGCTACCTTTTAAGATCATTTACAGGGCAGAAACAAAAGATATTCTACCTATCCACAGTGGTAAACAATTGGTGTATAGCCATAAGCACATGGTATCTCAAGAAAAAGCATATTTACCTGAAAGGATACAACTTCATTGCCCTGCTCATAGCCACTTTACGCACAGCAACCCGGTGATGCCTTCTTCTGAAACAAGGCTCATGTTCTTTCGTCACAGTTGATGTGGCCCCTTCATTTTTCCCTTTGTCGAGAAAATGTCCACTGGAAGCTGGCCTCTTATTGCCTTCATTCATGGACTCAACGTAATGTGGAATATCTGTTCTTTTGCAGCTGCTTTTACCCATGCACCCAGCTATCTGAGGTTCCTCCTTGTCACCTCTCTGTGTCATCACTTCTCTGTCTGAAGACTTATATTTTCGCATGGACTCAGCACAAGGTGGAATAGCTCGTTCATTGTTGATGCTTCCCTCATTGCAGATACCAGATGTCCATTGTTCCTTCTGGCCACCAGAGGGCTTTTCTGATAAACCATACAATTTTGATTGCTTAATCCTCTTGCCCTTTTTCTCAGACACAAACTTAGGTGTGGGGCTAACAAAAGGGGAAAGATTGCCATCACAGTCCACAACGAAGCTTCTGTCAGCTTCATCTTCCTCCCTAAACCGTTTGTTCCCTCTTGGCTCCATGATGATGTCTTTTAGTTGATCCCAAGCACGATCATTCTCTTTGTCTTCTGCTAAACCAAGATCTGATCTTTCTTGAGGCATGGTAGTTCTACCTTCACTGTGACCTGAGGCATGCTCAGTGCCACCCTGAAATTTGTCCGGTTGGTCCATTGGTAGAGTGTCACTGTCTCCTGCTGCTAAATGAAATTCTGAACTTTCCTGAGGCATGGTGGTAATTCCATCTTCTAGGTGACCAGAAGCAAGCTCAGCACATCCCTGAAGTTTATCCTCCTGGTTTGGCAGTGGGCTGTTATTGGTGTCTGTTGCTAAATCAAAATGTGAACTTTCTTCGTGCTGAACAGAGGCATGCTCAGCACATCCCTGAAGTTTGTCCTGCTGGTTTGGCAGTGGGCTGTTATTGGTGCCTGTTGCTAAATCAAAATGTGAACTTTCTTCAGGCTGAACAGAGGCATGCTCAGCACATCCCTGAAGTTTGTCCGGCTGGTTTGGCAATGGGCTGTTATTGGTGCCTGCTGCTAAATCAAAATGAGAATTTTCTTGAGGTATGGTATTTCCATCTTCGAGCTGAACAGAAGCATGCTCAGCACATCCCTGAAGTTTGTCCTCCTGGTTTGGCAGTGGGGTGTTATTGGTGCCTGCGGCTAAATCAAAATGTGAACTTTCTTGAAGCATGGTGATTCCATCTTCGAGCTGGACAGAGGCATGCTCAACACATCCCTGAAGTTTGTCCTCTTGGTTTGTCAGTGAGGTGTCACCATCACCTGCGGCTAAATCAAAATGTGGACTGGAATGAGACATCGCAATTCCATCCTCGAGCTGACGAAAGACATGCTCAAGACATTCCTGAGGTTTGTCCTCCTGGTTTGCCAGTGGGGTGCCGGTGCCACTGTCTCCTATGGCTAAATCAATATCTGAACTTCCTTGAGGCATAGCAATTCCATCTTCGCGCTGACATGAAGCAAGCTCAACAACTTTATCCTGCAGGTTATTCAGCTGTCGGGTGTCACTGACGCCATTGCCCGTGGCATGATTGCCACCTCCTGGTGCTTCTGCAGGAGGTAAAATGTACTGCAAGGAGTCCTCAGCGACAACTGGATGGCTGGCATTTGGTTCAGCATCAGCAGTTCCACACTTGGCATCTTTGCAAGCAGGTGGACAAGGACGAAGCTCGTGACACTCAACCAGGAGGCGCCTTGGCCCCTTGACCCACTCGAAAGCAGCTTCCACGACCATGGAATCAGTGAGCTGAAACCAGGAACCATCGAGTTCAATCTGCGAAATGAAACAGTGCCAACAAATGAAGCCAAAAGAAACGAAATTTTCCACAACAGGGCAACCAAAACGAAATTGGCGGCTAAAGATTAATGTTTCGACACCCGCATTGTCATTCCGGAACCATACCTGCAAGGATGCGACGGCGATTGGCCCGGTGCGGGGGAAACACGCGGCGTGCTCCGCGCTCACTTGGCCTGCATGTTCAATTTGGGGTTCAAATCAGGAGGAATGCAGATGTAAAGGGATCGATTTGCAGCGGAATCGCCATAAACAAGAATCAAGGAATAAAAAGGCGGAAATTTTTTCTCTAGATGGGGAGAGTGAGGAGAAAGGGGAGGAAGATGGAGAGGCACGCACGCTTGAGGTCGGCGACGGTGGTGGCGCGGGCGGGGAAGGAGACGACGAGGCGCGTGCCGAGGCTCGTCTCCAGGAAGACCGTCGCGGTCTCGGCGGCAGCCATCGCCGACGCGGACACTAGGCAGGGGTCGATTTCCCCTGCGCGGCGCCGCGGCCTCGAATCGCCGCGGCTTCCCTGGTCGGCGGAGGCGGCGGAGAAAACCCCACCGGCGAAGCCGAAGGGGGTTTGCTGTTTGCGCGAGTTGTTGTGCTGCTGCAGTCAACCTGCGTTTGACTAGTTACAAGTACGACAGTGGTGGTCCTTGGTTTTCATTTCTGTCTTTGCGATTTGTAATAACGAGGATTTGTATTAGCAGCTACCTCCGTCCTAAAATATGGAATATTTAAATATTTATTAAAATTTATTTTAGATTATAAAATATTCTAGATAAATTAGCTTCTTTAAAATATCGATCAGGTGTAATAAGAACGAGATTTTTTATAGCTAAGTGAGGGCTACATGAGTTATATGGTTTATCTAATAATTTCTAGGATTTGTAGATACCAACCCCATATTTATTTGAATTTTCTGCTAATAAACCCGACAGTGAAGGATCACCATTGCTCACTAGAATACGACAGTGATGGCCGATAATGATTATCAGAAAATGATAGGCCGGTAATTATTACTAGCCCTGCAGTATTAAGAAGAGACTTAGTTGGCCTATTGAAGTCCCTTTGGAGTCTTTTTTTTTTTGTTTCCAGCATCTTTTGTCTTGCTAGTTTAGTTTTTTTTTTTTTTACATAAAGGCTACTCTGTTGCAATAATAAATGATTGTGTGTAAAACTCTTGCAGAGGCTGAAGTATAATCTATTTCTTTTTTTCTAAAAAGAAACATTACCCTTTAAACAGCCTCTACTTCCACAAATGTACCTACTCTGTCCTTGTAGCCTTTTTTTTGCGACTCTGTCCTTGTAGCCTTGTTGATCATTGTGCTAACCATTTGCAGTTGCAGAATGTGGACTATGACATCACATCCGACCATATGGCCATGGCCAAAGCCAAGGGCGTGGCACAGTGGCCTATGAGTTTAGTTCTCTAACTCTCCTCCTGAACTTGTTTATAAAAACACATATACATTGGTATTCTGAGTTAAGCATCTTTCTTGTGAGTTTTCCATATACGTGGTACTACTACACTCTCACTTAGGCCTTTGGAATTCTTTGATTAATTAATTGAGTAAATATGGACCAAACCCAGTTAATCCAACACACACTAACTTTATTTTTTACTTTATTAGCTTAGAGTTTCAAAGAGCCAAAATAGCTCTCCTGTCCATTAGCAGTGAATGGGTCTCTTACTCCCTTCACAAACCATTGCATAAATATTTTCAGATTTAACACATCACATCATTACACAACCTAATTAGAGACGACAAACGGCGCTACACATGCACCCCAAATGCATGACGACGTGCTCATCACTATTGTGTATTTTCTTTGCACCATACAAAGATGCCTTGAACCCGCTATATCCAGTGTGGTACTAGCTATGATACAAGCATAATTTTGTTCGGCTGATATTATAAGCCATCTGATGAGCTGAATAACTTATTTTCTGAAGAGAAATAGTGTTGAAATGCTGGTTGATAAGTTGAAACGAACAGGTAGTATGGTGGTCTGTCATGTGCACCAAAATCCTGACAGCCGGCGGCAGATGAGGTCAGTCAGTCCTTCCATCTGTGGCCGCAGCTGGGGTTGCAGCACACGAAGAAGAGCGTCATGCCGTCCTCGCCTCTCGTCGTCGCCTGCAGCACCGCCGGCCACCATGCATCAGCACTCATGTTGTTCGAGGTCACTGAAGATTATAATCAATAAAACTGAGCCCATGGTGGTGAGCCTGACCTGGAAGAAGACGGCCTCGCCGTGGCCGCAGGCGGCGCAGCGGACGGACTTGGTGCGCGGCAGCGTTGGGTCGGAGGCGACGTCCTCGAACAGCACCTGCGTGAGCTCGCCGGCGGCGTGGTCCACCACGTTCCGGTACACGCAGTTGCTGTCCGCCACCTCCTGATGCTCGCAGTTCCTGCAGGCGAAGAGGAGCGCCTTGTTCGCCCTGTCCTCCTTGGGATACAGTATGTTGTTGCTGCATCGCATCGCATTGCATCAAATAAACAGAAAGTGCTCTGTTCATGAATCGGAGTAGAGTGCTTCAAGAAAGAGGATGAGCATATACCGATCAATCGACCACCAGCTCACCATTCACAGCAGAACCTCATGGTGCTCATGGCCGATGCTGCTCCTGCTGCTGCCTGTCGTCAGCTCCCCTGCTCTCACTGTTCCAGTGACCTGTAAATGATTCCAGGAAGCAGAGCAAATTGCCAAGCACTTGGCACTTTGGTGTTGTTTATCTCTAACAATCTCTAATAATCTCTAACAATCTCTAATAATAATAAGCAGAGACGATATCAGACATGTGTACTTAAGGAGCATGTATTTACAGGAGAAAATAATTCGCAGAACCTTCTTGCTCACCTCACCTGACCCTGTCGTGCCAGGTGTGCTGCGGTCTGGAGGAACCTGGAAGAAGAGAGAAAAAGTTGCTGGAGAGGGCTTTCTGGACTTGTGGTCATTGCACTCAGTCGACCTCTCTAGCCTGATCGCGTCGTTTCTAACCACGTGGAGATTTCCATTCTTTTTCTTTTCGGTTCTCTTTTTTCGATCATAATACTACTGTAGAAGTATTCAGTTACTTGTTATCATAATAATCCAATCCAATTCTTCTTATCAAGAAAAAAAAATTCCAATTCTAGGAGCAGCTCGCTGGAGCTGGTTCTGCTGGAAGCTACAGTAGCAGCTGAAAGCCAGCCAAAACAGGCAGCCGAGCACTCCTTCTGAAGCTCTTTGAGGGGAGCCCGAGGCAACCAAAACCCTACAGAACAAGGTCCTGGTGTAAATGGTGACTGCTGACACGCAAAAAGTTAGACAGTCACAAATGGAAGGTTTGGGCCATGCTTGGGTGTGCTCGGATCTGCCTTGGGCCGAACTGCTTTTTTTTTTTTTGAGAATCCCTTAGGCCGAACTGCTGGAGGCGAGTCTAGCATACTGGGCTTGAATTTATTACAAAGGCCCATCAGCTCGGATGGGCTAGCCAGCTGGGAACAGACGGCGGCGTCTTCTCAATCCGCTGAAGATACACCTGTTTATGTCAAACTGATGATTTACAGAGCGATGTGTCTCTCTCAGATCTTCTCAATCTATTCCTAAATGTATGCAGTCCTGAATGTCTGATAGAAACCTTCATCGATACAACACGAGCGGCGGCGGCAGGCAGTCGTCATCAGTCGTCACTGACTGCTCAATGTAATCAAACTCTGATGGATGATACATGTGAAAGGAAGTAGCCAGCCTTGTTCTCTTTCGTCAATTTGCGCAAGTTTTTTCACTCTCTCTCCACCACATCAATTTTTACCCGTATACATGGAGCGCTAAATGTAAGTAAAAAATAACTAATTGCACAGTTTAGTTGTAAATCACGAGACGAATCTTTTAAATCCAATTGGACCATGATTGGATAATATTTGTCAAATACAAACGAAACGCTACAGTACTTTCTGATTGCAATAATTTGCAATCTGAACAAGATGACATGGCGTAAGGATACGGATAGATGGATATATACGGAGCAGCACACCAGCAGCTGCAGGCGTTTCGCCCATCACCCAAATTGCTCTGCTCAACGGATAAGCAAGGCGTATGTATATACGTACAGTCCGGTGCGTACCGCTCGCATCATCATTGCTGTTGCTGCCTGCATCACTGTGGACGGACGTGCTGGAGTCTCCTTCACTCAACTAACTCGACGTCCATGGCCATATGTGATATGCCGATCGATTTTCTTCATTCCCTTCATCATTCGTCACCCACACCACACCAACTGCAAGCCTTGTTGTACGTATGGAGCCATGGAGACTGCAAGCCTTGTTGTACGTATGGAGCCATGGAGGCGTAGTAGGGTAGCACAGTGCATCTTATCATCATCTAGTAGTATCTGTTCGATTGGCTCCGAACCGGGCCCACCGGTCAGCGTCGCATGGGCTGTGTGCTACTGCTATTGTAGCTACAGTGACAGGTAGTAGCCTGAGTGCCTCATGAGTCATATTGCTGGTGCCAACTGCCAACGTCTCTTCACAGGTACAGCAGGCTACACTCATACGTACCCGCTACAGCGACAGAAACGGCGGAATCTAACTATTACCTTTATGGCTGCATACCAGACCCCCTCTCTCATTTCACTGTACACCTACAGTAAACCCCTTAACGGCCCCACTCAGGACTCATCTCCACTGTCGATCTACAGTAGCACCCGGTACTGTAGCACCGGCCCGTTAACCCGTTACTATTTATAAACAGTAACCGTTTCTATGAACAGTTACGCCCGCTATGAACAGTACAATATGAACAGTGTTTACCCGTTAAAACCAGTAACCCGATAAAAAGCAACGTCCGCCACCCCGTTACTGTTCACCTTCTTCTTTTTTCCTTCTTTTTTTTTCCCTCCTCTACTCATGGTTGCTAACAAATCTATTTTTCCTCCCCTCCCGCGCAAAGCGCGGGATTTCCACCTAGTTCCATGAGATGATGAAGCAATCCAGTTCCAGTTGGGTCATGGAAGTGCCCAGTTTGTATGTATGGCGTTGATGAGCAAGCGTTGGCCGTTGGGAATTGAGAATGGGGGACGGCCGAACGGGTGGATCTGTGAAAACACACTATCTCTACATAACGAATCGCGGGTGCAAGCTCGGGCACCCGATAGCGCCACGTCAACCGCTAATCCGAAACCGTAGGATCTAGCGATAGTGCGATAGCAACGGTTCGATCGTGGTTGTTGCGGGTCTCTCACCCGTAGAGCCGTTAACCCGAGCGACCCGAATCCTCGAACACCGCCCACGGGCGACTCCGCGCACAAAGGCCTCCTTTCTGCCGGCGAGTGCGGGTGCCACGGCGTTTCCCGGGTCCCTCCCCGTGGGCGGGGCCCCGGCCCGCCCCCGGCGACCCGGCATGGCCCGGCGATGCGAACTTAGCCGAGTCAAAATGGCAATGGGTACCCGAAACCCGAGTACCCGATGGGTTTTACCCGATAAAGAGGTGGGTATGGATGAATTTTTCTACCCGCGGGTGTGTTACTGGAAGAAATTTTCTACCCATCGGGTACGCGGATACGGGTGCGGGTGTATACTATCCATACCCGTCTACCCGTGGGTAATAATTACCCGCATATATAACTAGTAATTCTATCAAATTTTGTCCATATAAATAAATATTTAGGCTAGCCTAACTTAATCCTACTAATATATATGTTGAATTACTACTAATCTATATAACATTTATTTTTTTGCACATATATTGAATTAATTCTTACTAAATATTTGAATTAATGAAGCAAATTCCATATCATATTCGGGTGTGTTTTCGGGTACGGGTTACCCGTCGGGTATTATTTACCCGGTGGGTGCGGGTATGGAATAATTTTCCTACTCGTGGGCGGGCGCGGGTAACCCGACGGGTAAAATTTTACTTGGCGGGTGCGGGTACGGGTGGCCACTACCCATCGGGTATGTACCCGTTGCCATGTTGGCTGCCGAGTGCCAACTCCCGCGCGCGGATGGGGCCCCAGCAGGCGCGACGACCCCGACGCAGGCGAGGTGCGGGCGCGGCGGTCCTGGCAATCCTGTCGCCGGCGGAGAGCCAGTGGCCCTTACAACTCCGGTGCTGCCACTCGCCAGAGGTGCGGGTGTAGACACAGACGCGTCGATGGCTCGCCATAGCTTCCATGCCGCCGTGCTGGCCACGCCCTGTGCCGCGCTTAAGGAGGCAAGTCTTCGCACGACTCCTCGCTCTCCCTCGCGCCCCCTCTGCTCAGCTCCCCTCTCCGTCTTGGCCTCGAGTGCCTCCATCTCGGCCTCTCGGCGTCGAGTACACTCCCGACGCCCAAGTTCCAGCCCCATGCCATGTCCTGTGCAATACATGCGTTCGACAAAATGCCCAAAAGAGATAACAACACAAGCCAGTACTCCCAGTCCCATCAGATGAAGACTGAAGTTGATGTTGGTCGTCTTGCCTAAAAACATTGTAGATGATGAAGGCAAGATACCTAGATACAAACTCCAATCGATACACGATGGATCATAGTAAGTACAATAAATTACTTATTCTCTGTTCTCTTTCTCATGCCCAAAAAGAATGCTCAGACCAAAGTCATGGAGCCTGCAAACTCTATAATTCATGGAGCCTGCAAACTCTATAATAAAGTGCCAAAGAAATACTAAGAGCATGCTTCACGTAATTTGCCGTATGGTTCTGTATTTTAAGAATTTAACTGACATTTGCAACATCTGCAAGTGAGATCATGATTCTGATGCACTCTTGTTATTCGGGTAGGTACTACAGGAATACTTTTCAATTGACATACAATATATTCAGTGACGTGCTAAAATTTTAAGCCCAGTAAAAAAGTTAGCAGTTCCTATGTTTCTCTCTTCATATAAACTAGCCAACTATTTTTATGTGAAAGCATTTACATTTGAGGCTAGCAGACATTGGCTCACCAAATCGATCAAAATTATTATATTAACTAAGCACTATCTTTTGGGGAATTGTAAATTTCTAATTATGCTTTGTTTTCTATCGTTGTTAATATTATGCTATGTCTCCATTGTTGGTAAGGGTTAAAAGAAACTATTTTATATTTTTCTTTCATTTCAAAGACTACTACTCTGGAATAATTTAATAAAATCTACAACATGATATAATCATGCTGCATGAATAATCCAAGCAGTACTTTACATGCAGGAGTCTTGCCTTCTTTTTCTGTAGGGAAGAAGAATATACATAGCCTATGTATACAATTGATGGCTGCCTCACAAGGATCTATCATATGATATGTGCCTTGTTTTTCATACAAGCAGTGTCGTTCCTGGATTATATGCTAAACGTTTGAGCTTGCTGCATAACATAAACTCAAGTAAGACTGACACATTACCTGCTGGACACTCGCCATTTTGCTCCAATTTATGGCTTATCTATTATTTTGAGACCTCAGCACCTGATCTTCTTTATTTAGGTACCTTTAATTGAGCATGCTGATATTTAGAGTATGTCTGTTGTGCTTGGTGTGGCTGGAGGTCATGAATCGTCTTAGAATTACCTATTCTATAATCTTTACTTTCCAATCGCCTCCTTTATATTATCTCCGCAGGTTTGACTGAACAAAACATCTTCAACAGTGGCACAAGAGAAGTGGTAGATTCATGGAGATATTAAAACTAGGACACAATGTGTTTATCCTTCCATACTTTTGGCCAAGGCACGTAAATTTTAGCATCCACGAAGACATGGATTTGCTGCTGAAGAGTGAAGAAACAACACAAGCAGACATTGGCTGAGTTGCCCTGAATGAATCCTGAATATAGGCCATTGCAAGAGATTTCTACATATAATCTTCTCCAAACTTGTATGCTTACTCTGCCTTCAAATATTTATAAAGTTACTTGACTACTTGCTTGTGATCTTGAAGCTGTAATAATTTGTTCCCAGATTGAGCGATTACAAGGGGATTAATTTATAAATCGCTAAAGACAGAGAAGTCAAAAATAGAGGGTCTGGTCGCCTACAGCAACGGCGCGGCAAGGCCGCGCCTGTCTTTCTAGTGCTCACGATAGACGATACCCGTCGAGCCCCCGCTTCCCGCGGACATGGTACCCTTCTCCGCTGTAGCGGGGAACACTCTGATGTTCATAAAACAGTGTCATGCTCACACAAGGACAGGCTATTTAGCAGCCTGTAACTTATGGACAGCACTGTATGTAGGACAGTAGGAGTAGTGCTACATATGTGCAGGATATCTTATCTTGCTTTGACAAATGACAATGCAGCAGCTGTAAGTGGCCAATTAACCATCTGCCCTTGGACCTGACGGGTGTCCTACGCATAGAGCACTTGATCCTGCTTCTGTAGCTACTAGTGCACCATGGGATGGGATGGGGCGTTGGGACCCCTTCAGCTGAGAGGAGTGCGCGTGCATGGTCCATTACCATCGTCTGCGGTCATCCCTAGATGTAGTTCCTCCATTTTCTCCCCTTTCTAGCTGAAAGGTACATAGAGCACTGCCAGAGAAGAGAACAGAACAGAGCATATGCATGCTGCTGATACTAAGGATGGGGGTGGTCCTCCAAATGGATACCCGCGGTTCTTCTCTAGTTCAAATTAATGAACTATAGTGAAAATTAATGAACTATAGTGAAAAAATGGAGGAAGAAATTGTAGAATTAGTTCTTTGAGATGAACTAGAGAAGAACCGCGGATATCCATTTGGAGCACCACCCCCATGCTTAGCTGATACGCACGTTGAAAAACAGCAAGAATTTAGGACCCTCAAGTGGCGAGCACATGATGAAAGTGATGAAGGTCGGAGGATTGACATATTTGGTTCAAAAAAAACCGGAATTGACATGTTGCCATCCCAGAGCATGCATTTTTGGATGAGATAGCTGAAAACTTGGGCCTTGTTTAGATGGGAGAGGAGAGAGATTGAAAAGTCCTGTAGCACTTCGTTTTTATTTGGTAAATATTGTCCAATCGTGGCCCAACTAGGCTCAAAAAGATTCGCCCTGCAATTTACAACCCAACTATGCAATTAGTTATTTTTTTTTTTATATTTAATGCTCTTTACATGCGGCAAACAATTTGTGAGAGGAGAGAGATTGAAAAGTCCTGTAGCATTTCGTTTGTTTATGGTAAATATTGTCCAATCGTGGCCCAACTATGCTCAAAAGATTCGTCTCGTGATTTACAACCAAACTGTGCAATTAGTTATTTTTTTATTTATATTTAATGCTCTTTATATGCGGGTACAAATTGATGTGATGGAGAGAGAGTGTAAAAACTTGCAAATCCAATGTGCATCTAAACAAGGCCTTGTTTTCATGCCAGCGATTGGCAGGTCTTCTTTGACAAGGTGACTGTAGTTTGGAAGTTTACATACGAATTTGTCCTCTTCGAGCTGAACAGAGGCATGCTCAACACATCCCTGAAGTTTGTCCTCTTGGTTTGTCAGTGAGGTGTCACCGTCACCTGCGGCTAAATCAAACTGTGGAATGGAATGAGACATCACAATTCCATCCTCGAGCTGACGAGAGACATGCTCAAGACATTCCTGAGGTTTGTCCTCCTGCTTTGCCAGTGGGGAGCCGGTGCCACTGTTGCCTATGGCTAAATCAATATCTGAATTTTCTTGAGGCATAGCAATTCCATCTTCGCGCTGACTTGAAGCAGGCTCAACAAATTTATCCTGCAGGTTCTTCAGCTGTCGGGTGGCACTGACGCCGTTGCCCGTGGCATGATTGCCACCTTCTGGTGCCGCTGCAGGAGGTAACATGTACTGCAAGGAGTCCTCAGCTACAACTGGATGGCCGGCATTTGATTCTTCATCAGCAGTTCCACACTTGGCATCCTTGCAAGCAGGTGGACGAGGACGAAGCTCGTGATTGTGAGACTCAATCACAACCAGGAGGCGCCTTGGCCCCTTGACCCACTCGAAAGCAGCTTCCACGACCATGGAATCAGTGAGCGGAAACCAGGAACCATCGAGCTCAATCTGCGAAATGAAACAGTGCCAACAGATGAAGCCAAAAGAAACGAAATTTTTTCCACAACGGGGCAACCCAATCGAAATTGGCGGCTAAAGATTAATCTTTTGACACCCGCATTGTCATTCCGGCACCCTACCTGCAAGGATGCGACGGCGATTGGCCCGGTGCGGCGGAAACACGCGGCGTGCTCCGCGCTCACTTGGCCTGCATGTTCAATTTGGGGTTCAGGGTTTTCAGTTCGTGCTTTTCTTTTTTTTCTCCAGCGACGCCGCACAAATCAGGAGGAATGCAGATGTAAAGGGATCGATTTGCAACCGAATCGCCATAAACAAGAAGCAAGGGGTAAAAGGCGGATTTTTTTTTTCTCTAGATGGGGAGCGTGAGGAGAAAGGGGAGGAAGATGGAGAGGCACGCACGCTTGAGGTCGGCGACGGTGGTGGTGCGGGCGGGTAAGGAGACGACGAGGCGCGTGCCGAGGCTCATCTCCAGGAAGACCGTCGAGGTCTCGGCGGCGGCCATCGCGGACGCGGACACAGCCTCGAATCGCCGTGGCTTCCCTGGTAGGCGGAGGCGGCGGAGAAAACCCCACTGGCGAAGTTGAAGGGAGTTTGCTGTTTGCAGGAGTTGTGCTGCTGCAGTCAACCTCCGTTTGACTATTTGGACAAGTACGACGTGGTCCTTATAGTTTTCGTTTCTGTCTTTCTGTATTAGCAGCTCCTCGGTCCGAAAATATGCGATATTTAAATATTTATTAAATTTTATTTAGATTATAAAATATTCTAGGTGAATTAGCATCATTACAATATCAATCACGTATATAACTATAATATAAATATCAGGCTTTTTCCTCGTGTGCCATTAAAAAGTTGGTAATCACGCCTGAAGGGTCTGAAAAGTTCGACAAAGAGCGTCTGAAGTTCGATAAAATTTTTCTCTCCAAGCCATTCCGTCCGTTTTTCTATTTAACGATTGCTAAACTACAATGGAAAAAAAGTCATAAATGCCCTTGAGTCGATGGCAGACAGGTCCCTGCCCTCTCCCTTCTCCCTCATCAATGACGGTTGACCCCCACCTTTCGGTCATCCCCAACCTCGGCCGTCCCTCTCCTCTGCACACCCTGCAGCCCGCTGCGCCCGCGTCTCGCAGCCGCGTCCGGCGCAGCCACCACATTTATCCCACGCCCGGCTAGCGCCTGCGCAAATAGGCGCCGCGCCCAGCGCGGCGCCGATGCCGCCGCGCTCGCCTGCTGCCAAGCGCGCTTGCAGCGCCGCGCCCGCCCGCCCGCGCCCGCGCCACGCGTGCGTGCGCGCGCCCAGCGTCATCGTCGCCGCTTGCGCTTTGCCTTGTACGCCCGCCCCCCCCGCGTTCCGCTGCGCGGCGCATCCCTCTTTGCCAGCGTCGTCGCAAAGCGCAAGGCTCGCGTCCTGCAGCCTGCTTGGCGGCAGCGCCGCCCAGCACCGAGCTCCGCTGCGCAGCCGGGTCTTGTTGCCCGCATCGCTGCTGCGCGCTTCAGCGCGCCTGCAGCCGCCTTTCGCTTATTTGCCTGCGCTTCGGCTGCTGCCAGCGCCGCCGCGCAACTCCGCCCCCCACTCCAGCGCGGTAGCCTACGCGCGCTCTGCCCGTGTCCGCTCTGTCTGCGTGGGGGGAAGAAGAGAGGAGGTGGGAGAGGGAGAGGAGGCTGACGGCTGGGCCCCACGCTGCAGGGATAGAGGAAAGGGTATTTAGGACATTTACACTGACCAGACCCGCATGTCAGGGGGGTTCCAAACGCTAGAAAATAAGCGGAGCATGGATGTAATGGCGTGGGAGAAAAAATTTTATCGAACTTGTATGCTACTGATAGATCGAACTTTTCTGGTCCTTCAGCGAGATTCTCCAACTTTTTAATAGCACACGAGGAAAAGCCTCTATAAATATCAACCACTAAATTTAAATATAATAATAAGCATAAGATTTTTTTATAGCTAAGTGTGGGCTACATGAGTTATTTGGCTTATTTAATAATTTCTAGGATTCGTAGATACCAACCCCCACCTTTTTTTAAACTTTCAGCTAATAACCCGAGATCATCCCTGCTCACTATAATTCGTTGGTGATGGCCGATAATGACTACCAGACAATGATAGGCCGGTAATGATTACTAGTTCTGCAGTAGTAAGAAGAGACATTTCCCTTTGTTCTAATAGGCTAGAGGCTTAGTTGGCCTGTTGAAGGCTCTTTTGTGTTTCCAACGTCTTTTTGCCTTTGCTAGTTTAGTTTTTTTCTAGATAAAGGCTACTTCGTTGTAATAATAAATGGTTACTAGAAACACCGGCGCGGCGTTGCCGCGCCCTTTCTGGAGTGCGCCAGCCAGGGATCACCGAGAATGGCTGAAAGAAATATTGGTCTGTGAAGCGAATTAAAATATGCAGTCGCATCTTTTGCTCTACAATTTGCAGGAATAGATTGCTTTCTTCAATTATTTCATCCTGGTAGCAAAGGGTCCTAGAGCAACTTTGATGTCAGCCTGCAAGTTAGTGCACATATAAAGAACTGCAAACTGCATATATGTATGCTAGATGGTTGGTTAGTAGTATTTTGCAAGAGGGGTATAAACAATTGTCATTAAAATTTGTAAAGTGCCTGGGTTTACATATTCTGTAAGAGAACATTTGTAGGTTTTGAAGTACATTCATAGAAGTAAACACATTATTTGCATGGTGTATTATCTGGTTAATTAAAAAATTGTTCGTAAGCCACATAGGATTATGCAAATCTACGGGAAATACATATCCAAACAAATTTTGTTCGGTTGGGATTTTAGCAACCATAAGATGTCGACTATGCTGAATCGGGAAACAAAAGAGGTGGCCAGCCAGGGATCACCGAGAATGGCTGAAAGAAATATTGGTTGTCAAGCAAATTAAAATATGCAGTCTCATCTCTTGCTCTACATTTTGTAGGAATAGATTGCTTTCTTCAGTTATTTCATCCTGGTAGCAAAAGGTCCTAGAGCAACTTTGATGTCAGCCTGCAAGTTAGTGCACATATAAAGAACTGTATATATATGTATGCTAGATGGTTAAGTTTAATAGAGGTTAGTAGTATTTTGTAAGAGGGGTGTAAACAATTGTTATGAAAATTTGTAAAGTGCGTGGGTTTTACATATTCTGTAATTACGAATGCAAATCTTAGAATGGAGCATCAACTGAGAATATCTTTAGGTTTTAAAGTACATTCATAGAAGTAAACACATTATTTGCATGGTGTATTATCTGGTTCATTAAAAATTGTTTGTTAAGCCATATAGGATTATGCAAATCTAGGGCAAATACATATCCAAACAGATTTCGTTTGGTTGGGATTTTAGCAACCATAAGATGTCCAATATGCTGAATCTGAAAAAAAATCTAAAATTATGACTCTTTTTAAATTAGGATCCGGCAACATCAAGTCTAGGATTTACAAATATCGATGATGCCAGGATTTAAAAATAGCGATGATGCTCATGGTGTCGATATAAAATTAGGAACCGGCAACATCAATGTGCGGAAGTCATTGCTGGATTACCATTATTCCCTGTTGCGGACCAATTGGCATGACAAAGTAGTATATGTATGTTGTGTCAATGAATCACCAAAATATCAAATATGGGTATATAGCTGCAGTTGGCGGTACAATATGGGTCCGGCAGGGGACTGTAAGAAGAAGTAACTTATTGGGTACTGGACAACTAATATCTGTGTTTTTATTTTAAAAACTATTTATGTTTTCAACAACACATACAAACAGGTGGCCGTTAATGTTTAGAGATGTAAATGAGCTTCCCGAACAGAAATGGCAAAACATGATTTTGCTCAGGTGTACAATAATAGAAAATCTTTCAGCTGTATATCTATGCCAGTAAAACTCAATGTGGCTCTGCTGTAGGACAGAACAAATCGCTAGAACAAACAAATGCAGGTGAGTGGATAATTTTACTACAATTAGGGACAAATCTTGCATGAAAGTAACAACAAAGCTTGGAGGAAAGCAAACAGTAGAAAAATCAGCACTCACGTTTGTAAGCAACTCAAAACGTTCTGATAAACAGGGTTAGTTGGCAATGGTAGGCAACATGGTGATGGGCTGCCAATCATAATCATAACCCTGCCATAGGAAAGTACATAATGTCCTTGAAATGAAATAAGACGCATCAGTATGACACAATCAACATTTCCTAGAATTAAGCAGTGATGAAGTATGGTAAACCCCATTTGAACAGTGAAGGAAATAAACCTAACATATGGGTTTGGAAGAAGAACCATGGATAAAAATGAAATCAATGTTAAGTGAGATTTATAGAGCATGGACCTACATAGAGAGAAAGAGAGCTGCTGGAGTGGAGAACATGTACCTCCTCATCATCTGGAGAACATGTACCTCCTCATCATCGCTTGATTAGATGTAGCAGCCATAAGACAGTAGTTTACCTGACCATCATTAGTGAGAAATGTGTAGACACAGCCATCAGCAAAATTCAGTAGCTCTACGCGCAGGCAACTGTCATCCGCAGGGGCAACCTGTGGAAATAATCCCATGAAATGAAAATGAACAAAGATGTTGAAGGTACAATGCTTGATTAACAAATACTAAGGAGCAACTGCAAGGACATTTAATAAATGAAGCTAACATGGACCTGCATCTCAAATTCCCAAATGTGTATCAAATTTACCAAACTTTGAAGCTCTGGATCTCTTAAACTATTGAGAATTCGATCTGTGCTATTGAACCAAACAGGGTAGAGTCTTATACGAAAAATAAATTTGATTAAGGTCAATTGAGATGCTTACACGCAAAATTGAAAGAAATTCGGGAAAGAACAGAGCTGGCCGGGACTGCTGCTCACCGGGACTATTAGTACACGAACACGTTGGTTCAGTTCACCGATGACTCGCGCGCTCGCTCGGACTGCTGCTGCTCGTGGCCTCCTGCTCGCATGCGACCGTGAGGCCGCGCGGCGGAGCTGCTCGCCGGCGCCAGCAAGGCTGCGTGGTGGAGCTGCGCCGGGTCCACCTCGCCTTCGGGCCGGTGCCGAGGGCGCCTCGCGCTGCCCTGGCCGGTGGCCAGGGCCACGAATCGCCACGCTGGGACTGCCGGGGAGCAGCCGCGCGCCGGGCCCACCTCGCCTCCGTGCCGGTGGCCGAGGGCGCCTCGCGCTGCCATGGTCGGTGGCCAGGGCCACGAGCTGGCACGCTGGGAGGTGCTAGTTCGCCGCACTGCGCCCGTGCCGGGCCCTTCGCTCCGTCGCCGTGGGAGAGGGAGGGAAGTTTCGAGATAGAGAGAGAGCGCCGTGGCGGTAGCTCCGGCCCGGGCTGGCTGGGCGCCCTCACCGCCGCGCCGGGAGGCGCGCTCGCGCGGTGGGTGGGGTGGGGGTTGAGGTGGCCTCCACCGTATCCGAGGAAGGGCCGCGCGTGCCTCCGGCGGCGGTTTCTGTATCGGCCGGATCAGTGCTTTCGACGGCTTTGGGAACGGACCGGCGAAAGACCCGATTCACCCGAACCGTCTAGCATCTTCGTTGGATCGGAGGGCCCGATCTGCTGGCTTGACACGTGGCAATATAATAAGCTAGGAGTTATGGTGCTGATTTCGTTCTTGTAAAGATTATATGCAAAAGCTCTTGCAGAGGCTGCAATATAATTTACTCCTTTTTCTAAAAAGTGGCATTACTCTTTAAACAGCCTCTGGTCCCACAAATTTACCCATTGTGCCCTTGCGGCCTTGCTGACCATTGTGTTGACCATTTGCTGTGACCTTGCTGCAACCTTACTGACCATTGTGTTGACCATTTGCAGTCGCAGGAGATGGCCCATCACATCACATCCGTCATATGGCCATGGCCAAGGGCATGGCACGACAGGCTGTGTGGTTCACCAACTCTCCTCCCCAACTTGTCTATAGAAACACACACACTAGCTTTCTATCTAAATTAAGCATCTTTCTTGTGGGGTTTTCCATGTGGTACTACTCCCATTCTCACTTAAGCCTTTGAAATTCTTTGATGAATTACTAGAGTAAATATGGACCAAACCTAGTTAATCCAACATAAACATGGTCCACACTACATTATTTTTTACTTTATTAGATTAGGGTTCAAGGAGCCAAAATGGCTCCCCTGTTCATTAGCAGTGCAGCTTGACAAGTCCCAAATGGGTCCCTCACTACTTGAAACTTGAAATTTTCTTGATGGTTTTTTAAACCTTCACAAACCATTGGATAAATAAATATTTTCAGATTTAACACATTACATCACTGGACAACCTAATTAGAGACGAGAAACGGCGCTACACATGCACCCAACTGCATGACGATGTGCCCATCATTGTTGTGTATTTTTTTTTTTCCCATACAAAGAGTGCCTTGAACCCGCTATACCCGCTATAGTGGTCTGTCATGTGCACAAAAATCCCTGGCAGCAGGCAGCAGATGAGATCAGTCCTTCCATCTGTGGCCGCAGCTGGGGTTGCAGCAGACGTAGAAGAGCGTCATGCCGTCCTCGCCTCTCGTCGTCGCCTGCACCGAACCGCCGCCCATGCATCAACGCTCATGTTGTTCGAGGTCACCGAACCGATCACTGAAGATTAATCAATACTAACAATAAAACTGCGACGCATGAGCCTGACCTGGAAGAAGACGGTCTCGCCGTGGCCGCAGGCGGCGCAGCGGACGGACTTGGTGCGCGGCAGCGTGGGGTCGGAGGCGACGTCCTCGAACAGCACCTGCGTGAGCTCGCCGGCGGCGTGGTCCACCACGTTCCGGTACACGCAGTTGCTGTCCGCCACCTCCTGATGGTCGCAGTTCCTGCAGGCGAAGAGAAGCACCTTGTTCTCCCTGTCCTCCTTCGGATACAGTATGCTGTTGCTGCATCGCATCAAAGAAACAGAAAGACTCTTCTGTTCATGAATCGATCGCCTCCTGCTCTGTTGGGCAAAGTAAAGTACTCCCACTCACCATTCACGGCAGAACCTCATGGTGCTCATGGCCGCTGCTGCTCCTGCTGCCGGTTTGTCAGCTCCCCCTGCTCTCACTGTTCCAGTGACCCGTGTAACTGACTGCAAGAGGCAGAGGCAATGGTGAAGCACAGATGTTATTTGTTCTCTGATATAAGCAGATATATCAGAGATTATGTGTAATTAAGGAGCAAGTATTTACAGGAGGCATTTAGGTACTTTTATAGAAAAATAATTGGCAGAATCTTCTTACTCACCTGACCCTATCGTGCCAGGTCAGCGGTCTGGAGGAACCTGGTAGAAGAGAAGTCGCTCGAGGGCGTTCTGGACTTGTCAGTCGAGCTCTCCAGCCTGATCGCGTCCTTTCTAGCCACTAGAAGCTGGAAATTTCGATTCTTTTTCAGGAATGCTATACAACAACCATTTGTTTATTTGGTTGTGAGCAAACGAATCGTCTCATCCGTCGATCTGTTGATGGACGTCGCTGCTGTGTTGGTTGTGTCCACGCCGACGCGGCTGTTCGCGTTGTCACTGACAGGTGGGTCCCACTCCTTGGCACTGTTTAAGTTTTGGAAACCGCGCCTGGATTCCATCAGTCGCTCGTCTCCCTCATTTCGCATTCCCTCTCTCTCCCCCTCTCTCTCTCTCTCGTCTCCTGGCGATTTCCCCGGCGACGCGGCGATTCTCCCCCTCCCCCCCCTCGGCGGCGGCGGCGGCGCGGGGCGAGGTGAACTCCGGCGACCTGCATCGGCATCAGTATCTCTTGTCGGTTTCGTCTCCCCTGTGTAACTTCCGTTCGTTTTTCAGGTGATTTGGTTGCGGCTGGAGTGGATCTGCTTCGTCCCCTGCGACGGCGCCGGCGTCGGCGACGGCGAGGTGAAGTTCTACCTTACTTCGACGGCGACCTGTGTTTTGTATCAGTAACGCGCCTCGTTTTCTTCTCCCCTGTCTAACTTCCCTTTTGTTCTGCAGGTGATTTGGCGGCGGCGCGAGTGCATCTTCTTCGTTTCCTGCGACGGCGACGGCGACGGTGACGGCGAGGTGGTCTTGTGCGTGAATCCGGCGGCTAGGTTTGTTTGGATTCATGATTCAGTTTGAGTGTTATTTCGCCTGCTCTGTCTCATTTCGTGTTCCTTCTTCAGTTGAGTTTGCGGGTGTTTCGATTGGATCCTCTTCGCTTCCCTTTGACGGCTTCGGCGACTTGGACGTGATCTCTTTGTTCCGCCGTTGGTGAGTTGTATTCATGCGCTGTATGTGTAGAGTATGGTAAGGTTCGTTGCGTTTTTCTGGATTCGTGTAGGATTTATTCTTTTTGTGTTGGAGTAGGTTTTGATTGTTGTATTCGTTTAGGGTTATGCCTACATAGATGTGTGGTATATAAGGATTTGTATTTTGGTTTGTTGGATTTAGGGTTTACTGTTCGTGATTTGGGCTTTATTGTAGTATGTGTACCTAGCAATGTTCTTTGGATTGTTAGGTGGCCTTGTCATTTTTATTCTGTTTTGCAAGTAGTTTTATACTGTTATAGCATGGTTGATTGAAAATATACTTGTGTTTGTCATGTTAGTGTAGATTGATATGTTTACAAAGAATCGGTAGAGTCATAAGTTAGTGAGTTCTTGGTTCCCCCCGGAGATGTACTTGTTGTTGGTAGGACCGTTTTATGATGAGGTATATAGATGATGAGATATTAGGGTCGCTGGTTTAAGGAATTGAAGGTGGTACTCCGATGTCTTGGTACTTAATCTGTATATTCTTATTATGGTGGATAAGACTTTTTTTGTGTGATTGTGGTGGGCCTTATGTTTGTGTAGTTTGTGTCCTGCCTGATGTGTTTTTGTGTTCGCATTGCATGAAATTGTGAGCAGTGGGTTTTTTTTTTTTTGAGTTTCGTAGATAGATGTGGTTACGGGATCTAGTTTTGAACTTGTTATGTGGTTACTTGGTAGAAGTATATTGCAAGTCTGTTAGTTATTGTTGAGTCACCGCCTTTGTATGACTTGATTCAGTTAATTATTGTTGTGATATTAGATATTTATTGTTAAAATAATATTGTAATTAATAACTTTACTTGATTAGTACTAACCTTTGTATGTAATGTGATAAGTAGAGATGGATCGTATCCGTCACGAGGGGGCCGTATATGGATAGTCGTTTATGGATTCAGCAGTATCGCGTTCGTTTTACGAGCACGTGCCCGAGGTTGCCCCTATGTTTAGTGAAGAAGAGGATACGGCAAATAGCAAGCCTAAGGAGTGTCAAGTGTCTAAGAAAGATGTTTACTTGTCCCGGAATTAAGTGGGAAGATGTTTGCTCTATTTGTTTGATGGCGCTTGAGGAGCCATGGGTGAATGATCCCGACGTTACCATAGAATATATGGAGGAGAGGATTAGGGCCATGCCTTGTGGGCATCCCTTCCACAGAGCACCGTGCATCTACACATGGTTGATGCAGTGCTTCATGCCCCCTGTTCTTTGGTGGACGCCTCCTCTTGCTGAAGTTGATGAGGAGATGGAGGCTGAAGTTGTAGAGTAGATGGAGAGGGAGTAATTGTTTAGTTTGTAATTAGGATGTTTAAACTATATTAAGTTTGAATATGTGTGGTGGTGTAACTTGTTGGATCTGTAGTAAGTGGTGGTATTATAAACCTCATTTTGATATTGAGTTTCTATTTGGCATATTATTGTTTGTGACTTGCTAATGTTTATATGGTCAGTGTGCATGGTGTATTATAGCTGGTGGGTTGTATGCTATATATATATATATATATATATATATATATATATATATATATATATATATATATATTGGTTGGTTGTCTTCTATTTGTGTTTGTAATATACTTGGTAATCTTGGAGAATTTTTTGTTGTGTTCCCTTATTTGTTGGCAGAGGTGATATTTCCTGCAATGCCTCGTTTGCGGAGTGCTGCTGAAGGTTTGAATTTGGTCTTTGAATTTTTCTGGTTTCTCTATAAGCAATAATTTCATTTCTTATTTGGTTTTCCTTTTTCAGTTATGTCAGATTCAAGTTCTGATGATGAGTCTTTATATGTGGAAAGTGATGATAACATGAATATGAATTCTGAAGATAATGTGAGGTCGCCTGTTGTTGATAGTGGTGAGGTAATGAGTAATGGAACCTTTTTATAGTTGTATAATGTGTTAATTATTATAATATTGACATGTTAATTTGTGTTGCTGTTATGTAGGATGAACCTGCTTTGGATGGTGATGATGTTAACACTTGGGGATCTTGTTAAAACTTTCAAGCACCTTCAACAAGCTTTTCTTTGGTGTAAGTTATAAAACTTTGTAATGTTTATGATGTGTGTCCTATTCTTGTGAAATTTTGCATATTAGTTTCCCAATATTTATGTATATACAATGATTTTATTTTGTAGTTTGCTAAGATAGTCAATAAGGAAGGAACGTCAAGAGAGTCTGGTGCTAATACTCGTTCTGGCAAGGTACTCTCTGTGTGGTTTTTTTTTTAAATTTTTTTTATTAAATTTGGTAACTAACTGTGTTTTCTTGTTTCATTGTTTTGCAGACTGGCAGGGGCAAGGGTAAAGGAAAATTGTCAGCTGGTCCAAGTACCTCTGAGAGGCCTGGGAGTCGGTTCAATAGCAAGTATTTTGGGAAGGAGATAATAGGAAAGCTTGATGAGCGTAAGAGGAAGATTATTGAGGACCGTGGCTTTGGCATTTTGCTGGAATATGATGGTTGTTCAGCACCTAGAGCTTTTGTTCAGTGGATAGCGGATCAGGTGGATGTGAACTGTAGGGACATAGTTGTTGGTGGTAAAGTGATCCCATTTTCTCCATTGGCAGTTCATGTGTTCTTAGGTCTTCCATATGGTGGTGATGATTTAAAGGATCACTATAGTGATTCTGCAAAGAGTAATTTCCTTAAAGCTATCAAAGAGTCTTCTCTGCCTTTGATCAAGACATTCGGTGAGAAGCTGTTAGGAGATACGTTGTCTGATGATGATGTTTTCCGTTACTTCATGGTGGTAGCCTTGTCTACATTTCTGTGTGCAAATTCTAGCACTTATCCCAAATTCACGGTATCTTGTTGCATTAACTGATTTGTCTAGAGTTGGAGATTGGGATTGGTCAAAGTTTGTTTTCGATTGGATCTTCAGCTCCATTTCAAATTACAGAAAGAATGGGAGGGGTACTATTGGTGGTTGTATCTACTTTCTAGCTGTAAGTGTGTGTTTAGTTTGGTCCTTGTTTGCTTTGTTGTCATATGATTAACTTTTGCATTAATGTTTTGGTGATGTGTTTTAAATTCTTGATACAGGGATATTATCTGGATTTTCTGAATTTAGGAAAATGTATTGAGCTTCCTGCAACCCTTCCAAGGATCAGTGTTTGGAAGGGGTCTATGATAAAGAAATATGCATCATTTGATCGTGTTTGTGGTGATATTTTTGGAAAGAGGCCAGTGAGTATTGTAGTTGTATTTTTATTTTTTTAGTTATTGTGTTTCATGCTTAGATCATTGTTGACTTGGTATAATTTTGTGTAGTTGAAATCGATTGAGGACACGTGCTATGCAGGAGAGTACCTACCTGAAGATTCTTATTCTCGAGTTTAGGAGACTTATGGCTAAACGTTGTCCTTTTGTGTCAAAAAGAAGTAAGTGGGATATTTTTTTTACGTAAATGAAATCCATATTGAAGTATTACGATTTGTTACTTGACTCAGATTGTTTTTCTGGTTAACTTGAAATTATAGGATTTGGCAGACTTGTGTAGGCTGTTTCAAGACCACCACACAAGGCTTGGTTATAGTCGTCCTGGTTTGCTTGTTTGTAAAGTGTTCAAGTACATGCAAACGGTTCATGCTCCTGATGTTATGAAAGAAGCACCTGGTGATGCTGATCCCAATGTTCCAATGCCTGCTCCAGTTGATGATGTTGTTGTAGATGATGAGATAAAATCCGGTGGTGTGGTCTGCTTTGGTTCAACTCATGGACTGTTCAAGATCCTGTTTCTTCTGCTGCTGGTCCAAGTAATACATGCCTTAAAGATCCTTCTCATTGCAGTAAAGATGATGTAGCAGAACATGATGAAAGCAACAAGGCTTGTCCTAGCACTGGTCATGTAGAAGCGGTTGTGGAACAGAATTGGTGGATTCAGATGGCTTGAATGATGTTGCCGTCTTCGAGCTTTACGGTGGTTCTGATCACGGAGCTTGTTTTTTTTCTAGCAAGTCACATTCCCATGGTACAAGCATTGTTAGATTTATTTTACTATGTCATGCTGTACAATAAAATGTTACCTCTTATTTTATTATTATTTATGTGTTTGTTTGATTGTGTTTTGCGTAATCCGATTAATGCGGAAGGCCGAGATGAAAGCTGCAAATGTATCGTCACCGTCGTTGAGTTTGTTGCTTCAAAGGAGTCAGGTGGTGCTGGTATGTGAAGTTTATTATATAAATTTGTTGTTACATTTGTTTTACGTAATGCGCAAAGATATTTGAAGTCTTTGTTCTAATAGGTTTTATGAACTCTTATGTTATCGGTGGAAGCAAAAGGAAGAGGGCGGGGGAAAAAATCATCACCAAATCATAATTGATGTTCGTTCGGATGACTCGGTGACCAAGGTAGTTTGTTGTAATTATATTTGTTTCCTTAAGTTTCTCTTTATATCTTTTTTCTATATATTTATATGTGCAATAGCAGGTACAGTGGTTAGAAAGAGAAGAAAGAAGACATATCCAACTTCTAGTCCTGAAAGTGTGGCTTCAAGGACTCGACGTGGACTTTCTAAGACTGTTGGCAGGTCTCCACTGTGCCGTCGGGGTGATGGTACTGATGGAACTGGTGGTTCGGCACATAACCCTTTTGTTGTTGTTGATGATGATCTTTAGTTGATGCTTCCGACGCAAAACAAATGCAAGAGTGTTAATGTAGATGTGAGTGTGTGTCCTTTTCTTATATAGTAATATTAAGCAATTAATTCAATTTAATACTATAATGATATGATTTTGGTTTATTTGTTTTTTTTGTGTAGGAAGCTGAACAAGTTGATGTTGGAGTTGGTGCTGACCCGTTGGTAGATATTGTTGGGATGTCTTCAGGTTGTAAATATTTTTTAAAATTGATTTCAATTTATGTTTGAGGGAATTGCAAATTAATGATTCTGGAATAAGTATAATGTAAAAGTGTAATTTGGTAGTTGATTTTAATTTTAGTTGTTGCAGGTAAGGGACCTGTGAAAGAACAAGTAGCTGGAGGACTTGGTGATGGCCATTCTGAAAGAGTCTGTTCTGAAAAGGCAGTCCCTAATGTTATTGATCATGGTTAGTAGAATTTTAATTTTTTTATGGAGATTGCAAAGTTTGTTTGAATGAATTGCAACGTATTTGTTTTGTAATTAGTGTGTAGTGTTTTTGTGATTTGATTTTTGGTTTTAAATTTTGTATTGTGCGTGGCAAGGCAACTGTGAAGGAACCCTCCCTAAAGAAAACAGATCCTGTCTTCAATAGTCCTAGTGTTCCTTCATTCAGATTATTTGAAGATTTGGATGATAATGGGAACTATGTTAGAGATCCTATTTTGAGGCGTCCTGTTGGTACATCTTCTGGAACATCTGATCCAGTGGATAGAGCTATGTCTATGGTATGTGTATTGTGTGTTTGATTGGTGTTGTTGAATTTACTTGTAAATTATGTTTGATGTTTGTAATTTCTGAAAATCTGTATTTGTTGCAGCTGCACAAGCTTTCTACCTCAGGTGGCGGTTGCAGTGCAGCTGATAATGTGAGGAATGAGAACATGTCTGGAAATAAAGGCAAAGAAAGAGATGACCCTATTCAAACTGTAAGCATGTGTATTATATTACATTTGACTATTAGTTATGTTTTGCTATATCCAATTTTTTAAACTAATATATTAGTTTTGTTTGTGCATGTTTTAGGACTATATTCAAATGGAGTCTTTACCTTTTTATTGAATATTCTCGACAAATGGCGAGACTCGATCATGTTCCTCTTGCTGCAATAAGTCCTGATGGAGCGCCTATTCAAATTGTAAATAGACGTAAATAGCTATTTGGCTTGTGTTATTTGTTGGTTCTTCTGTGGTATTGAATAGTGGGGTATAGTGTTGTATTTGTAATTTGGAACAATTGGAAGTTATGTAATATATGTTTATGTGATTTGTTCTTTATTCTGAATTTTCTCTTATTTCTTAGTTGAAGTTTGAAATTCAACATATTCGTTTAGCTTGATATCTGAATGTTGTAGTATTTTTCAATATTTTGAAAAAATTTGATATAACTTATTTTTTTGTTATGCGAGACACCTACTCCTTGTTTAGGAGCTCCTTCAGTTGTTAATTGCAATTCAGTTTTTGGAAAGTCATCAAGGTCTATGGGGGAGCATTGGATTCATTTTGACCGATGAGTCAATGAGTAGTGGATGTGTTTTGGAATCATCCAAAGGCAAAACTTGCTGTTCATCGTCCCCAGCGTCTTGTTCAGCCTAGCAAATTCAAGATGAGCCCCTACATGGTGGCTAAGTCAAGTGTCAAAGTATCCAGACATGAGTCTCTTGTGTATGAAGCTGTTATGCAGTTGGCAGAAACGAAGGAAAACTTGAGGTAACTATGAGAGTTGTGTTACTGTGTATAATTTGTTGACCCATTTTCTGATTTGATACTATATAATTAAAATTACCCCCTTTTGTTGTGTACAGTCTTACAATGATTGATTATGGCCTTGTGGTTGTGAAGCTAAGCCCACTTGTGTCCTCTTTGATCCCTGGTGGAAAGGTGCATTATATTGTAATTAATGCAATGTGTAGACTGATGTTCCTTAGGACTCATCCAAGTGTATCTCGAAAGCACCATTTCTTTTCAAGAGTTGGTGTAAGTATTATTATCTTGTGGCTAGTTTTGTTAACTATATTATTTTGAATGAGGTGATAATAGTTTTGTTTTCTTGTTTAATTTGTAGGACTACCTGATTGGTAATCATGGCCGTGAAGATAAAGATGAGAAATCATTATTTGAGACTGCAGTGAGATGCTTTAAAGGTGCTAATCATGCTAGGTCTTTAGCACAGAGCCAATATGTAAGTAACTCTGTTATTTTGTTGTGATGCAACACATAAGGTCTTCATTGACATGTTTTTTTATTTTTTTGGCAGCTATATTTTTCCATTCTGTTCCATGCTCGTTGGTATGTTGTTGTTGTGTACTTCGGTCGAGATTTTGTATAATCTTAGATCCATGCCAAACTATTTGTGGGACAGATATGTCATTCCTTAAAGTCTGTTAAAGATGAATTTGTAAGTGTAAATTGTTTAATCTGTTTGTAGACGGTTTTGTTTCTTGCATTTTGTGGTTAATTTATATTTCAATTTAATTTGTGGGTTGTGGTTTTGTAGCTGGAAAATTTAATTACTGTGTGGAATGAAGTTGTTAGGATTGACTTTGGCTTCCGTGGATATCATGTTTTCTTTGATCTGTTCCACAAAGAAAGCGAGAAGTAGGTGAAATGCAATATTATTTGATTAATATTAAAGTTGTACAAATTTTTTTTTGCGCTTACATTATTGTTTCATATTGTTTGTTTTGCGATCGTATTTTGCAGTATCATTGAAGATAGTGGTATATATGCTTTAAAGAACCTGGAGTACTTTGAAGTTAGTACCAACATGATGGAGAAGTATAGTGAAACTGATATTCAAGATTTTCGCATCAAACCGGTCAATGATATGGTTTTCAATCGATCGCAACCGTGAACATGTTGGCCCATCTAGAGTCGAGAGAGGTAATGGTAGTTGCATTATTATTATTATTATTATTTTTTTGTTGTCATCGTTTAGTTGGTTTTTCCTTAATATGATCCTTTTTATTGTATATTTGTTTATTTGCGTGTCTATGAGAGCTTGCAAGAGACTCCCTGATATGTTTTTTTTTCCTTTTTGGATCTTATGAACAGTGATGGTTTTGTATTTTTTGTTTTACAGTTTCTTATATTAGCATATATGGATTTTGTGATTGTGCATGACAGTTAATATTATTATTACAGAGTTGGTTATGAAATTTAGAGTTGGATAATTATTGTTTCCTGACTTTTTAATGTTGTTTTCTAATAATTGGTTATATTGTTCTACTTGTTTTAGAATTTCTTATAAATTGTTACCTGTCATTACATAGAAATTGTATATTTGTAGATTGTTTATTCATTTTTTTGACAATGGGATATATATAATTTTATATGTTTCGGTGTTGGTTTAAAATTGTTTCTGTCTTTCCATAGAAAAAAAATTGTGTGTTTGTAGATTGTTTATTCATTTTTTTTGACAATTTGGGATATATACTTTTATATGTTTCAGTGATTGTTTAAATTTGTTTCCTGTCTTTCTATAGAAAAAAAAATTGTATCTTTGTAGATTTGTTTCTGTCTTTCCATAGAAAAAAAAAATTGTATCTTTGTAGATTGTTTATTCATTTTTATGACAATGGGATATATACTTTTATATGTTTCAGTGATTGTTTAAAATTGTTTCCTGTCTTTCCATAGAAAAAAAAATTGTATCTTTGTAGATTGTTTATTCATTTTTATGACAATTGGGATATATACTTTTATATGTTTCAGTGATTGTTTAAAATTGTTTCCTGTCTTTCCATAGAAAAAATTGTATCTTTGTACATTGTTTATTCATTTTTTTTTGACAAAGGGATATATACTTTTATATGTTTCAGTGATTGTTTAAAATTGTTTCTGTTTTTCTATAGAAAAAAAATTGTATCTTTGTAGATTTATTTGTTTGTCTTTCCATAGAAAAAAAAAAAATGTATCTTTGTAGTTTGTTTATTTATTTTTATGACAAGGGGATATATACTTTTATATGTTTCCAGTGATTGTTTAAAATTGTTTCCTGTTATGTTATTTGTAAATCTTGATATGTCCGTAAGTTTAGATCTTCACAGTTTTTTTAACTCCGCCTATCTTGCCGGGTCACTTTGTGGTGTTCCATCATAGCAGTCCCAAGCCCCTCAGTAAAGGAGGAGGGTTGGAACTTGTGTTTTCCATTTTTTGCATGATTTTTTTTCATTATGTTTGGATTTATAAAAAGCGGTATTGTTTTTAGTGATATTTGGTTGTTATGGCTCTGTCTGTTTTTCTTTGCTTGTGATTTGTTGCATGTTTGGGTTATTTTTAGTATTTGATTCAAGCAAAACTAGTGTTGTATTCACTTTGTTGTCCACCAATTAAGTAACAAGCCATACGATTGTTTCTTTTGTTTACCCGATATTTAGTAAGACTGAATCTATTCATGTTCTCACTGCAGTTCTATATATAGGGTTTTGTGGTTTTCTCGTAATCGCAATCTTGTCTCTTCTGTGTGGTTCAGTTATTTTACTCTCACATTTATTGTAAGGTATGGTTTGTGTCGTTTTGCTTTCATTTTTTAGTTTGATTTAATGTGATTTGTCGAATTTTATCTCTTCTCCCGGATGACTGATGATGGACTTCATCGTGATCAGTTGAAGTATGTATGGTCCAATAGGAGAGTGTCTGGATATGTCCTGGAGTCACTTGATATTCATGTTGGCGAGCAGTCGCGTTTGATGGCATGTAAGAGGATTAGTGGATGGAAATATCATGATCCAGTGATGAGTGCTGCGTGTGCTTGGAGGTTACGTTTTTGTCTTGATGGTATTCGGAAGTTCAGATTCTGCTATGATCAAGCTGATAGGGTTGTGTATGTTCTTGTCCATGATGGTAATATTTGTGATTCCTTTTGTGCGTTTTCCACTCGTGTTGGTGATGACAGTATGATCTTTTACAAAGTTGCCAGTGTTGTTGAGAGGAAGGATTCCTCTAAAGCCTATATTGATCTTGATGTTCGTATCAGGGTATGATCTTTTTTCTCACTTATGTGGTTCAGTTGATCATGTGTATTTGATTTATGGTTAATATTGTAAATTTACTTGTTCAGGGAAATTGTTCTGATCGATACATAGGCAATCAAGTAGCTTCTCAATTTGTTTTTGAGCATTTGAATTTACTTGGTGGTCCGCAGTCTAGGGTTCTTGCTGTTAATGATGTAAATGTTGAAGACCCGTCCCGGCTGGTTGTTAGGGTTGTTCGTCAGAATCGTGGTCGTGAATTTGTTCCCACATGCAAGTTTGCTTTGGATGAAAATAGTGGAGTTATTTATGTGTTGGTTGAGAAACCCGAAGATGCGTAAACTGATGGTCGGGCCGTTCACTTCGTGTTGATGGTAATAATATGTCATTCCGCCGTGTTCTTTCTATGGAAGTGATGTCGGCTGAAGCTGATTTTTACCTGTCTGATAATGTTTCCAAGATCTGGCCTTTCTGATGTTTGTCTTAATATCAAATTTACTTGGTTAGTATTTTGAATGTATTATGAAATTAGTGTCTTGTAATCTGTGTTTTGCTAACTTTGTTTATTATATGCAGGTCTATCTTCATTTTGATTATGCCATCCATAATTAGTGTGTTGGAGATATATGTTTCACTTAAATTTTTTTTTTTAGCACTCAATAATTTGTCTGTTGGACATTTATGTCGATCTTTGTACTCAAAGATCTGTTTGACTTTTGTTATATTTTTCTGCAGATCTCTTCTTTTTTCATAAATATTGTATTGATTGATACAAGTTTTTAACTCCGCCTATCTTTGGGTCACCTTTTGGTGATCCATCATAGCAGTCCCAAGCCCCGGTAAAGGAGGAGGGTTAAAACATGTGTTTTTTTTTTTTTTAGCTATCTTTGGTAAAGGCTGTGGTGTCTCTTTGGTGGTGTTGATAGTTTTATGAGGCTTCCAGTGACTCATCAAGGTAGAATGTGGATGCTGAATTGGTAATTGTATATTTTGACTTGCAACCTGTTGTAATGAGTTTAAAATATTTGTCTGTTGCAGGGAGAAATTTGTTGTGAACTCTGGTTCATGGCTACAGTTTTCATAATCTGGTAAGTCATATCTGTCGAGGTTTGTATGAAAGTAAATGCAATTGAGCTGTATGTGTACGTAGTGTTGATAGTAGTGAGACATTGAAATAAAGTATTACAGAATGAAATAAAGTAAATTACATGTCCTGGGAAACTGCAATTGTTTTGGAAATGATGTGCAATTGTTATGCAAATGATGTGCAGTTATACTTGTCACATAAATCTAAATCCAACTTGTATCTTCCTGACTATTACATGAGGTATATAATAACAGGGGACTCAATTTGATGCTAATGTTCTGACTGTCTTGGTACTGATTGTAGCATTTGCTGTCCGCTTCATTTTCTTCGGTTTAGGTTTCACCGGGGATCCTGCAATTATTATTAGTTGATTGAATTAGAATATGTGCTTGCTCATATGAAATAGATAGAGTCTATGTAGTGCATTTAATGAATAATGACCTGTCTTTCTGCTGTGTCACTTGATTTCTTGTTTTGTTTTTTGTTTGTGCTGCCTTCTTCTTTTCTTGAGCTAGCTTCTTCTTCTCCTCAGCTTGCTTCTTCTTCTCCTCAGCTTGCTTCTTCTTCTTCTCTTGAGCCAACATCTTTTCTTTAATTTGCTCAATCTGATCCTTGAATCTCTTTGGTTTTGGTGGCCTCCCTTGTCTCTGAATTGAATCAGGATCATTTATGATATGATCTGGGTTTGCATTTCCTGTTTGTGTACTCTGAGTTCCTTCATTGTGTTCCTCGTTAATAGCTGAATTTTGCCCTTGTTCCTCTTGTAGTTGGTGCTCATGTTGTGCTGTTTGATGTCCATTAAGGATGTTGTCCACATTACTTTCTAGTTTGTTTAGTTCTGCCAACAGATATTCCATTGCTTCTTCGCTCTTTGAGGCTTTTGAGTTCAATATTGTCGATCTTCTCGACAAGTATATTGAACCGCAACAGGGAACTTGTTGCTATGGTTTGTTGTTCTTCCCTTTGAACATGTACCTTCATGCTCTTTTTTTTCTCCACTGTCAATGAAATATTTTTCTGGAAGTTTATCAATTTCCTTCTCAACCACCACTTTAAGTATATGAGAGCATAGAATTCCTATCTTTGTTGAATTTTGCACATTTGCATTTGAATTCCTCTTGGCCTTCTGTCAGGTCAGTGTCTACTCTGTAATTTCTTACCTTGTGGACCTTATGTATTTGGTTGCTCTTGTGCCAGACATCATATGCTTTTCCTTCTTCAATTTCTTTGTAGTTTAGCCTTGAAGTTGCTTGTAGCTGAATCTGGAACTTCCTGCAAATGTTCCTATTGTATAGCTCTTCAGCCTGCTTCTCAATTGTGTAACCGAAAATGTATTCTTTTTGTCTTTTTTCACTGCTGTAGTTGTCTTCCAATTTCTCTGCAGTATTTATGTTGTCCATGATCCGGGTATATTCTTTTAGGAACCTGATAACACTATAGGTTGGACCTACATTGTCTTTGAACCTTGAATTTGTTGTTTCACTCCTTGTTGTGCTCTGAATAAAGGGGAAGAAATCATTCTTGAAGTATACTGGTATGAACCTCTTTCTCATCTCCCACATCTTGCAGAAGTACTTGTTTGCTTCGAGTTTCTTGTCTTTTATCAGTTTTTGCCATTCATCCTCAAACTCTTCTTCTGTTAATGAGTTGTTGACGATGTCTTCAAAGTCTTCATACATTCCATTGTTTTTTGCAAATACCTTGCCATTCTTGTTGTAACACTTCGACTTTATGTGGAACAAGCAGTTTCTGTGTTTAGCCATAGGGAACACTTGCTCAATCGCTGATCGCATTGCTTGGTCTTGATCTGTGATTATTGATTGTGGTTGTTTGCCTCCCATAGCTTCTAGGAAAGTCTCAAAGACCCACTGGAAAGTTTCAGTAGTCTGATCATGTAGGAAAGCACATCCAAATATACAGGTTTGCCCATGACCTGTAATTCCAACAAACGGCGCGAAAGGTAGGTTGTATCTGTTTGTCATGAATGTTGTGTCAAAACTGACACAATCACCATAGTCTGCATAGTATTTGAGTGAGGAACAGTCTGACCAAAACAAATTCTTGACCTTGCTTTCCTCGTCGAGGTCAAACTTGTAAAAGAATGAGGGATCTTCTTTTTTCTTGTCTCTGAAGTAGTTCATGACCTGTGTCATGTCTGAGCCTTTGACTTCTCTGTTTATCTTTGTTCTATAGTTGCTGATGTCTTTCTTCTTCATTGGCAAAGCTGTTGCGCCCCCTCTAATGTATGACAAGATGGGAGATCATTTTTCTTGTAGGGATATTGTTGTCATTCGGTGTTCGATAAGGGCCTTTTCCATGTCTGTCATGTATTTGTGGCTTTGAGAACATTTGGTCCCTCCGCCGGTGGCTGAGTTCATGGTTATGTTCCAAATCAAGTCTTATGATCTTCCATATCCCATTTTCTTCTTTGACCACCATGACACATTGGCAGTCTGTCTTCTCCTACACATTAGTTTTCCTTCTTGCTTTAGGTTTCTTTCCAATTTGTGTTTGTACTTCTGCCTCCTCTTCTTCTATGGTCTTTTTTGATTTTGGCTTCCCTTCTCTTGTGCATCTGATTATTACCTTTGTAATCTCTCCTTCTCTCTGGCGATTTGTAGTTCTAACAACATTTTTTATAGCAACTTTGAAACCAGCTAGGAATGCATAGAATGCAAAGAAATGATGAGCCGCATGTCTGTCTTCAAATTTCATCATAAGCTGGGGAGTGTATTTGCTGTCGATAGGTGCATTGTTGCCTTCTGATGCTGCTAGTAGCTCATCTTTAATGAACTGTTCAAGGTCTTCTTCTGTGAGTTCCTGGCTGCTGTTTCCTTCTTGATTCGTATCTGTCACTGCAGATGTGATTTCTGAAGTTGGTGGTCCTGTTGTTGTGTTACTGAACTGTCTTTCCTGTACTGATGTTTCATTTTCTTCCTGTAAATAAGATAGCATGTTTTGTTAGTTCGGTAAGTAAGTGGTAATCTTGTAGATTGTGTATATGTTATAATGAAGCATGCAATGAAATGTTTGAATGGATAAGTGTTACCTCATCAATGAACATGTTATCGAATACATCTGTTTGCCATTGGTATTGTTCAGTTTCAGGTGGCCCTGTATCAATGAATCTTGTAGTTGCATCAGCATCATAAGCAGCATCAGTCAATCTTGGAGTTGTATCACCACCACTGTAAGCATGATCGGCTATGGTTGGCCATTGTCCATCCTGTTTTTTTTTATATTTATGAATAATAATGTTAGTTTTTGTGTGCGAGCGAATATGGTTGCATTGGTTTTATAAATGTAATGACCTTTAATGAAGTGGTTTTATGTGTTTTGGTGTACCTGATACCCTATTGTAGCTTGTGTTAATGACCAGTCCATTTCTATCCCTCCATAGAATGTATCTTGGTTTGCAAACATGTTGTTCTGATATTTATGGTACAAATTAGTATATAAGCACAGAAATTAATGTAATATTTTCTGTGTATTATGCATTTAGTTACCTCATTAATGGTATTTCCAAGTAACATTTGGGTGAATGATTACGGGAGCCTTGTGGAGGTGGCATTGTCCTCTTGAGAGTTTCTAATCTGTTCTAGGATGAGCCCTGTAGCCTCCCTACATAGTAATAATTGTTAGGTTAAGCAAAAAACTTTGTTATTTGTTTTATATATAAAGTGGCTCGATTGTGCTCACTATGATGTAATTGTTTGTATTTGGCTTGTTCGAGCCGGATCCGATTATGGTTGGCCAAATATTGTCGTCCATAATTTCAACCCGCAATGAGAGATACAACAATTATTAGTATGGATGTTCACGATTTTTAACTCCGCCTATCTTTGGATCACCATTTTGGTGATCCATCATAGCAGTCCCAAGCCCTGGTAAAGGAGGAGGGTTTAAACTGGTGTTTTTGTTGTGCTTATATGTATGATCAAAAAGATTGAGATTACTGTTGAATTGGCAAGTACTGTTTATTGCATATTATTAACATCATATTTACAGAAATTAATTATTGCAATCTATAGTTCATTAATGTGCAATCCATAAATACTTATATTATTAACACATGATTGCAGATTAATATATGTAATTATAAAGTTGGATCATCTTGAATGTGCGGTTTTTCGGTTTGAGTAATCTAGTATGAGGTTGTAATTCTTTGTTGTTTTGTGGATTTTCACTTGAGTAGGTTGGATTACTTACCCAAACAGATGATTTTTATCAAATTGTTGCCTGCAAAGTTATATCAAAAAAAGTAATCTGATGTTTACTATACATATACATGTTTCATTTGAATTTTGTGATTGTATAAGGCAAAGATTGTAGATAGGTTTAGATCAAATTGCTTAGGTATGTTTGTTGCGGGGTGTTAAGACTATATTTGCATAATTTAATATGTGTAATTAACTGTTTTGTTAATGTGCAATCCATAAATGCATATATTGTTAGCAACAGATTATGATTATTAGTATAAAGTTGCGACATCATTATAGAATAATTAATCGGTTTGATGTCAATCTGTCCGAATGTATATTGCTTTTATGTTATGGAGCATAGAATGAAAGAATCTGCTTGCAGCCCATGTATTTGTTTAGTGATCCCTAAGATTAGTTAACAGGCAGAGTGTATTCATCAGATCTATGTTGTTGTAGCGATCTGATTAAGATATTGTGTTATGTTCTACTTGTTCAGACCTGAACAGATTTACAGACTAGAGGAAACCAGAAGGAGATGCAGTGAAGTTTGGTGTCTTTAATATGCAGAAAGTTGTAGATTGATGCAATTACCTGAGGTATGAATTGAATCTGTAGTTCTCCTTGAAATCCCTGTTCTTTGATGGAGTTTCCCCTTATTTCTGTCCTTTCTTTGATGCAGTGTCAGCCGCCGGTTCTGCCCTACTCTGCAGCCGCCGGTTTTGCCCTACTCTGCGCGGGCAGAGCAGAGCAGAGACTGCCCCGACGCTGGGGAGGATCTGGTTTGTTTTCTTCGTTTACAAGTCTTGTGTTTGTGTAGTGCTTTGGATTGGGCTCCATTATGGGCTTTAGATTTCGGGCTGTAGTGTTTTCTTATTTGCTTGTTTTGGTTTATATGACGTAATGTACTTTGTGGGCTTTTCTCGGGGCGTGTAGTGGGTTTGGTTATCTTGACTTGTTTAGTGGGTCTGTTGTGGTGGGCGTAATTATTGTGTTACAATTGCGAGGAAACAATCGATTCCTTTACTGAGTAGAATTCATGTGTTTTGTTGCCGCTAGCAATCGGTTGTTACATGTCCAGAAACAACCAATTTGCGTAAGGACAAAAATCGTTTGTTTTTGACTTGCAAACAACCGATTGTCCAGTTGCTACAAAACAAACGATTGCTGGGTAGACAGACTCTTCTTTTTTCGGTTACTGTAAAAGTATTCAGTTAATTTACTTAAAAAAAGTATTCACTTACTTATCCTATATATGGTCTGGCTGGTCTCGGCTGGTCGGCGCGCATTCTAGAAACAGTTTTCCAGCCGCTACAATATTTTGCCTCGTTGCTACAGTGTTTTTTTCTAGCTCATACCAAATGAGCCGAACGGAGCCATATAATTCTAGATGTATCTTGGGTTGTCCTCCCTCAGTGGCGGAACTAGCAAAATGAGAAAGGGGGGACCAGTCTGGCCAGATAAAATATGAAGACCGGTGAAATATATAATATATAATGTAAATATCCATATAATTATAATGTTTTCTGTGACAACACATAGATATGACTCTTTTAGAAAAGGAGACAAATAAACTTACTTTTTTTATTTGAGCCTCACTTTGCGTGTCTTCATGACATAGAACTCATTTATAATATTGTGAATTGTACTGTAGGTTCTTTCTTAATATAGATTACCAAACAATCTCTTAAAAATACATCTTCCATTTTATTTCGAAGCCTTGTCTTGAAAAAGCTTCGTTGCAGAAAATGCTCGCTGTAATTGACATCAAGCTCATAATGTTGTAATTGACATCTAATGGTACAGACTGAATTAAAAATTTGCACAGATGACGCCATGACGGATGATCATTGCAAAACAGCCATTAAAAAAATTAGAAATCATATCATATAAATTATAATTACTTTGCACCCTGCACTTGCAGACTTGCTTGCTCGCAGAGTCGTCGCGACTGCTCGCTCGGGCTCGGCTGCTCGGGGCTCGCGATTGGCGGCCGGACGCGGGCAGGCGGCGACGGCTCGGCCGGACGCGAGCAAAGGGCAGCTCTGCTCGCTACGCTACCCTGTCCGCTCCGCTTCTGAATCGCTGGTCGGCTGGGAACGAGCCTTAGCTCGGTCGGTCTGCCTTCCCAGTGCGGAAGCAGCCGGTCATGCGTTCGAGGGCTGCTCGGCGCATAATTTCCACCGGGGTTTTTTCCCAAATAAAATTCCAGTTGCCTCCTCACGTGGTGCCACAATGGTCAGAACGACGTGTCCGTCGTCTACGCAGCCCTCGGTGACTCTGTCGATCTCACTAAGGACGTGATCTTCAAGCTGTGTATAGTTGTAGGTCTCGTAATGCATGAGTGGTGTGTGTGGTGTGCGTGCGTTGAGTGAGGTGTGTGTTCGTGCATGAACAGATACTACAGATACTACAGCTGTACTCAGATGAGAGGCATGAAAAAAAAAAAAAGAATCGCTGGTCGGCTGATCGCGCGGGGAGCCGGAAGCGACGCGAATAGCGAGTCACGCGAGGCGTCCGTGTTTCCGCTCTGCGACTGCGAGGCATGGGCGACCTTTCTGCTTCCGTTCCATTGCCGGGCGGGGCCTCTGAATTGCTGGCCCACCCCCTGTTCTTCCTCTGTTCTCCCTTGCTTCTGTAGTTGTGGTATAGATGTCAGATTTGAGTAATATTTATTGGTAGTCTCTAAGCTTATAGAACGCTTGTGGCATCTGCGTTCTAACTCTTTGATTTTTTATATTTGATTTGATGAGTCCTCAGACTTGTACCGCTCTAGCTTCTAGGAAAGATTCTACACTACTGCGATGTTACTTGGGTCCTTTTAACTCTTAAATTTTGATATTTAGATCTCTAAGCTTAGGTGACGGTGTCAACTAGGTTTCTAAAGTTGTATGTCAACACACAGAAGATGACGTGGCATACTAATTGTGCGTTGATGTGCAAGTCAATTGATCTAGATGCCACTGGTGTACAAGTTTGGGGCCGAGGCCCAAATATCAAATTTCAAGAGTTAAGAACCAGAGTGGCACTGTCATATACTAGTTTGGAAACAACTCAAATATGAAAGTTCGAGAATTAGAGACCAAGAGCGATGCCATCTTCTTTTTTTTTTTTTTTTTTTGCCTATAAAGTCAAAAGTCTGGTCTGTCTTTTATTTTAACCTATCATATATTAATTAAAAATTAGAAAAACTCCTGACAGCTTTCAAGAAAAATGCTAAACTATGATTTTTTTAGGGGGGGTCTTGTAATCAGTCCCCAATATTAGTGGACGACGACGACAACAACGACCTACTATAGCACATGCATTATTTTTATTCTTGAAAGTCTGTCACAAACGTTTCCTTTTTTTTGTCTCTTTCAGAAATGAACTAGGAGTTGATGAAACCAATGTTTCTAGTTTCACTAGCTCAAGCTTCTTGGGACGAGAGCTCAAGCTTCTTGAGAGGAGCCAGAGTGAAAAGAAACCCTACAAAACAAGGTCCACCTAGTGGGCATCCTCTTCTCCTTAAAGTCGCGCAATTAGTTTAACGTTTGATACATCGTTTCCTGCTGCGCCGTTGAAGCCGGCGACTTATGTACCTGTGTTGCATGCTGACAAGGCACCTCGCCGCTGTTGGCATGCCATATAACTGGTCTCCTTTCCCCTCTTAATGAAACACATGCAGCGCATGATTCTCGAAAAAAAATAAATGGTGACATTCACAAGCTTAAGGTATGGGCCAGACTTGGGATGTGCTCGGATCTGCCTTGGGACGAACTGCTGGAAGCCAGTCTAGCATACTGGGCCTTAATTTATTAACAAGGCCCATTAGCTCGGATGGGCTAGCCTGCTGGGAGCTGACGGTGTCTGACAGCAACGTGCAGCATGAAACGTCCGCCACCTTTTCTTTTCTCTAATTATAAATTAAGTATAGTCCGTAGTATGTATCTGCACCGATTAATTCCGCTGAAGATACACCTATTTATGTCAAACTGATGATTTACAGAGCGATATTTATCTCAGCTCTCAATCAATTCCCAAATTGCATGATCGAAACCTTCATCCACACAAGCGGCGGTAGGCAGGCAGGGCAGGGCAGCAGAAGGTCAAGCAAGGTGGAGGCGTGGACACGAATCCTACAACTACACGTCCGTTCCTCGTTCGTCACTGAGTGCTGAATAGCCGATAGATGGATGACACAGAAAGCAAGCAGCCAAAGATCGATGTGTGTCTGTGTGAATATGTCATGTCACCACCGATCTGCATGACAATGACAATGGCATGGCATACTCCATCACCCAAATTGCTATAGCAGTGCAGCATCAGCAGCAGGCATTTCGCCCATCACCCAAATTGCTCAACGGATAAGCAAGGCACATGCTCCCTCCATCAAAAAAAAAAAAGCCATTATAGGACTTTCAAAATACACATTTGACCATTTGTTTTATTTAAAATTTTTATATAAATGTTATGTATCTTGTTATGGCTTATTGCATCATTTAAGATACTTTAATAATAATTTATCTATTTTATAATATATATAAACTTTTTAAATAAGGCGAATAATCAATCGTGGATTTTGAAAGTTCTATAATAACGTTTTTTGATGGACGGAGGGAGTATATTCACACACCCACCCCCCCTACAGTCCGACCGGTACGTACCGCTCAGCAGTCATCATCACTGCTGTCGTTGCTGCCTGCCTCACTGTGGACTGGAGTCTCCTTCACTCAACTCGCCCATGGCCATATATCGATCGATCTCATTCATTCCCTTCATCATTCGTCACGCACACCAACTGCAAGCCTTGTTGTACGTATGGAGCCATGGAGGTCAGTAGGGCAGCACAGTAGCATCTTATCATCATCTGGCTAGCGTCTGTTCGACTGGCTCAGATCCAGGCCCACCGGTCAGCGTCACATGGGCGGTGTGTGCCATTGTAGCTACAGCGACAGGTAGCTACTCCCTCCGTTCCAGAATAGAAGACGTTCTAGCATTTGAAATAAGTACCAGAAAGGACGTCCGTCAGTGCATGCGTGACAGGCTAGCCGGTCAGAGCTTGCGGCTTTGCCTCCTCCACCCTGCACTCTACAAGTCCCATCGTAGCAGGCTTTGGCCATATACTGCATACACAAGGACAGCTTCTAGCAGTAGGGGTAACCAGGGTCTTTTGTTTACATCCTTGGTAATCTCACCAGCTCCTACAACGACTACTATTAAGGGACAGAGGGAGTAGTCTTGAGTCATACTGTAAGTGCCAACTGCCAACCCCTTCAATCCACAAGTACAGTGTGCCTACACACATACTAGCCGCTACAGCGACAGAAGCCGCGGAATTCCATGAGATGATGAAGCAATCCAATTCCAGTTGGGTCATGGAAGTGCCCAGTTTGTATGTATGGCGTTGATGAGGAGGCGTTGGCCGTTGGGAATTGAGAACGGGGAACGGCCGAGCGGGTGGTGATGGGGAAACAGAATATGCTCACGCACTCTACGTTTTCCAATTCCAAGAGTAGCAGAATGTTACCTACTCCAATGCAACCATGCTGGAGCGGCCTAGCGGGGAACACTGATGTTCAGAAAACGAAGTGTCGTGCTCACACAAGGACAGGCCATTTAGCAGCGTCTCACATTTTATCTTGTTGTTCAGCACTGTATGTAGTAGTAGTGCTATATATGTGCAGGGTTACCTTATCTTGCTTTGACAAATGACAATGCAGCAGTGGTCCGGTCCACATAGTTATAGGCCAATTAACCATCTGCCCTTGGATCTGACGGGTGTCCTACGCATAGAGCACTTGATACTGCTACTGTAGCTAGTGCACCATGAGATGGGATGGGACCCCCTTGATCTGAGAGGAGTGCGCAGCGCATGGTCATTAGCATCGTCTGCGGTCATCCCTACTGGTAGTTCCTCCATTTTCTCCCCTTTCTAGATGAAACGTACATAGAGCACTGTCGGAGAAGAGAACAGAACAGAGCATATGCATGCTGCTGATACGCACGTTGAAAAGAAGCAAGAATTTAGGAGCCTCAAGAGGTGAGCACATGATGAAAGCAAAGAAGGAAGGGCGGAGGATTGACATGTTTGGTGGTCCAGAACACCCCACCCCCAGGAATTGACATGTTTGGATGAGATAGCTGAAACTTGTTTTTCTGCCTGCGATAGGCAGGTTTTCTTTGACAGGGTGACTGTAGTTTGGAAGTTTGGATGAGCTAGAGCTGCAGTACATGCGATACAAATACAATCTTAGAATAAAATTTTGCGGGTACCTTGCATTTTACCAGTCTGCAAGTGTAAAGAAGCCTGTAAGAAGGAGACAACCTATAACAAGCTAAGGGATGAAACAAAGTCGGCACACAAGCAGAGCCTTCCAAGGCACGTTATTAAACAAATTGACGAATCAGTTTGACTTACCCTGCTGCCACACTCGTTTCTCTGATGCCGCCATCTGAAATCGTTTTCACCTGCCCGATTCCCTTTGCCATTTTAGCCACCCCGATGTTGACCAACGGGACATGCTAGTTCTTCCTCATGGTCGTCTCAGCTTTCGTCCCATTGATGGATGGATCAATCAACTCAGGAAAGCGATTCGAGCAGCAAAGAGACCAACCGTCTGGCCTGGATGAAGTGAAGTAAGTATACAAGTTGCATTAGGAATTAGGGTCGGTTTGATTTTGATCTGATCGACAACACCCAGCTCTGTCTCGTTCTTATCCTCTGGATTAATTGGTTGGTCTAATCGGCAAGTAATCAATCCTGCAGCTAGTAAAAGACACTGCCAATTAATCAACTTAGGAGTAGCTATTTTACTCCTCTAAACGAATTGTCTAAACCGGATTGCTAGCTTTTCACCTCTCTGCTGTCCTTTTTCTTTTCTGCAGGGTGGTGCACCAATCTTCAGGGTAGAGACAAATACCAATTGGCGGCTGGATAAACTTGTTTAATCACGTGAGTATCATCATCTTCTTCTAGGTTGCAACTTGTTGGATCGAGAAGTTGTGTGCTGCAATTTCGTCCTGAATGAACCACTGTTGTAAAGGCGTTAGGTGACATGAAATCAAGACATTTTCCATGCACGCGTTGCAGTATTTGGTAGTAGTAGTAGGAGTACACCGAACGAACAGGCACCGGAGAAAACCGTACACCCGCCGTAGCAGGTTGGCTACCCGATAAATCTGACCATTTAAGGACAGAATCACCAAACCACACGCAAAAGATCAACGGCGATTGCACATTAGTCCTACGTACTGCGTTTGTGAGACGAATGAAAAAGTGGCAGGAAAGGCTTGTTTTATTTCTCCATTTATTTAATTTAACCACCCCATTTACTCTTACTTGTCACTGAAACTTCCTGTCTAGCTACCCTGCAGAGATTCTGAGACACAAAAACAGCCCCTTTATTTCTCTTCTTTCTAGCTTAATTTTTTTTGCCTATAAAAATTGAACTGTTCTCTCTTTTTCTTTTTTTTTTGTGTGTGTGTGGAATTGGCGTTTATTAAGGAAAAAACATGCATTTTTTGTGGTATATATACAGGTACATATATGTACTGGTTGTTGCAAGTACGTTCCATCACATTTTGAGCTCAGATGATGGCGCCGTTTGCGGCTGTGAGCAGAGGGGTTGCATGCTTCCTACGTACGTCTCCTTCCGGTGACATGTTTTGGATAGAGAAATATCCATTTGGTCTTTCGAGTGGTCCTTCATTTCACGCCATGAATATCTTTCCCTCTATCTCTTTCCCTTTTTCAAATACATAAAAAGTGCCGCGAATAAACGGCTAAAGGCGACAGTCACTTTTTGACAGTACATCAACTACCAAAAGGTAAAGACGGTTTCTTTGATCAAAACCATTCACTATTTGGTCATTGTGTGCATGATAGCCTGGGGAAAGTGTTGAACGCGCCCTCAAGCAAAACCACAGATTTTGTATGCATACCCATCTGACATATATGTTCATTTTTCTGATCGATTTTTCATAAGCTGTGTATGAATAAAAGTTGTTGTAATGAGAGAGAGAGAGAGAGAGAGAGAGAGAGAGAGAGAGAGAGAGAGAAGCGGAGTGCTTTTGGATGGATGAAACGGATGGAGATTGGGAAAAGTGAGAACAAGGTGCTCTCCATGTTGGAAAGCTCTTCTATTTTTTTACTAGAAGTACTAGACCACAAAGATCCTATGGCGTCTTTGCCCTTGCAACAAAAGATGCTCTTTACAACAGCTGCTACCTTGACCTCTAATGGTAAACTAACCTGAGCCACAAACCTCATCAGAGTATATAGTTTATGTCTCCTCCTCCCACTAATGCACATTTTGTCTACTTATTTAATTTGTTACCGGCTAAATCATTATTTTGTCTTTGCAGATTCGAAGACCAATAGCAAGATAGTTACTGATCGATCATGCTGTGCTCTGTCCTTGGCACACAATTTTACTGGCTCGGTCAGTTTGTTTTACCTGCATTTCGCACGAATTCATTCATTTCCTCCAGAAATAAATATATATATATCACCAAAATCCAGCAGCACCTAACAACCATCACTGACTGAACGACCGTACCACGAGCGCTCTGCAATATCTGAATGCTCTGTTCTTACCTCTCACATGCATCATTGCACGAAGGAGAGAAAACCCCGGGAAGTGCACAAACAACTGTCACACCGCGGTTACAGTCTTGCAATTACAAGGCCACCATTTTCCTTTTTCCTTATATATTAAAAATACACATTAATAATGAAACGCAAATTAGTTTAATAATAAGTAATCAAACAGAACAGTGATTGTTTGTTTCAGAAGTCTTGGTTGCGTTTCATTTTCTTCCAATCCAAAGAAACAAGAGAAGAAAACAAATACATAAAAATATTCTTTTCCTTGCACAACCATCTTCCTCCTCCTCAGTCATCCCCTGGGGAGGGGCTGCGGGCGGCGGTGATTGCAACTTGCACAAGTGCATCATCATCAGAGCAAAGCGCTGCCGCCCGCCGCGGGCGTTAGCGTATATAACCACACTCCCCCCCCTCACCGCCACTCCATCTCCATCCTCCACAACGCCACACCGCATTGCGGCGGCCTTGCACCGCACCAGCACCAGCACCACCCGGCGGCAGCCATGCGGCGCCGGCGCCATCTCCCCCTCCTCTCCACGCCCATGCTCCTCCTCCTCCTCTTCCTCGCCCTCGCCGCATCAACGCCGGCGTCGTCAGCGGCGCGGGCGGCGTTCGCGTGCGCGCAGGGCGGCCCGGCGTCGTCGCTGCCGTTCTGCCGGCAGTCGCTGCCGCTCCAGTCCCGCGCGCGCGACTTCGTGTCCCGGCTGACGCGCGCCGAGAAGGTGCGGCTGCTGGTGAACAACGCGGCGGGGGTGCCGCGGCTGGGCGTCGGCGGGTACGAGTGGTGGTCCGAGGCGCTGCACGGCGTGTCGGACACGGGGCCAGGGGTGAAGTTCGGCGGCGCGTTCCCCGGCGCCACCGCATTCCCGCAGGTCATCGGCGCCGCCGCCGCGCTCAACGCCACGCTCTGGGAGCTCGTCGGACGGGTACGTACGTACGAATACGATACGAAAAAGCCGGACTTTGCTTGCTTGGCATTGCCAACGCCGCCGCCGCCGCCCGCCCGCCGCCGTCGTCGAGTGGATGTGCCCGGCTTTTTGGGCTTTGTCGTGCACGCATGTGAGTGAGTGAGTGAGGGTGGACGCATGTGTGTCTGTGTGTGCGCCTGCGCCTGCGCGCGTCCTGGGCGTCTGGGCGTTGGCGTCCTCGGCTGGCTGGCGTCTCGTGTCGCTCGCTGTGCCTGCCTGCCTGCCTGCCTGTGCGGCGGCGTGCCATGGCATGGTTGTCGCCAGAGGCCGGCCTCGAGGCTTGGCCGCGGCAGTTGGCGCCTTGGCCGGCTTGGCGCCATTGGGTTGGGTGGGTCATGGGTGTCTAGTAGTTGCCGTGCAGTCGTAGACTGCTCTAACTGCTGCTGCTGCCACGGAACCGTCGGATCCAAATCTAGTGGTCCAGTAAGTGGTAATTACTGTGATCTAGTAATTCTAATTGGAGCCACAAATATCTGTGATCGGTTGTTAATGACCAAGAGAATCGATGCAGGTACATATAGGTAGGTATATAGGTGGGGTCAGTATGTCAGTGTGACGGCCAATGAGAGAGCAGTACGAGTAGTGTACAGTACGCACGCCCGGGTACTGTGCACGAGTGGCCCAGTGCAGCTAGGCGGTATCCCGATCCGCGTTGAATGCTGCTTTTGATTGATAGCAGAACAGAGCAGCATCACAACATCACACATCACAGTGGTGGTGTGCTCTGATGATTGATATGGGTACTCTATTTGCAAGTGGCTGCTGCTTTTTAGCCTTTTTTAATTGAATTTCATTCGAGGGGTGCTTTCCAATTCCCTTGCACTGCATCTTTGTTTAATCATTACCTGTCTGTTTCCACTGCTATTTTCTTTGCTCACTCACTGTCAAACAAGAAATAAAGAAAGAAAAAAAGATACGGCACGGTTCAATAATCTTACCGCTGCAAACCACGCTACAGGCCTAGCCTTCCCTGGTGTTAACATTCACGTTGCGTGCACTGATTTGGTGAAATTTCTAACGATTTTGTAAAGCTAGTATCTAGTACGTACTAGCGTCCAAAGTTCTGAAAGTTGGGTATTACTAGTGGAATGAATGACTGAATCAATGAATTCCGAGTGGTAACAGATTGCAATGCTGACGGGAAGGAATTCCCTGCTGGCCGGATGGACCAATGGCGAGAGGTGCAGCCATGTGCAGGCCAGCCTAGCCAAATCTAACCACCTCTCTTTCAAGCCCACATCCTCCTCATCTCTTATCCTAACACCCCCTGATGACGACAAAAGATAAACAAAACAAAACAAAAATATCCTGGATAATAAAGTAACTAGAAAAGTTGACGCATCTGATCTGATCTGAGAGAGAAAGACACCATCGTCATCAGTGGAAAAAGGTACAGTAGTAGCCATGCGATGCTGAAAGTGAAAGGTGACCCATGGCCATGGACGGACGGACCAAAACGACACTAGTAGAACATGAACATTTTGCTGCAGAGCAAGTGGGCGACCTCCATGTCTGCAGAGCAAGTGGTTTGCAGCATATAATAGATAAGATAATCCATGTCTGATCTGCTCCTGCTACAGAAGAACTCCATCCCAAATAATCTGCAGCCTCTCACGCGTGAAGCCACAATGAAAGTACAACGTGCCCGTCATCTACAGAGTCTTGTACGATTCCGGTGATCTCTACAAGGACGCGGTCTTCAGTTCTGAGTCTAGTTGTAGGACTGTTTGTACACGTATAGTGTGTATGACTGGGGTGTTCGTGTGTAGAGTGGGTGTGCGTGTATGTGTATGAAAAGATTCAGCTGTACTCAGACGAGAGGCGTTAAAAAAAAAAACACCACACCAATGGCGATGAGCATCGTAACTTGTAGTGTAGGGTCATGACGACAGACAACACCTAGCGGTCGCGTGACACCACAGTGCTGCCTGCTGCTGTGTTGGCCGATCGAGCAAGAAAGAACAGGAGCCACTTCATGCCACGTGATTGGCCAGACCGCCGGCCAGAGATGTCAGGCCATCCTGCCTGCCTCGGCAGCCGTGCACTCCCCCACTCTTCTCCGACGGACCATGGTCCATGGCCGGCATGAACTCAACGCTGACCTAGAAGAAAGATTGAAAGAAACAAGAAAATCCTACTTTTTTTTTACCAAATCCTTTCACTATTATACGCTTGTACTATACATGTGTTTCTATGGTAGCAGTAAATACAGTACTACTTACACTGCAGATACACCTAGGCGTACGTACAAACGTACGGTGGTAGTACGTTGTATTGTACGTACACACATTGATTGATTGATCGGTGCAACTGCAACTGCAGGCGGTGTCCGACGAGGCGCGGGCCATGTACAACGGCGGCCAGGCGGGGCTGACCTTCTGGTCCCCGAACGTGAACATCTTCCGGGACCCACGGTGGGGCCGGGGGCAGGAGACCCCGGCGAGGACCCCACCATCTCCGCGCGCTACGCCGCCGCCTACGTGCGCGGCCTCCAGCAGCCCTATGGCGCCGGCGGCCACCACAACCGTCTCAAGCTCGCCGCCTGCTGCAAGCACTTCACGGCGTACGACCTGGACAACTGGGGCGGGACGGACCGGTTCCACTTCAACGCCGTCGTCGGCGCGCAGGACCTGGAGGACACCTTCAACGTGCCCTTCCGCTCCTGCGTCGCCGACGGCCGCGCCGCCGCCGTCATGTGCTCCTACAACCAGGTCAACGGCGTCCCCACCTGCGCCGACGAGGCCTTCCTCCGGGGCACCATCAGGGGAGGTGGGGGCTGGAGGGCTACATCGTCTCCGACTGCGACTCCGTCGACGTCTTCTTCAACGACCAGCACTACACGCGCGCACCCCGGAGGACGCCGTCGCCGCCACGCTCCGCGCCGGGCTCGACCTCGACTGCGGGCCCTTCCTCGCGCTCTACACCGAGACCGCCGTGGCCAAGCGGAAGGTCTCCGACGCCGACGTCGACGCCGCGCTCGTCAACACCGTCACCGTGCAGATGCGGCTCGGCATGTTCGACGGCGACCCGGCGTCCGGGCCGTTCGGGCACCTCGGCCCCGCCGACGTGTGCACCAGGGCGCACCAGGACCTCGCGCTCGACGCCGCGCGGCAGAGCGTCGTGCTGCTCAAGAACCAGCCCGGCGGGCGCGGGAAGCGCCGGAACGGCGTCCTCCCGCTCCGCCCCGCCGCGCACCGCGTGGTCGCCGTCGTCGGCCCGCACGCCGACGCCACCGTCGCCATGATCGGGAACTACGCGGGAAGCCGTGCCGGTACACCACGCCGCTGCAGGGCGTGGCGGCGTACGGTGTCCGGACGGTGCACCAGGCCGGGTGCGCCGACGTCGCGTGCCAGGGGACCAGCCAGCCCATCGCCGCCGCGGTGGACGCCGCGCGCCAGGCCGACGCCACCGTCGTCGTTGCGGGACTTGACCAGAAGGTGGAGGCCGAGGGCCTGGACAGGACCAGCCTTCTCCTTCCGGGGCGACAGGCCGAGCTCATCTCCGCCGTCGCCAAGGCGGCCAAGGGACCCGTCATCCTCGTGCTCTTGTCCGGCGGGCCCATCGACATCGCGTTCGCGCAGAACGACCCCAGGATCGACGGCATCCTCTGGGCGGGATACCCCGGCCAGGCCGGCGGCCAGGCCATCGCCGACGTCATCTTTGGACACCATAACCCAGGTGTGTGTTCGTGTTGCTTTGGACTCAGCAGCACTCAAAAGATCAATTTTTTTCTGCACAAGATGGACAGAATTTGACTGAATTCGTCAAATTTTGTAATTCTAAAAAATTGGAATTGCAGGCGGGAAGCTGCCGGTGACATGGTACCCTCAGGACTACCTGCAGAAGGTGCCGATGACGAACATGGCGATGCGCGCGAACCCGGCGCGCGGGTACCCGGGCCGGACGTACCGCTTCTACACGGGGCCCACGATCCACCCGTTCGGCTACGGGCTCAGCTACACCCAGTTCACGCACACGCTGGCGCACGCGCCGGCGCAGCTCACCGTGCAGCTCTCCGGCGGCCACGCCGCCGCCGCCGCCGCGTCCGCGTCGACCTCCCTCCTCAACGCGACGCGCCCCGCCCGCGCCGTGCGGGTGGCGCACGCGCGGTGCGAGGGGCTCACGGTCCCCGTGCACGTGGACGTGAGGAACGTCGGCGACCGCGACGGCGCGCATACCGTGATGGTGTACCACGCGGCGCCGTCGTCCGGCGGCGGCGCTGCCCCCATCGGCGCGGACGCGCCCGCGCGGCAGCTTGTGGCGTTCGAGAAGGTGCACGTGCCCGCCGGCGGCGTGGCGCGCGTGGAGATGGGCATCGACGTGTGCGAACGGCTCAGCGTCGCGGACCGGAACGGCGTGCGGCGGATCCCCGTCGGCGAGCACAGGCTGATGGTCGGCGAGCTCACGCACTCGGTCACGCTCGGCGTCGAGCAGCTCGGGGTATAGCGGAAACGGGAGGAGGATCAAGAGGCCTTCCGATCCTGAATAATTGTGTTGTGTTGTGTTGTTTCAGGGGGTGATTGGGGTGTGATTGCCGGCCATGGTGCTTGCTTTCTGTCTCTGCAAAGGTGGAGATGGAGATCTATCAAGTTAGAAGGGCACCGGATTACTGAAAATTGTTGGATTGAAAAACGAAAAACGATTGAAATGGAAGGAAAAAAGACAGAAGAATGTCATTTCTTCCATGATACCAATGTTTTCTGATCTTTATCTAAACAAACCCAATGTTTTCTGATGTCAAGATTAGTGCATTTCATGGAGATTACTACCTATGTGATGGGTCATGGGAGCATGACTCCAGTAAGATCAAAGCACTCGAATGTTTCATATGAGCAAGAATACAACCTGATATGTGTCTGATATGCAGCTAAAAAATGGTCATCTGATCTGAGCTCGATTCTGAGAAAATGGCATACGGGTTAGCTGTGCATTCTGAACAGTGATTTCTTTCATCTCGTGGTCCAAAAGACAAAAACCATGTCTTTTCCTCCATTTGTATTGGGCTCTTGGCCCAACTGCTCATGATTTTGGTGCGCGAACACCAGGTCTGAATATCCTCAAGCCCATGAATTTGGGTTCCGGTGACTGCACCAAAATTCAGTTTCTATTGTTCATGCTCATGCAGCAATAGTTTGGAGACAAGACTGAAAGTCTTCTTTGTTGAGAGAGAAAAAAAGTCTTCTTGTCGATGATCGGCTCTCCGAAGTTTCAGATAAATCTTCAAGTAGGGCTAAGTCGTTTTCCGCACCTTGACATTCGCCAAAGCAATGAACAGAACTTGGACACCTTGTTATATCTAGAATCTGGATTCTAAAATGCCTAGCTACAATCCAAATTCCTATATTCCCTTTGGGATTCAAATAGCACCAAGTTGTATGCATTCTTGATCTCGAATAGAGTGTACTACATTGTTAAGAATAAGAATGTCATTATCTCGTGTTTCTCCTTGAGGAAAAAAAAGACGGCTTCTGGAAGGTGAAGGTTTCTGGGCCCGTCAACGGTCAACGGAGCCGGCCGTCGTCTTCCCTCAAAATCAGAGAGCTCACAAGCTCCCCCATTTCAGTTCCCAGTTCCCACGCACCACGACCTCACCGGACACCGCCGTCCTCCCCGTCCCCCCGCGTTCTCCACGACTCGCAGCCTCGCAGGCCAGGCCAGGCGGCGCCCGTCGGGAGCTCGGTCCAGGTTCCGCGCCGCCGCGCGATGGGGTGGGCCGCACGGTTCCTGACGGCGGTGTCGTTCCTGGCCGCGGGGTTCCTCTTCGCGCCCGACGCGCTGCCCCTCGGCGGCTCCGGCGCCGCGGCGGCCGCCAGGCTGGTCCACGTCCTCGCCTTCGCCACCGCCTGGGGCGCCGGGCTCTGGGTCACCTTCATCGGCGGCATCGTCATGTTCAAGTAAGCAAAGCGCTAAGCAAACAAACGCCGCCGCCGCCGCCGCCTCAATTCGCTGGGACTTGGGGTTTGTTGGCCTGCTAGCTTCACTGGAGGAGTAATCGAAGCATCATTCTCGGCGTGCGCCAGCATTCTCCCAGCCGCCGGAGGAGCCGGGATCCGGCTACGAGGTGGTTGAGTACAAAACACTAGGAGCTTTTCTCTAAATCAGGGTCTTAAATGCAAAACCACTGCGGCGACGGGCAACAGCGATTAAAAAGCCAATTTCTTATTTTCAGTGCACAGCACCCGTTCTTGGAAGAACCTTGAGGAAGACTCAGTACTTCACATGCTGATTTTGAAGATGAGGAAACTTTCTTTAGAATTATATGACTTAGTTGCATGGGTCTTTGCTCCTCACGAATTCACTGAATCAGCGTCTTAATTTGGTAACTATTAGACTATTAGTCCTGAAAAATCACAATGAAAAAATAGGACTTTCACCTAGAAGATATGTTGGGAAGAAGAATTGGGATGTCTGGAGTACTCTTATGTCATATCAAGACTCCTCTTACGATTAGGTGCTAGAACATTACATATAAGCTTGTGGACATTATGATGACTTTGTTCACCGTTTTCTCATTAAACATTCTGCTACCTCCACTAACATTTTCCAGAAAGTGTGGTGGTTTTTTTTGGTTTGTTGGTTACATATTAGGATCTTTGAGTAGTATATGGTGCAGTCTTAGAGTCTAGAAGCAATTTCTTCTGCTCAGCTGTTCAAATATACCTTCAATATATATTCTTTTACACATTGCTGATATAACACCTTGTTATAGTGAGAACTGAGAACTAAGAAGTCCACTGGAAAAATAAAGCCTACCATCTTGTTGCAATAGCACCATGTGCGGATCAATTATTCCCTTATTAGAACATAGTGTAAACCTTGATGATGTTTTGATAAAATCCTTTTCAATCCGGAAGGTACTTGCCGAGACACCAGTTTGGGAGTCTGCAGGGGAAAATGTTCCCGGCCTACTTCATGTTGATATCAGTATGTTCAGCGATATCCGTGGCAGCATTTGCATACCTGCACCCCTGGAAGACAGCATCAACCATTGAGCGCTACCAGCTTGGATTCCTTATTTCAGCCCTTGGCTGCAACCTGTCCAACCTTTTGGTCTTCACTCCCATGACTGTTGAGGTGATATACTTTTGCTAGCTGTTCAACTTTTGTTCAACTTTTTATTTACCTCTCTTTGCATTTGCCAAACGACACATATTATTGTACACGGTAATACCAGGACTAATAGTGCATAATTTTTACTGTTTGTTTCCCATTTCGAGATTTACTACACTGGTATTGAGGCATGTAAGGCAAAGAGGAAGACACTTTGACGAAGATTCATATTGTTGTATAGGTCATGACTGCATTTTCTGATTACTAAATTGCTGTGGCACATACAGGAATGCATATATTTGTTTCCATTTTCTTTGTGGGGATCAGGCGTGAACAACGTGTTAATGGCAGAAATTTGGATATTTCCAATAAATGGCTTGGCAAACTTGGCACCGCCAAGATGGGTTTTGCAGTATTCCACTCAGCTTGTTGACACTTTGATTTACCTGCCATTTTCTTTTTCTTTTTATTTTTTAAACAGGATCCACTATGCTTTGTTTTTTTTTTTAGTTAGCAATCTAGTGTTGGGGATTTGGGAGGCAAGAATGTAATCTAGCCTTTTTAGAAGCATAGAAGTATGGCTGGCCATGTGTACGAACCTTCAGAATATCTGATTGTCACGAATTTACAATGCAATTTTGAAGCTTTTTCAGTGCTTTTATATCAGAAATTTGACAGATGAGATATCTTGTCTCTGAATTCTACATTGAGCACAACTCTTTCTACTATCCAAATAAGCAAGTAGTGTAGAAGACAGAGAATATGCCTTTGGTTGGCTAAGCACTACTCTTTGTACTGCCATTATCGGTTGTTCTTATAGATTGCTCTGCTTGCACAGATGATGATGAAGAGGCACAAGATGGAGAAGGACCTGGGCATCGGCACCGAGGTCGGGTACAGCAAGAACGCAGAGACCGCAAAGAGGAGCCCCGCCCTGGCAGCAATGAACCGGAAGTTTGGGATGATCCACGGGCTGTCGTCGCTGGCCAACATCATGTCCTTTGGCTGCCTGGCCATGCACTCCTGGTATCTCTCCAGCAAGCTCGACCTGTGACTGATGACAGCTTTCCCATTTCGTGATCATTGCTCGCTACGATGCTGTATATGGTCGACCTGTGGCCTGTGACATCTGTACTCGCCATGGCCCAACAAATAAACACACAGCAAGCTCGATCTGCCACACACTCTGAGCTTAACTTAGGTCTATATGTAATATGGAGGCACGGATGTTCTGTGATGTGAGAATTTTGAGTTGAGGTGTGTGTTGAATTTGAATAATGTACAGAATGTTGGCAGATGATTTGGTATCTGAAATTGCTTATATATATAGGAAAACTCCTGCTCCGATTGACCCCAAGATGGTTAGCAGGAGCTGTGGGTATGTGGGCGTGCAATTGTGCACACTTGAGAGTTTGGAGGAATAGTCCCAGCGGGCCGCGGCTAGATTAATATGTAATGTAATGGGCCTGCATGTTGGAGTCCACGGTGGTCCTTTCATGAATATGTAGCGCAAGCCCACGGGCCACTTCATATCGTCTGCATCTATGGTCTGTTCCATTTATCCCACACTGTAGCAAATGAGTCTGTGGTCTAATAGTAGGATCGTCCAGTGAGACGCTACCCAGAGATTAAATTCTGATGCTCGCACCTTTTTTTGGGATTTTTTCAGGATTTATTGGCGTTATGCTTTAAGTGGTAAACGATGTTTCTGTCAACGATGAGGCGTCAGTGGTGACTTTGAGAATCTCTAGCTCTGCCGGCTTAGTCCTTCGGAGATGCTTATAGGGGTAAGGTTTGCGTGTGTGGGCTCATAGAGATGAGTGAGCGTGCGTGTTATAAGTAGGAAGTTTAATTTTGAAAAAAGTCTACATAACCCCCTCATCTATTGCATCTGGTCTACTTCATCCCCTAACCTTTCAAACAGTCTAAATAACCCCTTCACCTTTTCAAAACCGGCCAAATAACCCCTCAAGCTGCTTTTAACTGTGGTTTTGCTATAGTGCTAGCGGTTTTGTTCTTTTCTTTTTTATTTATTTCAGTTGAATCTTTGAAAAATCTTAGTAAATCACAAAAAAATCATAAAATAAAATATCCAATTTTGGTGGACTCCACATGAATAGATCTACACAGTGAATATATAATATAGTATGGTTTAGAACAAAATTTTTGCTCTTTTTTTTTTTTTTTTATTTATTTTGGTGAATATTTCAAAAATCATAATAAATCATAAAAAAATCATAAAATAAAAAATTTAATTTTTTAGACTATAGATTAGTAGATCAACATAGTGAATATATAATTTGGTATGCTTTAATCCAACAAAATAATTATAGAAGCTACAGTTGTGATTATTTTAATTAATCATAGAAAATATAAATTTAAAGGCATAACAAGAACTTTATACTAAAGTATATCATATTATATATTCACTACATAGATCTACTAATCTAGAGTCTAAAAAAATTAGCTTTTCTATTTTATGATTTTTCTATGATTTATTATGATTTTTAAAATATTCAGCCAAAATAAATAAAAAAGAAAAAAACTAGTGAAAACTTTGTACTAAACCATACTATATTATATGTTCACTATGTAGATCTACTCATGTGGAGTCCAACAAAATTAGAGTTTTCATTTTATGATTTTTCTATGATTTACTATGATTTTTAAAGATTCAGCTAAAATAAATAAAAAAATAAAAAGACAAAATCGCTAGCACTGGAGCAAAACTACTGTCAGAAACAGTCTGGGGGGTTATTTGGCCGGTTTTAGAAAGGTGAGGGGGTTATTTAGACCGTTTGAAAGGTTAGGGGGTGAAGTAAACCATACCAATAGATGAGGGGGTTATGTAGACTTTTTCCTTCAATTTTTATTACCCGGTATGCGGCAACATTAGTGGTAGGAGGTGTGGTGGAGTCTCACGGCACGCGGACTTGTGGATGTGGCGTTAGTCTCACGCGGGCTTGCATTAATTGGCGGTAATATAGTGCTCCACTGGGAAATTTAACATAACCACCTCCAACGACCGTAGTCTACTACTACTAATAGCTAGTTAGTCGTCGTCCTTCCGTTCAGTCTTCATCCCCTCGCCGAACTCCGGGGTCGTTGTCTGCGCCGGCCGCCGGGCGTTCTGTCCTGAATTGGTGATCGATCGAGTGAGTTACTACTACCCCTACCCTCCTGGCGCCTGCCTTCCGTCCGTCCGATAGTGTAGCTAGCACTCGCTCGTTGTATTTGTATGCTTGATTCACTTGAACTCCGGCATCCATCCGCTTGGTGACTTGGGGGTGGTCGCTTTATTCTGTTGGGCCATGGCCGCCTGACGCCAGTTGTGCTGTGCTGTGTTGGGGGCCGGGGTTACTCCGGCGAGTGCCCTGGTGACTGGTGAGCCACCCTTGCTTTGCATATACATACTGTACTCCTATCCTGCATCTGCTAGTTGGGTCTTGAATCTTGACTGGCGAAAGCGCCTGCTGATCGAATTCCGTCCACGACGCTATGGTAGAAAGGATTTTTGGACTATTCTGGCTCTTAGATGTGTTTGTTTAGTCGAGTTTCATAGAAAGTTGAGTAGTGTTCACCAACTAATTGCATGTGATACGGCATCCAATTCTCCTTTTTTCCCCTTGTTTTTCTTCTTTTGTGTGTGCGTGTGTGTGTGGTCAGATGTCGTTCCACCCAGCGAAATTTGAGCGAGGGCAATATCCATATATATGGTCTTGCGATTTTGCCAGCTCCATCAAACTAATAAGGAGCGAAAAAGTAAAGAAGGGAACAGATACACACACACTGACACACTGTGACATTGACGACTTGTTAGCTTCGTATCGTACTCTGGTTGATGATTATTTCAGGTGTGAACGGTTGATGCTTAATTAAAATCGCAGCATAATTAATTCTCAACCTATGTCGACCAGGGTCAAGGGCGTGAGGTTAGGATGTTGCGGTAGGCGTGAACTATTGTGCCCTGCACCAACGCCGCAACAATCCTCCTACCTTCAATCTAAGACTTAGGGGGACTTGACTATGAGTTCCAATGGGAGTTGGGCTGAAGGGGACTTGACTATGAGTTCCAATGGGAGTTGGGCTGAAGACCAAGGACGATCCAGGGCGCATCAACGCGTACGCAGGACGTCTATGCAAGCTGCTAAGCTGTCAGAAGATGTTGTGTCGTCACAATCACCGAAGCTGGAAGACGAATCATCCCAAGCGAGAACCATTATTACGGAAGCAATGCTGATGATGCTGCTAGGGATGATGTCGTTTGTATTTCCATTGTTGCATCAGCTGCTACTGGTGCTGGTACCGGTGCTAGTGCTAGTGCCGGTACAAACCCTCAAGAGGTATGGACATTATATTCACGTACAAACTATACGTACATTCACAATACATAGTGTCTCAGAATGATGCAGGCATGCAGCAGGTACCGGAGGAGGCTACTCCAGCTGCTGCTGGTGGAGGTGCTCGTGCTGGCGAATAGGTTTCTCAGCTGGAGTCCGAAGGTGATGCCAATGCTGATGATGATGGTTGTACTAATCCCCCAGAGGTATGTAATCCACATACTCCCTCCGTCCCACTGACAACGTCATCTGGGAAGCGTGTTTGTGAGGAGGACACGATTTTCCAACGACAAAGTCCATGGGACAGAGGGAGTACAAACTATACGCACATGCACAATACAGTATCTTGTGATGATGTAATTCTGTAGCCAAGATACTAAATAGCGTTTCTAGCAGCCGCCCGGCCTTTTATATATATAGACGAGATTTTCCTACTCTCAGGAGTAGTTATTCTCATCTTTAAAAAATCATATTGCGTATGTGTTCATACTTGTTTATCTTTTTTGATACTTCAAATCTTTCTAGGCGAAAAAATTTTAAAGAAATCCATACTTTTTAATATATTACAAAAATACCACTGACTATAGTATATAAAATAAGTATAACCACATACTCTATGTATGCATGCATACTTGATATATATACTACCAAAGATAGTCTAATATGATCATATACTTCATGTACGTACACTTTATTCGGTCATATACACCTTAAAATCTAGAGATATTAACATGGGAGTAACTACTCCCTAGGAGTAGAAAATAATTTCCCTATATATATATATATATATATATATATATATATATATATATATATATATATATGCCACCGCTTTTGATATAGCAAAGACGTAAAAGTCGACAAAGGCCGAGATCCAAACCAAACCTGCACCAATCTAAAGCATATTTGAAAGTTAAATCCAAACTAAACTAGACCGTGACTTCAATCATCCACACCAAACCAAACCACTTATACATTCAATCCATTAAAATATATTTTCAACCCACCAATTCACTAGCACCTCATGCTATTATTTATATTTAGTCATAAGCAAAAGCAAAAAATAAATAGATAGAATAAAAACTTATTATTAACTCCATTATTGACAGTCAAACCAAATCAGCCCACTTTAATAGGGCCCAAACCAAACCAGACCAACAACCTTCTTAGTCTGTTTCACCCAAACCAATACAGCCCAAAAACAAAACCAAACAAAAAAATCGGGCTTAACCCAAACCATTATCAGGTTTAGCGGTCTAATTCTTAATTTAAGATATATTTGATTGAAAATCAACTCTTCTGATGTAATTAAATATTTATTTATACTATTTAAGTTATAGCACTACAAGAGAATAGGCTTTTGGACTGCATGCGATTTTGGTTTTAGCCTCAAAAAATTTTATGTTCGGGAGTAAAGGACCTTTAGTCCCGGTTGGAACAACCAACTCGAACTAAAGATAACCTTTTAGCCCCAGTTCATATCACCAACCAGGACTAAAGTTCTTGATGCTTTAGTCCCAGTTGGTAATACCAACCCGGACTAAAGGTAGACCCTTTAGTCCCAGTTGGTATTACGAACCCGGACATAAGGTATAGTCTTTAGTCCCGGTTTTGGTAACACAAACCCAGACTAAAGGTCCCTCCAGAGTGAATTTAAAAGGAGAGAGTATTTTACGTAAGTCAGATATGTGCGGGAGTTAAGATGGTAGAGCACGCGTGAGGACTGAAGTGGGAGGTCTTGGGTTCAAATCTCCACTAGTTTCCAAAACCGGGACTAAAGGGGGTTGGGAACCGGAACTAAAGGCCCCTTCTCCAGTAGTGTAGGTTTATTAGCCTATATTATTGATTTGTATTAGTTGAATTTTGAATGTTTAAGAAAGTCATTTTCAAGATATACATGTACCTAAATTACATGAACGTAACTTAGCGGCCTCTATAGCGCCCGCTAATAACCACAGCTGGAACTGGAAAGTGGCAGTCCTGGCGTTGGTGGGAGCGTCGGCGCGTACGTTTCTTTTCTGGTGGCAGGAGGTGCTACTGCTAGTGGTGGCACCGGTGTTTCTACTTACCCTCGAGAGGTATGGACATCCATGTATACGCACATGCACAATACATATATATCTTGTTGGCTATAATAGCCTGTATGTGTTTAAAGCTTAATTTTGTGATGTCTTTCATATTTGTGGTTTTCTGTTGTAGACTCCTATATAAACTTACTTATGCAGTGCCAAAAGTAAACCAAATACTACAATAGCTAGTATGTCAGATTTTGTTATTATTAGATATATACACAAGGTCATTTGTGCCAACAATATCCCCACATTCCCTGTTTCTATTAATACATGGAGGTGACCAAATGCGACGCGCAGTGGGCAACCACAAACAATGTTACTAAACGACTAAACACAAATTGTATGTGCAAGACAACTAAAAGCCATCACACAATACCACAGTTATTTTAACAGAGGTGGGCAAAATAACCAACCGAGGCGGACATGCCAGCCTTCTTGGAGCGAAGGTTACGGTTAATCATAGCCTTTACCGAGTCAGTTGGCCAACCACCTCCGTCAATCTTTTAACCAAGACGGGCTGCACAAGGTAACCACCACGGTTAACCAAATTAATGGAGGCGGTTACACTAAATAAGGTGCCTGCCTCTTTTAATATTTTAACAGAGGAGGTTTGATAAATCCGACTGCCTTCGTTAACAATTTAACCTAGGCACTTTTTTAGACACCCGCCTCCATTAACTATTTACAGAATAAAAAAAATGTTTTGAATTTGGTTTGAATTTTAATTTGAAACCAAATTTAGTTAGATTAAAAACACATACAAAGCAAAAAACACGTGTATAAAAAGATACACAAATATGACATCGATTCATGTCATCCTTATCGCTTCCACGATCCAATCACACACTAAGTTTACATTGTTCACAAGAGCACATCACATAAAAGGTAAGAGCACCTACGAGAAGATGTCTGGCTACGTGTAATTCTTCATGTCTAACATGGTTCTCCAGTTGTGTTGGCTCTCACACTTCTCCGCCGTCCCTAGGTCACCCTCGTCGTAGAACTTTCTCCCAACATGACAACATTGGTCTGTGATAAAACTTACAAATGTTGGCTATTATTTGACTGATGTTCATGTTGTCCACCCTTTCCCGTTGCCACTATCTTAGTGATTTCTTGAGTTGCTGCTAGCTGTTCATGTATTTGCTGTACATCGTGAGGTACTACAAGCATAGTATTCATACAATACTGAGCATGAGCCATCAGGTTGTTTGGCGCACTGCATGCACGATATATACATAATGTTTAGGACATATAGAGAGCATGCACATGTAGTAGCATATATGATTCCTGATACTTACCGAGAATTGTTGCCTCATTTTTAATTTATGTCTATACTTCTTCTTGGACCTCTGACCATAGCGGTCAGCATCATCAACGTACTTCTATAAGCGCTGTATGAAAACCACTAGTGTTAATAACAAATTTCATATGTACTTTTGAGTGCATAAAAGAATATGTGCAGTCACTTACTATTGCAAATAGTTTTCAAAATCCTTATACACTTCTTTGTTTGTAGCCCACAAGGAGTCGAACATAACAACCTTTCTATTATGAGGATAGATTATAAATACAATCCATTAGCCCATGATGCCCAACTGCACCTCTAAAACAATATGGATCTCAAATCTTAAAATATAAAAAATGGTGACCCCAATAGTAATTGCAGGTATTGTTTAAACTTACCGAACTAGTGGGCAGCAAAGATATACCCATTTTCTTAGATCTTCTTTATAGCTTGGAAGATGTACTGTCCTACCTTGTTAATAATACATTAACCAAGGCGGTTGCTAGGCAGATAGCCTGACCACGATTAACTAAGGTAGGCTGCTGGCCCAACTGCCTAAGTGGGTTTTGAAATGGTCACGGTTAAGTTTTTTTTGTGGTGACATTGCAAGTGTTTATGTTGCTTAGGATTGCATTGCATGTCTTAGTGCATGCTAATGCTAGGATTGCGCTCGACGACCAGGGCAGCAATGTGGCTAGGCACAAGCGTCTCGGCAATGTTCCATCATGCTACCCCACTACTTGCCCCTCCTCTCTCACCTCCCTCTGTTTGAGTGGGTGTGGAGGTGTCTGGCGGCCATCACCATCTTCCCTTTCTCCGGCAAGTTCCAAAGGCCGACGAAGAGGACCCGGCCACCCGGTACCCAAATCTACGTCTCCACTGCCGGACTTACTCCTTGCCTAGGTGCGGATTCTTCCTTGTGCGCATCACCTCATGCGTCAACCCACCGGCACCGAGCCTCCTCATGTGTCGACCTGCCAGCACCGAGATCTTCTGGTGTGGTCGTGGTCCCCCTCTATGTGGTCGTGTCCACGATCTGGTGAAGCTGCTCTTTGGTACAGTGTTCTTCTTCTACATGTGCGTGTGCAGGAGCTCGGGCGCATTGTCTGCTCAGAAACAGGGGCACAAGTCGTGACCTGGCATGCGTGTTTGGGCGTAGTTTTGCCACGGGCGAGCCAACAGGGGGTTGCATGTCCACGACTTTGCGTCCTCATGTGCCTCTTGTCAGGGAGGGCAGAGTGTTGTTTCTTAAAAGTGATGACTTTGCCCATGCCAACAGTGGCGGTGACAACATGGTGGCGGTGTCAGGGCGTTGCCAGCAGGAGTGCTTGATAGTTCTGGGCAAAAGCTTAGCCTCGCTCTTTGGCTAGGCTAGCGGCAATGATTTTTTTTCTTGAAGGCATCGTTGAAGAGCGTTGCGTTGCTTCCTCTCCTTGGTCTCCTAGGTCAAGGCTCAAGTGAAGCCTTACTAAACTCCATGCTTGGTCGATGATCATGTTCTAGCATCATTCACCTCCGCCCTTGGAGGCATCGTCAAAGAACTCTTGCAGTGTTCTTGTTTTTCTTCTTGTTTTGTTGTATTTGTGGTTGTGCCATGTTTTGCTCTTACGCTAGGGCTTGTTGTTATTGTTGTTGTTGTTTTTTTTTCATACTCGTGGATATGCCACAGACTTACCTTTGTGCCGGGGCTGTTGTACTGCTTTTTCGGTTTTTTAAAATTAGCCGAACATTTTCCTTAAAAATGAGTTGTTGATTTTTCATATAAATGTGTATTCCGATGGGGACCATCTCTGGTGACAATTTTAAAAAAAATCCTATGTGGTTACTGTGAAAACGGACCCTAAATGAAAAAGGGACGACCAAATTACAGCTCAAATCTTCACCATCTTGCAATTTATATACTTGAACAATAGAAAAATTTTCAATTGCTCCTGTAGGGTCTTATATTTTAGTTTTTTTCACAGGCTTGTGATGAATTTGTGGCGTGCACGCATGCACGGGCGCGACGGCAGGCTCGTGAAGTGCGAGTGGGTTCTCGACTCCAGCGCGTGGAACCACCATACCTCCAACCTGGAGCTGCTACTTGAGTTTCAGGAGATGGACAACATAGATGCTCCTTCGAGTTGGGATGACGCCGCCCCGCGTGACCAGTGGCGCGGTTCTGTACGGACGGAGTGCTTTGACTTCCCAGGCGTCCACTATGTTGTTGGGGACGACACAAGGAATGTTGTGTCGGTGTCTCAACTGGCTCGTGATCATGGCCTGCACTACTGGAAACTTGAAATTCCCTCACGGTGCACTACCGTCAGGGAAAATACATGAAAATGTACGTATGGTCATAAAAAATAAAAATATCGCTGTAAAATTTCTTACGGTGCACTTACCGTCGGGGAAAATAAAAATACCGTCAGGGCTAGCTCGACAGGGTAATTCCAGTTTTGCCTGACGTTGGTCAGGGAATTTCAAGTTTCCAGTAGTCTGGTCACGGTCTTTGATCCGACGACTTGCCAAGTCAAGGAGAAGAGGACCGGGAAAATCGTTGGCAATGGTCGCTTACGGAACGGCATGTACATCCTGGATTATCTGCGTATCGTCGACAAAGTATGTAGTTTTTTTTTTTTTTTTTTTTTTTTTGAAGACCCCCTTGATATGATACGTAGTATATGTCTTGGGACCTACTAGCACACTAGTAGCTAGCTACGAGTATCGTCGCTGGATTTTCAATTTAATTCTAATTATTTTTTCCCATGTGCATGCATATAGTATATAGGAGACGGAGGAGCAAGCAATGGAAGCGAACGAGGTGATGGAGGAGGTGGAGGTAGAGCTCTCGGAGGTCGAGGTAATAATGGCGAAGGGCGTGGAGGAGGTGGACGAATCAGAGATGGTAGGGGAAGAGGGACCGGAGCCAGCCGAAACCAGGAACAAGGCGACAGTGGAAGTGGAACCGCCCGAGGAAATAGTAAATGAAGAGGAGGAAGATCAGGGCAGCAGCGGAAATGAGATCCAAGAGATGAATGATGAGAACATCGACGGAGACGATGACAATGGCCGAATTCATGGCAACGGGGAAGAAGAAGAAGATGACAAAAGAGGAGGACAATCAACTACTGGAGAATCATCTAATAAGGGCTTGTCACGATTTGGTATGTAGGATCCAACTTAATTCTTTCTCTGCGCGTTTCATTTCTGAAGCTCTAGCTCTTAGTTTTTGCTTAATAATTACGGATTGTGGTTTGCAGATCTCATATGCTGGTGCATTGCTTGCATATTTGTGCTAGAGTATGCAACAATCAATGGGAAAGAAGTATGGAAGCTTACAAGTTTTATTAAAAAACTTGATTTCCACAGTCTACTTGGGTTCCTGTACATTTCGAGATTGCAAGTTTTAAGAAACTTGACCATGATGCAATCCACGAGCCGCAAGCTACTAAAACAGATAGGGTCTCTGTTTCGAAGAATAAGCAGAGACGCAGAGGATAGAGAAGGAGCATCCGGAGATTATGTCCAAGAATCATCTCAGGACCATAACAGGCGATTGTTTGGGTTATCTCGATTTAATGCGTACGTATATATACCTGCTGCAATCTGTGTGTGTGTTTTTGTGATATGATATATATATGCACATATCTGTATCTGCAGGAGTACGGACCTGCGCCAGCTTCCCGCCGGAGCCTTTGCTTCGTCGACAAACGCAGCACGTCTGGAAGAATTTCTGGTGGACTCGGGTGCATCCTTCCACACGACATGGAATGAGTCGATTCTATTTCACTACCCTCAGCATCTACAGAATCATACGCTCTCCATAATATGCTCTGTCCATGAAAAATGCTAACTTATGTTTTTCAGTAAGTTTTGTTTGTAATTAAAATTGCTCCTTTAATTAATAAATACAACTTCCATGATTTTTAATAATTAAAATATAAGTCCAAAAATTATGAAATTTATTTTGTGTGCTAATTAGGTGGTAATGATCTTAGTTATGAAGTTTGGTTAAGTTTTGATTAAGTTTTGTATTATGCTTAATTAATTCCTTAATTAATTAATGTGTAATTAGTTAAATCTTTGATTAATTAGGGTTTAATTAATTCCCAATTAGCGAGTTAATCAGTGGCTTTCAACGACTGTAAAAATGGTCAATAAATTAGTAATCACCTTTAATCACTAATAAGGTTGCTTGATTTTGGGATTGAGTGATGACCCTAGGTCATTAACCCCGATGACCTTCGGCATTTCATGTTGATTGCGTATCGCTAGTCCGTCCGTCGTCGGCGCTAGTAATACCTTCTTAGTACAAGGTTACCGTGAAGGAAAGTTGTACTCAAGATCGACTAAGAATCGTTGCATCGTTATCACATGTTCATTTCATTTACTGCATTATAATCATGCATTTCAATCGTGTAGTTGTATCATCCGGAGGGAGTTGATCCAACTCCTGTTTTACGAAGAGTGCCTCCAAAGTGTGAAGAAGTTGGTCCGGATCCCTACAGTGAAGTATCATTATATAACTTTATTACACTCACTCAACAAAAGGTGCCCCCGCCCAGAGGCCACTCAATTCACTCTTCATCGGTCACCTCTTCAACAACCGTCATGCGGCAAGGGCCGTAGCACGCTTGCCCATGCGGTTCACACACAATGAGGGTTAAACAAACCCCGAGTACAAAAAGTACTCCGCAAGACTTACCCGACCAAAAATTGGGGAGAAGACTCAGGAATGCTGGCTAATAGGAATCAAGGTGAGGCTTTAGCAAGATCAAAAGACTCTTTCGCTAAAAAGACTAAGCCAGTCCTTAATGTATCAATCACTCGTCAAAAATATACCGGATTCAAAACTTTCCATACTCAACTTCCATTATTACTACGATGCTGGTGCGAGGATCACGGCTCCCATATCGTGGAGCACACGACGATTCGAACCGCTTTATATACCCAGTTTGGGGCTTCTAGCCGCACGATGTATGCAGGACCAACATCTTACATACATCAACTCACGCCCGGATTTCTCCCTACCGGAGGTAGTGCAGTACACCACCTCACTACGGCCGCTCGGTCACTTCGGCGGTGCGCATCGTAGAATGGGCACACGCTATTTGTCCGTTCTAGTAAAAGATAGTCCAAGTGGAGTTTACCGCCATTAGCATGCGACTAGTACTATCCAATAACCTCATGATCCAAGGGCCAAACAACGAACGGTGCTTAACCGACACAAGTGGACGACACTACACCAGGGCGATAGCCCCTCCTGATGCAAGTCACTCCACCGGGCGTCTCGATTTACTCATCATCATGTTCTTGGGCGTACCCCTGACCCGGCCAAGGTGAGAGGTAGGCGACAAGCAACATCAAGTTTTCATAAATTCCCTTCAGGGAGTATTGTTATCACAACTTTAGAAACAATTTATCAAAACCTATTCTAGTAGCAAGGCTAAGCGTGACTAAGCATTTCGAAATCAAAACAGGTATCCAGGATAATGTAGCAAGGTACGGTAAATGCATCAAAGTAGGATAGCACACAACTCCTACACCTAATGCATTATCATCACATGAAATCATAAAAACTTTTCGAAATACAAGGCAGGGTTTGAATGCATCCGGGGCTTGCCTTGGGGCTCGACGAAGTGGGACTCGGGGATGTCACTGCCGGGATCTGGACCAACTTCTTCACACTGGAGGCACTCTTCAGAAACAGGAGTTGGATCAACTCCCTCCTCGGATGATACAACTACACGATTGAAATGCATGATTATAATGCAGTAAATGAAATGAACATGTGATAACGATGCAACGATTCTTAGTCGATCTTGAGTACAACTCTTTGGGAGGGATTGCTGCTGGGTCTATCGCGGTCACAAGATCCGGCTACTTGAACGGCAACAACATCATGCTCGACGGCGTGCTGCTTGCTCCCGAGGCACAGGCGAACCTTGTCTCCGTTGCCCAGCTCGCAAGCTACTATTGGGTGGATGTGCACATGGACGAGGTGGGGGTCGTAATCACGAGGAAGCAGGACGGGGTCCAGATTGGGAGAGCGAGAATGCTCAACAATCTGTACGTGCTGGAGTATTTCCTACCAGGACGTCTACTTGCTCACTGAACCACACCCGTTGAGATCTTCAGTACAAGACGTGCAGCTCAGTAACAATTTTATGAGCACAGCAGTATATATAGCTAGTTCATTATTGTGTGCTCTCAAGATCCGGTCCGCCATTTTGCTGCTGAGTGCTGATTAAACACTGTTGTGCTGTTTCATAAGATAGACCATTGTCATTGGGTGTCAGTTAGCTATGCCGTGAAATCTCCCGTTTTTACACAGAACACTGGGAGGAGTAGTATTATCTTCGGATGGTAGAGGCTGGAACTTTTAGTTCCATTATCTAAAAAAATATGCACAATTGTTGGCCACCATTGGTCTGGACCTTGTTAGTGTGCTAGATCAAGTGATTTGTGGCCGGTATTGCTGTGTTTCCTTTGTGGAACCAGATTATTTGTGTGTATCCTTGTTCTTCTGAATAAGTATGTTATTATGTTCCGTAGGTGATCGATCTGTCAGAAGTAAATCACATTGTATTTGTGTATGCTTGTAACAGTAATAGCAGACCACCACACTTGCAATACTGGATGCCGTTCTGTTATATCAGCCATCGCTCTCTTGTGTGTATTATCTTCTACTGGACTGTTAGGCACATGTCTTTATTAGGGCGTATGCATGGATATATGTAATCATGTTAAGTACTTATCAATATTCAGGATATTCTCTGTACTAAATTTACAAACATGTCAGTATTTCGATGTTGTTTTTTTAGGAAAACTGGAGGGCTTGCACCCCTACAGCACTTTTTTAGAGAAAAATACTAACATTAAACAAAACAAACAAAGCCACAGCCCGACTTGGGGATAAAGAGACAAAAAAGAAAACAAAGAAAAGCAGCAGTATAACTGCCAACAGTGAGGAACAATAGAAAACACGATATCATGTAACTGGACATGGTTTAATTAATTTGGAGGGTTTTTTTTTTGGTAGTTTGACAGTGCGTGTGTGGGGTCCCTAGCTCACTTAGAATTTCATTTCAGTTGGTCCTTAAAAGCCTGGTAAGCTTAAGAAGTTTACAACCACACACATGTTACATTGCGTTTGAAAGAATAAGTGTTAGCAATTTGCTTGTCCTGTACTAGCAGTCGGGCATTCCATATGAAGGCCTCTGATTTCAATGTCGCCAGTGTACCAACCAGCGATGTACGTGCTCATACCTGAAGACCACACATTGTTGCGCCACTTCCAAATGTGCCAGCAAACAGAGGATGGGCAAACCATTGTTCAGACTGATTGCAGCCCAGAACATCCGAGAGGAGGTACACCCGTAGATGATGTGAGCTGGAGCTAAAATTGTTTGGGTATTAAAGCCCATCCTCTAATTGGCACTTACAACCCTATTTTATAATAAATGCCTCTGATTATATGCACTGTTTGTTTAGGTTTATTGCCAGAAATTAATAAATTATCTAAGGATGGATAACAAAAGATAGTTTGCAAGAGTCGAGGATATGCCTAGTACAGAGTTTAGGCACCAGAAACGCATAGCTCAGCTGATTAGGTTACTTGTTATGGAATTTACCAACTTGGGTTTTGTTATGGAATTTAGCAATTTATGTTTTGTTATGGAATTTTCCAACTTGGGTTCAAGTTTTTGACCCGTGGTTGTGTACAAAACAAGTAAAGATTTCTACGATATATGCCCTTCAACAGCGGGATACCTTTGTTTTCATCAAATCTTGATATTTACTGGCACACTCTTTTAAAAAAATAATAGCAGACCTTTGTGAATTTCAAAAAGTCAAAAAGCTCACACGAGCCAATCAGAGCTTTTTTGGTTTTTGAAAGGTCAAAAACCCAAACATACCCATAAGATGTTTGTGATGTGAGCGTTTGCTTTCTGACTTAAAAAAAAAAATAGAAACAACACAAATGAGGCCCAAGCCCACTTGGGCTTGTCCCATTTCATACCACCGGCCACCATTTGCCGCGCAACTGAAAACGGCCGTCGCCAACCGTCTCGCCGTCGCCGATGCCGCCCGCCACCGGCGGCGATCCTTCCTCGCCTCCGCCGTCCTTTGGCCCCGCCATCACCAATCGCATTGGGGGTGGCACCCAGCGCGCGGCGGAGCGCCGGCTGCTTCACCTCCTCCCACCACAGCCCCGCCCGCGGCCGCCTGGGCGAGCTCCTCGCGTTCGCCGTGTGCCGCGCTGCCCTGCTCCCCCCTGTCGCCGCACCACCACGCGCTCACCGCTGCTCCTCCTCTCCCTCGCCTCCGCCGCCCTTGTGCCGCTCCTCCGCCTCCTCCCTCCCGACCCCCCGCCCCCGCTCCCGCTCCTCAACGCCGCCGTCAAGGCCCTCTCCGCCTCCTCCTCCTCCTCCTCCTCGCCGGACGATGCCTTCCGTCTCCTCTCCACCCTCCGACGAGTCCACGCGCCCGACCGCCGCGACGTTTCTGCCCCTCCTCGGTTGCGCCGCCTCCTTGCCGCTCCTCTCCAGCTGCACTTTCGCTCCTCCTCCGCCTCGGCTTCCTCTCACACCACGCCATCTCCCTCGCCCTCCTCAAGCCCTACCCGTTGCCGCACGTCCGCGCCTTGTTCGATGATATGCCTCAAAAGAACAGATGCACCGTCGCTTACAACACCCTCATCACGGCGTGCCTTAAGGCCAGGGACATCCAGCGGCGCGCCACTGACCGGCCAAATGCAGCGTTACAGGCGATCCGGGGAGGCGTCGTTTCTGGAACACGATGATCACTGGAGTGCGCCGCGCCGTGGACGAGATGACATGGCAGTGCAGTGTTTCGAGAGGATGGTCAGGGAGGGAGAGGTGGCGCCAGATGATGGGACCTTGGTGGCGGTGCTCCCAGCTTGTGGGAGGACGGGGAATGTCGGGGCAGGGAGGTGGGCGCATGAGTATGCGAGGAAGACTGGCTTGTTGGACGGTACAGTGCATGTTGCAAATGCGGTGATGGATATGTATTGCAAGTGTGGTGATGTTGATAGTGCACGGGAGGTGTTTATGACGATGCGGCAGCGCAGTGTGGTGAGCTGGAACGCCATGATCGCTGGATTCTCATTGAATGGTCACGGAGTTGAGGGGATTGATCTGTTCCAGGAGATGACGAGGCATGGAGTGGAGCCTAATGCTGTGACGTTCTTGGCAGTGCTTGGGTGCTGCACGCATGCTGGGGCAGTGGATGTTGGGCGGCAGATCTTCCACAGCATGCTGTCGGAGCATGGCATTGAGCCAGCAGTTGAGCACTACGGGTGTATGGTGGATTTATTTGGAAGATCTGGTCTCCTTGAGGAGGCGCACATACTGATTCAGGGGATGCCAATGAAGCCTAATGCTGCGATATGGGGAGCACTTTTAAGCGCATGTCGTGCTCATGCTGGGCTTGGCATTGCTGAGGTGGCTCTGAAAGAGCTTATTAATCTTGAACCATGGAACTCGGGGAACTATGTGTTGTTGGCCAATCTTTATGCGGAAACAGAGCGGTGGGAGGAGGCAGGAGAGGTAAGGAGATTGATGAGGAGGATGAGTGTGAATAAGGCTCCAGGGCAGAGCTTAATGGAAGAAGCTGAGTTTCAGTTGACAAATTCATACCAATAGCTGATTCACCTTGTTGTCTGTCACTGTGTGGTTGGTTGGTGAGGGCACTGATTCTTTGTGCCGTTTCGTTACTGTTGTGTTTGTTTTCCAACATAATAGTATGCCGGCTAACTTATACCTAAAATGATTAATATTTTCCTGCATGGCAATAATGGAAATTACCACATATCCATTAATTTAATAGATTATCAACTTATTATATACTAGACTGGAGAAACACTTTCTCAACATATTACACAGGTGCGTGTGTGTGTATATATACACACACACACCTGTGTAATATGTTGAGAAAGTGTTTCTCCAGTCTAGTATTCCATAAACTTGAGCATGAATAGTCCACAAGATGAACTGCAAAGTTATAGGACATTAAGTATTAAAAACAAATCTATACACATATACATTATAATTTTATAGTTATAGTGTGTTAAACCTACCCATCTTTCTGGATTCGTTTTCCCAATTTTTCTTTGATTGGCCATTTTGGAACGTCAAGTTCTTCCCAATTTTGGGCCGCACCTTGTTTATTATTTTTTCATAATAATATTTAAGTGAGATTGCAGACCTTCCAGCTGTAGGAATATATAGTATTAGTAATTAGTAATAACACTAAAGAATAAAGAATACAAAAGGATAATCAATTAATAAAGGGTAATGGTGCTATCATAACTTACTGTAGTTTTGAGATCATCTCGATCAATTCCCAACACAATGAGTCAAGAACTTGTATCTCACGGTTTTTTTTGCATGAAGAACAGCTAAATACCAATGTGTGTCATTGATATTAATTGAAAGTAGAATCTAATGAAGCAAAGAATTAGTCTCAGATCTTAGACATCTAAACAATCAGATATCTAAAAAACAGTATACAAATACAAATACAAATACAAATGTACCATCTCATGGCTTAGATAATTTTCAACCATCCTTGTAATGAAGCTTCCACCTTCATCTACTCTAAGTTTGCCATCCCTTTTTTAGCAGTCTGGAGTTAATAGTATTCTCAAAGTATACCTTAACCCCATTTCTAACATGTAGATGTGCTTGTTCCTTTAAACAACAGATATATGCACTTATAACCTACAAAAATATTGAAATAATAATAATATTATTCTATTTTCTATTTATAAACAAATAATTATTTATATTAGATAGAGATATTTGAAGCACATTGGTACACTTACATCGTCGTTCAAATATTTAACGGGTCTAGAAGACATGACAATTGATCTTGATTGACAAAAAATATCATCTATCTTCACAAGTATATCAGTTGTCAAAGATGACTGTATTATTTTCTGAGCACATAAATCCTTGTCCGTCATTGTATAATCTGCAAGTAAAATAAATTTATATATATAATATACAACTTAAAGAATTAAATAACATTGTGATAAACTATATGTAACAATATAACTAAATACCTTGAGGAAGGTCGTCATATGTTTGGTCATTTTTGTTTTGTTGTTCAATTTCTTCTGGATGCTTATTGTCAATTGTGTGTTCATTTGCAGAAGATTTATTTTCTTCTGAGTTTTGAACATTTGAATCCATAACAATACCCAAATCAGTCTGTAAAAGAAACAAAGAAATAAAATTTACAATTATAGAGTAATTTCTACAGATACTTTTGAAAAGAAACGTGTGGAGGAATAAACATCAACTTGTATATGATTTATGATTTTCTTATTTCCTTGGATTGATCCTTACAACAGACTATTTCCTTTTAGAGAATCGAGTTATATATATATATATATATATATATATATATATATATATATATATATATATATATATATATATATATATATATATCGGTTTGAAATAAACAAACAAACGTGCTATTGCTAGAGTCCGGTTTGGAATAAACAAACGAAGCCATGTTCATGCAATAGTTGTAGCCAAATTAGATGTTGGTGTGCTCAAAATTAAGTACAACACCTCTATCCATTTGTGTACTTAGTCTTCTCTTCTATCTCTATTTTATCCCTCCCTAATCTCTATTATATTACCTCTATTACCTTATTTTTTTAATAATAAAGAGGCAAAATTTCTTTTTTGAAATATTGGAAAAGAAGCCCACTGCTTTCTTGTGGGTGGAGTAATCTGAATTTTAATTCTCATGAAGTTTCAGTCTTGACAGTTCTAAAGATAAAGAGATGCAATAATGGTGTGTATGCCTAAACGAATTTATTATATCTATTATTTTTGCACAGGTTGCGTACTGCTGATGCTCCTATTGGACGATTGAAAATCTTGCTTCTGGTGATTTCCCTGTCCAAATGGATTTTCCTATGTCCTTTTTAATGTCCAAAATCAGCAGTCTATGGTTGGCTGAGCAACCTGTTTTGTTCAGCCTGTCTTACTGTTAACAACGCCCTTGCAGCCAGCTCTACAGACTAGCCGGCTGAAGATCCTTGCTGGTACTTTGCAATGTCTACGCCAGGAGATACAGGCGCTGCGCTAAACGACATCACCAACGTCGCTGGTATGATTCCAAAAAGTATGTATACGACACTTTTGGAGTGTCTTTTTAATTTCATGTGTGTGTGTGTATATATATATATATGTGTGTGTGTGTGTGTGTGTGTGTGTGTGTGTGTGTGTGTGTGTGTGTGTGTGTGTGTGTGTGTGTGTGTGTCCAAATGCCCACTTTAGATGAGCCCTCATAGAGGCGGGATGAAAGAAACATTCAACAACGCAATCGTCGAGCTGAGATGACAGACGAACAAAGGGAAGAGATTAAGAGAAAACACCATTAGTACCAGCATGATTACTGAGCACGGAAGAAGGCTGCATCCCAAAATAGAAGCACTTCCTGTGCTTTGACTGAAACAGTGCCAAAATCATCAACCACGAGTACTTAATCTCTTTGATTGATAGTACCTCCTACACCATAACACGTGGGACAAGAGCACAGGTAACTGATGCTACTTTGCAAAGATCTTATCTGTGAGAAAAAATAAGGAAGATAAGATTGTCACGTAACATGAGAGCACAGTCAGACCCTTGGTTTTCTGACTACCTATGCTACAAATTGGAAATGGAACCGAGAAAACAATTGGAGATGATCATGTTCGACTCCCTGATGACATTGTCATTGGTTATACTGACATGGAGGTGGCAGTCAACAAACTCATTCAAGATGTTTTCCCGTCATCGAAGATCCTCAGAATCACTTCCCTATTGATTTTTTGAACTCAATAACTCCAAAATGGCCTCCCCCTACACGAGCTGAAGCTAAAAATCAACCATCTTGTGATTCTTCTCTGCAATCTTGATCCTAATAACAGGTTATGCAATGGCACAAGGCTTATGGTCAGAGCATTGCAAGACAATGCAATTTTATGCTGAGATCGTTAGTGGACAGCATGTACGGAGAAGAGTTTTTATACCAAGGCTCCCATTGTCTCCCTCGGATGATATTTCTCTTTCTTTAAAGTTCAAGAGAAAACAATTCCCTGTAAGGCTAAGTTTTGCCATGACCAGAAACAAATCCCAGGGATAAACCATTCCTAATGTTGGGATCTACCTTCCAGAACCCGTGTTCTCCCATGGATAGCTTTATGTTGGTTTATCAAGGGGCGTGTCAAGATCAGCAACCAGAATTTTGGCAAAACCAAAAGAGGAATTGGATCCTACAGGGAAGAGCACCAGGAATATTGTTTATAAAGATGTCCTGGATCCAGCGGCGCTGCACCCATTTTGGCTCAACTGGAACATCTCTACGGTACTTGACAGAGTGAAGTAGTTGCCACAGTGGGATGAGAATCTTGATCACATTGCAAACCACCCTTTTAGCTTCCACCTCTGTTCCATTGGCCCATTTGAAGTATTGTTGCACAATTAATTTATTATTAAGGATCGAATGCAGAATAAATATTTTAACACGTATACAACAGACAGATGACAATTGAAAAAAAAAGATATAATCTGTAACTTTATATTGTGCACCCGTAAATCTTAGTACACAGAAAGATATTGCTAACACTCGACCAGGCCGGAACCGGCTAGGCCGGCTTTGCTATTGGCCATGTGAAAACACCAAACCCAGCTAAGCTAGGTTTGAAAGTCGGCTAAGCCAGTTTTGCCCGGCCCAAATTGAAAATTAGGAAAATGTGGATTTTGATATGGATTCGTTTTCTAATGGGATAAGACCAACCCTCTCTATACATAAGAGGTACGTACATGTTCGATTGAGGCATCTAGCACAATCGAAACACTCTACCCTACTTTTTACTCCTTCAAACTCTTTAACTCTTCCAACCTCCAATATCTATTGCCAACCCTCTCTATACATAAGAGGTACGTACATGTTCGATTGAGGCATCTAGCACAATCGAAACACTCTACCCTACTTTTTACTCCTTCGAACTCTTAACTCTTCCAACCTCCAATATCTATTGTTCTACGCATCTCTTGATGAGATTCTTTTGCGATCTAGGTGGCCTTGTCAACCCTAGATCAACCCAAGGTGTGCCTCCCCGATGGATCTTCCAAGAAGGCGTTCGTGGGCTTCGCAACGTATTCTGCAAAAACCAGCTAAGCCGGGTTTCGCAGCTTCACCAGCCATCCCTGTGTTTGCGCAGCACGTGTGAGCTAGCACTCAAGGTGTGGGATCAAATCAGCATCAACAAATATAACCCGGTACATCTTTTCCTGTGTACTTGACTCTTTGTTGGTAGCAATTCCAAATCAGTAAGCCTAGTGTGCCATTAGGAACTCTAGAACCATCACTAAAAGACTCTTCTAGCCATTGACTGAAAATATTAGAAAACATCAAAGGAACACTATCGGAACATGTATTGTGGCATTGTAAACTAGGAATAACAATAACAAAAGTGAAACTTACATATCTAATGGTATTGGGTACATCCGTACATATGGAGCTAGCCAGCCATGTAGGCAAGAGCATCTCCACCAGATTTCCCAATATTGCATCTCCCATAAGTTGCTTTAAGAGAGTTGATAAGGACATCATTCCGTCGGATATAATCCATGGAGACGAAGACGACCAGTGTGGGCATTCAAGTCATCCATGTCATGGAGGAGGCCTAATCCAACTCAAGTTGAAGTCCATCTTGGATTTCAGGAGCAGACCTGAGTAAAGTCGACGCCTAGGACGCATAAGGACTCCGTTTTTTGACGATCCACATGTGCATGGAAAGATGATTTCATAAACTAACAAACGACTTTAATTTGGCTTGACATCAAAATTCATCAGGAGTCAATGGGAATAGTCAAAATAAGTCAGCATTCAGAATCTGCCAGGGTGCTGTGACACCATCTCGTTGGGCTGTGCATCGTCTTAGAGCCCATTAGGGGGGCGCTTCCAGGGTTTGCATGCCCAAGACACTATGATTAGCTGCCATCGCACTCGTTAGGGTTTGGGTTTTATTGTGTTCTTGTTTTCCTCAAGAAACAGACATTATTCATAGTACTTGCACTACTGGAAACTCGAAATTTTCTGTCGGTATAAAACCGACAGAAAAATACCTAATACCGACAGCAAAATTAGAAATTTAATTTTTCTGTCGGTTCACCAACAGGAAAACACCGACAGACCTAGAGCGACAAAAAAATACAATTTATTTGCCGGTGGTTCAATTTTCCTGTAGGTGCAGCCATTTTCTTATCGGTACAACGCTGACAGAAAAAAAATTTGAGGTCACCGACAGAAAAATTCAACCATATCAAGTTTAGATTTTTAAACCTGTCGTAGTAACCCGACAGGGAAATTTACATCCACCGACAGAACAGAACATAGGCCAACAACAAGAAATAGAATATATACAAAAAAGTTTGTTCTAATTTAAATCAATTATACTGTAGCATTATTCATACAACACAATATATGTCACAGATACACAAGACCATTAGTTAGAAATATCATATATATGATAATTGGCACAAACCATCAAAGTTATACTGAATCTGTACATAAAAATATTCTCAAAGTACTTGACATCCATATAGAAACTCACTGTTATATCCTACTAAGTTATAGAGAATCTCTACAAATATCCTCTAAATATTTGACATCCATAAAAGAGCCTCACTGTAATATCCTACTAGCCTAGCAAACAATCTAGCAGCTTAATTCTAGCGCGCTATGTTCTAAATATTTGACATCCATAAAAGATCCTCACTGTTATATCCTACTCTCTCCATACTCATATTAGTTGACGTTTTGGACAAGGACACGGTCTCCAAGACCTAACTTTATCCATTATTTTTTATTAAAATATATAAGAAAAATTAAAAATAAATTTACTTTTTTATAAAAGTTGGCTTCAAGGTGAATCTATACATATAAGTTTCACCTTTTCAAACTAAATATTTTAAAAGTTATTACTAGTTTATGTTCCCAATGTTTGACCAAAACCTTGTCCAAAACGTCAACTAATATGAGTATGGAGTAGTACTTGCCTAGCAAACAATCTACCAGCTTAATTGCAGCGCGCTATGTCCTATATTCTGGTACCCCCCATCTTTTGCAGACTTGCATCTATGCGGTTCATCATTGAGTAAAACCTGCAGTGGAAAGTTACGCCATTAGTGATCTTTCAAATGTTCCACTTCTCAAGTAAAGTAAATGGTCAAGTGAAAATGATTTCAGGAAACAACCCTGTTCTGCGATGACACTTATTCCAGTTTCTAATATGCAAAAAAATAATTATTGGAGCAAAACTAAATCTTAGACATACATACAAATTATCAAACTTGTCTTAAAGGGTGTTCACCGCAGAAAATTAGATAGAGAACAGGTAAACGAATGCCATCCCTGTGGCACTATATATCATAATAAAGTGGTATGAAAGTCAGGAAAGCTTTAAATGTTCAGAAAATTAGATAGAGAACAGGTAAACAAATTACCACACTCCAAATATGTAGCTACCTAAGAAATTTTTACATATAATTAAACAGTGAAGAACAAATGGCCGCAAAAGAGAATGTTCTTTTCAGCATATTAAGTGGCCGCAAATATGACGATATCTCCTACCGTAACTCATCAGAACCAAGCTGCTGGACTAAACAGACAAAGATCTTACATGCTCACTACACTAGATTGCGAGTTATGCACATGCTAATATACACACTCTGTAACAATACACTAGATTGCGAGTTATGCACATGCTAATATACACACTCTGTAACAAAATAAAGAAATATGCTATAAATACCAACAAATGACATGATCCTGATTAACAAAAGATGACAACATCTGAATTAACATCTGGATGGCACAATGCCAGAGCTGATGCAATCACAAGGAAAAATGTGATAACATTGTCATAATTCAAAATAAGGCACCCATTGACAAGATCAACAGACTAGTCCTAAATTACTTGACAAGATCAACAGCCTAGTCCTAAATTACCAACCAAAGCAAACCATTATCTCAAACATATGTACACAAACCGAAAAAGAACCCAAATACCCAATAAGGGAGCTTGAATATGTTGCTATCATTTGGTACTGAACACCTGAGACACAGTACACAACAGACAACAAGCTATATTTGTTCATAATTAAGCATTATTGGTGACAGTGAGATCCATCTCATTCCTAATATATGGTACTAACAGTACCCTCTATTGACTGGTCCTCTTGCTTATCTTTTCCCACTGAAAATTCAGTGAAGAGATTGACAAATATATGTGACGACCAAAAGGCATAATCATTAGCACACTGTCAGTTATACCTATTGTCTCAGAATGTGCTATATATTATCATCAGAAGTACCACCGATTTATACTAGAAAATGAAAGCATCGCTCCATCATTTTGCTGTGTCGCAATGTCATGTACTATTAATCTCTATTACATGCAAACTACGGAGTAGCAATCCCCAAAGCCAAACTACTTCTGCGAACTAACGGAAGTTCACACAGGCAGCATCGGAAATAAGTAACAGATTTGAAATTGAAAGATAGTGGGTGCTAGTCCTCCCCTTCTCGAAAGCAAGAACATATGGCCAGACGGAGTCCTGGCACCAAATCATCTCTAGATCTATTCCTCCTCCCCTTCTCCACCGGATCTGCAGCAAGAAGACCGAAATCAAAGCCAAATTGACTGGATTAGAGAGGGAGGGGAACCTATGGGCTGGGGCCGAACGCGGAGCGGCCAGGGGACGGGAACCGGCGTTGCCTGCGAACCATGCCGTCGCATTCTGGTCGTGCCGCCGCCCAGGGTGCGCCGTCGCGCGGGGCCGTGCCGTCCGCCAGGATCCGCGCCGTAGGGCTTGGGAGGCGCCGCCGCGCCGCCGAGCCGGGGCCGCCGGGCCATCGCGCAGGGGCCGCGCCGCCGAGCCGCAACGTCGAGCGCAGGAGAGCGTGCGGCGCCTGAGAGATGACAGGAGGAAGAGAGGCATGCTAGGCTAGGGTTTGGGGCACGCCAATTATATACATCCGCCCTGCACACGACATCCGTTGTTGGGCCAGCTGAAAGGCCGGCGCAGCCCAGGCCCAGGTTACCTGTTGTGTTTGCGCTAGTAGTCCGGCGAAATGAATTTTTCTGTCGGTTATATCCCAAACACACAGAAAAAATATGATATTATCTGTCGGTGCCACAGAAACCGATAGAGAAATTAATTTACTCTGTCGGTTTGATGATTTTTCTGTCGTTCATATTTTCCTTATATGTTTGGAAAGTACCGACAGGAAATTATTGGTTTCTAGTATTGTATCACTAAGATCGACTGCTGTGAATCAGAGCCTATGTTCTTGTTCTTGTTTGCCTGTGTCGACTAATCCTTTCGAATCAAGACTTAAACCTCCTATCAGTTTGATAAACTTCATACATATTTGAAAGTTGTGTTCTTGTTCGCTGTGTCAACTAGTTCTTCATGTTCTTGCTTGTGTTCTCGATTCGTGTGCAGGAAAGCCTTCTCTCCAAGGTCAATCGCGTTGTTTGTGGTTAATAACCAATGAAGCTGCGAGTAACGGTTGCGGGAGTCCAAATCAAACTTGGTTCGAAGCCTAGATCGTGAACGTCGAGTTCTCCACCAATCGAATCCATCGTACCTATGGAAGATCAGGCCACGTCTACATCAAGAGTATCCTAAAATTAATACAGGAAATAGAAGAATACTGTTGTAGCAGATTAGCTAAAACTTGTCTCCTATATTTCTTTAGGAATCGGGGAGGGGGGGTGGTGGTGTTTGTCTCCTTTATTTAGGAAAGATGTTTCTTTTTTTAGGAGATCTCATAAAAATTATAGGTATAGTAGATGAGATAGGAAAATTGTTGCAGCTCCTCATCTCTTAAGGCTATCCGCACTCTTCATCCTCTAAATTTATCCTCTAAAAGAAATATTCCGTTCTGGTCATTGAGATTCTCTCCTCTATAATCAATTCTCCCACACCCATCTATCCTCTATATCATCCTTTATCCACTGTGGGGTCCACTTGTCACTTTATCTAAATATATTCATGTGATATTTTGTTTTGAAGGAATTATTGAAACGAATTTAATGGTGCAATCGGAATTTAATTTGGTTTTTTTGGTTTGTGAGTTATAATATTTTTTAGTTGAAAGAAATAGTGCGGCCCGCCTCTCACCTCTCTCTCCTCTCTCTCGCGCAATGCTCTCTGCCAGCGTCGAGCCTTTAGCCGTGTCCCGCTACCTGCGCCATATTCGGTGGACCAGCGTCCATCCTACACAATAGAGCAGGCATTTAGCGTATCCGTTGCAGCAGTTTATCCGCTATATCGGTCCTGCAGGAGTGCATAGCGTATGCCGCTGCAGTCAGCCTAAAATACTACCTTTTCATCAGTATAGAAAATTGGTAGAAAATTGGATAGGATATCTGATAGAGATGCACAGGTGGTGGGATTTACGGTTTAGGCTGACAGAGAAGCTTTTGAGTCCAGCTAATAAAATATTATCCAGTCAAATATCCATATTTCCATCCATTCACACCAGAACAAAAAAAAAAAAAAACGAGTGCACATATTCCGAGCCCCTAGTGCTCATGCCAAACGCACAGAGAATCCCACACCAGAAGAGAAGTTGCATATCTATAACTCCTATATTTTTAAGCCCTCTCTAGTCTATTCTCTTGATCCTGATTGGTTGGGAGCTTCAAAAGTGATGTCAACTGACATCATCAAAGGAGTTACCCCACTAAGACTCATTTATCTCCCACTAGCTATTTCTTTTGAAATAGAAAAAAGTCGTAGCACCTAAACTAAGTATCGTAATTAAAATCTAATTACACCATGGTGTTCCTCGCAATAAACTCTTTAAAACAAGACCCTACATGGATATATTTTGATAATTTTTTTTGCAAAAATTTAAACCATTTCTAAGCAAAAATCCGTTTATAAAAAAACCTAGCAAAACTGCATATCACATGGATTACATGTGGTCCTCTGAAACATGTATAATTTTATGAAGGAAAATTTCTAGAATTTTGGGAGGGGGGATGACCCTCAGGTATAGTAAGGATGGGGGTTCGGATAAATGAGATTTGGGTGATGCCCAGTTCAAATAATCTTATACCATATATGTCAATGGATACAATCTACACAATTGACCTACTGCATTCATGTATATGTATCTAATAATTCATAGAGATCCTGATTGGTTGGGAGCTTCAAAAGTGATGTCAGCTGACATCATCAAAGGAGTTACCCCCACTAAGGCTCATTTATCTCCTACTAGCTATTTCTTTTGAAATAGAAAAAAAAAATCGTAGCACCTAAACTAAGTATCGTAATTAAAATCCAATTGCACCATGGTATTCCTCGCAATAAACTCTTCAAAACAAGACCCTACGTGGATATATTTTGATAACCTTTTTGCAAAAATTTAAACCGTTTTAAGCAAAAACCCGTTTGTAAGAAAAAAACCTAGCAAAACTGCATATTACATGGATTACATATGGTCCTCTGAAACATGTATAATTTTATGAAGGAAAATTTCTAAAATTTTGGGAGGGAGATGACCCTCGAGTACAGTAAGGGTGGGGGTTCGGTAGATGAGATTTGGATGATGCCCAGTTCAAATAATCTATACCATGTATGTCAATGGATACAATCTCCACAATTGACCTACTGCATTCATATATATGTATGTAATAATTTATAGTTTCGATCATTATAAACTTCTTATATTTCTACTTTATACCCATAACAATGCGCGGGGCATCTACAAGTTCTAATAGTGCACGTGCCTTCGTAGTTATCCGAGACAGAATTTTTTTAGCCTCTCTTAATAAAACCAATTGTTTCTTAAAATCGCTTTTTAGTATTAGTCAGCAGCGTGACGCTGGCCGCAGGGGCGACGGTGGGAGATGGTCTTAAAAAAGAGTCCCATTTCCGTGGAATCAAATGGTGGTGAAAAACTTGGAATATTCGGCGCATCATAATCCACAGGACTTGGTCCGGACAACGACGAGCTTAATTAAGGACGTGACCTGAGACGACTCAGGCCAAGAGACGACTCAGGCCAACTCGTCGTCGGGGATATTGTTTCATGTGCATAGTCCACAAACAGAGTCCTCCGAGGACCGTCTTTTTCCCATAGTCCACGGGACTTGGTCCGGACAACAAGCTTAAGGACGTGACCTGAGACTACTGAGGCCAAGTCGTCGTCGGGGATATTATTTCATATGCATAGTTCACAGAGTCCGGACAACGCAGATCGATGTCGGCCTTGACCTTTTTCTAGCTTCCTAGAGAAGCCATTTCTTAGACAAGCGGTTTCATAAGCAAGCTCAGCATTAAGTCTAAATCAATTCAATTTCTAGAGTTAAATATTTTGATTTTAGACAGCTCTAAAAGTGAATCTATACTGAAATAGAGGGAGCAGTGTTTCAATGAGCGGTCTCCGTCTATCCCGTTCCTCCAGATTGTCCCTAATCCCAGTCGACGCAGACCAAGATACAGAGTCATTGTGTCCAGTCGTGCGAGCAATCAGGCCCAACTCTATGATCTTTGTTGCCCATGGTGATCTTGGGTTTGGCAGGGCACGAGAAAGTCACCACGTCATAGCACGCCTTGAGCAGAGTCATGGGGACCTGTGCAACTACCGACCTACTCCCTTTAGTCCAGTTTATAAGATATTTTTTAACACGATGTGGTCTCCTAGACTATACTTTGACCATTGATTTATTTCATATTATATTATTTATGATTATAATTGAATTATGATTATTGGGTAGTACGTTTGGTTATAAATCTAATAGTCTCAAGTTTGTACCTAAAAGTTGTTGGCCAAATTATTAGACGAAGATTATAAATTTGACTCTTAATCTACGTGAAATATAATGCCTTATAAACTAGACCAGAGGAAGTACGAGCATGGGAGGACATCAAGGCAAGGGAGGGAGAGAACGAAGGGGGTGGGTGAGCGGTGCAATATGTCAGCTCATGATGGATGGACAACACAAGCGGAATGTGGTGCAGCTAAGCACCTAGCCATAGCCATTCGGTTAATTTGGTAAAATTGGTTTGGATATATGGGTTATATAAAGAAGAATTTAGGTTTTATAAAATATTAACCAAAGTTGCTGCCAAAAAAATAAAAAACTGGTTAGTCGGTTAAGTAAATCTACAAATTATGAGATGGTTTCCATAATCATCAAGTGGTATAGACCCTACACAAAAAAACATACTCCTAATGAATGGTCTCTTCAAAATAGATTTTTGTCTAATCGCATGTCTTCTCTCCTATCATCCACCTTTCACATCGCTTCCTATCTTGTTTCCTGTATGGACATAGTTTCTTGTATAAGAAATCATTTCATTCTTTCTCTTCCTTAATTCCAATGTTACATCACTCTTTTGCCTAGTTGGCTCCCTAACTAATGGTTATAGAAACTGTCAGTGTTTCGAACTAACACCAATAAATAAATTTATAGATGCGTATTTATGCCCGGATGGTTTACTAAGAGGACACAAGGTTTAAACTGGTCCAAGCCGAAGTGCTCTATGTCCAGTTCAAGCGAGCTGTGTTACTTAGTGCTGTTTGTAGTATGGGTTACAAACGGTTCGAGAGAGAGATGGGCTCCCGTCTCTGTGGTTCGTGCGTGGGTGTAGTGCGGGTTGTGAACGTGCTTGGATGTGAACGGTGGACTCGTGAGCTCATGTCCCCTTTTCAAGCGGTGACTGCCCTCCCTTTTATAGCTCGAAGCGAGGGGGTCGGATACAATTGTGATCTCGGTAGAGAGAGAGAAGATGAATATCTAGAGGAAAAGAAGAAAGAAAAACGTGGGGTGGATCGTCTTCTCTTCTAGGGTCGTGTCGTCCTCCCTGCCTGTGCTTGGGCTGTTGGAGCCATGCCTGAGACTGCTCGGAGCGTGCACGGGACTGTTCTCGGAGCGTGCTTACCATACCTGAGGCAAGGCCTTCCATGCTTGTACAGTGGAGGTAAGGTGGCATAGTTGAGTTAGACATGCGCCATATCGGGTTAGGTGGAATAGTGTTGCTTTGTGATTGCACAGGCGGGACTGTTGGGACGTGCCAATAGTGGACTTGGGGCGTGACCATGCCGTCAGGACAGTATGGCGTGCTGGATTCGCTCTGGCCAGGGTATGGTGAGCGTCTATGCTGAGCCAGTCCGGCGGCTGTGGCTATAGCATGCGCCTCTCCCTGATACTGTTTCCCTTGTGAACCCTCCGCGGGTTGTACAGATCGGGGCAGTCTTTGAGGCGGGGGCTAAACGGTGGACCCTACGCCAGGGGAGGCGATAGGGTCGGGGTTTGGTCGGACCCCATTGGTCGGGAGACAGGGTCGGGATGACAGGCCCCGCTTGGGGGTCGTGCGGGACGGACGAAATCCCTCGGGGGTCAGGGTTTTTCGGTGGGAACGTTTTGCCTGGTTCCCTCAGTAGGTCCTGGCTGTTTTTGACTTAATGGGACTTTTAGTTTATTCGTGAGGTGGGATTAGTCAGGGGGTTTACAGACCATATGTTTTGACCCCTGAAGTAGCCCATGAGTCTCTGGGGAGTTGGGACATCCCTGAAGAGGCTTGCGTTTGATCGGGTGATGGAAGCGTAATGTCGTATTTTTTCTGGTGGGGGTGCACACCGGGTTTAGCCCCCGAGTCTCCAGAGATGTGGGACACACCTGCAGAGGCTTATGCGCACGACAGGGCGTAGTGTTGCGTCAATTCCGAGGGGTGCACGCGAGCGCACCCACCAGGTGTAGCCCCCTCGAGTCTCTAGAGGTGTGGGACACACTTGCAGAGGCTTATGCGCGCGTCGGGGTACGGTGCTCGGTACGTTTTGCCGTGGTGTCGAGTCAGATGAGGGCTTTTTGCGTGGAGTGTGAGAAGCGGCAGAGGCGCAATGATGATGGGATTGGACGCGAACCAGCGGTGGGGCGTTGCCTTGATGGCTGCATCGCTGAGCGGCGTTACTCTGCATGGGGAGTCAAGAGGTCGCATCGATTTGCGCGTCGGTTGGTGCTCGGCGTGCGCGGGCCCGGCGTCTTCCCCTAGACGGGACGGGACAGTTGGCTCGCAGGCGGTGCACTGAAGGGCCTCGAACGCCCAAGAGGCACTGCCTGGGTTCTATATAAGCTGGGTCATGGTTCCCGACCCCTGCATTCTGCTCTCCGCCTGTAGCCTCTGCCCTTCTCCTTTCTTCTTCCCCCTTCTTCTCCCTTTGCCACCCAGTTAGCCCGGATGGAGCATGGGGGTTCATTGAGGAGGGCAAGGTCTGGCTCGCAGGTGGTGGATGGGCCAGCAGCCTCCCACCACCGTACGGAGGGATGCGCATTCGAGGGGTCAGGTCGGCACCTGTTCACCGGCGCCATATCCATGGCGGGTGGCGGCCGAGACCGGCGCGTGGTGCCCCGGGCCCCTCCTGTGAGTCTGGAGGAGGCCATGGAGCAGCTTTCCGTCGTTGAGACGGTAATGGCGTCGTTGGAGGAGGAGGCGGCACTAGCTCGCAGCCAGCGGAAGGCGTCGGACCAGCAATGCGCCGGTAGGTACTTCTCCCTTTCTTCGATTTTTGAAAAAGTCTTCCATGCGCTTATGTTCTCCGTTTTGCTCAGAGACGCTGGCGGAGCTGCAGACCCTCCAGGAGGTGGCCATCGACTTCGCTGACATCATGCGCGCTCCGGCAAGTCGCCCCTAGGAGTGTCTGCTCAGCGCACGGGCGAGCGTTCAAGAGCCAATTGAGCGCGGCCTTCGCCGCGGCGTGGCCGTTGCACTGGCGATGGCTTGCCTCGGGGAGTCCATGCTACCCTAGACCGCCGCCCTTGTCCAGTTATGTTGGATTAGAGAGGAGCGAGCGTTGGATTGGAGAGGGAAAAGAGGGGCACATGGGGAGAGAGAAGAGAAGAGATAGCAACAGCTGATGGCGGTGGGGGTTGGGGAAGTTAGGTTAGGAGTGCTAGCTGAGTGAGTTAGGGTTTTTTTTTATGAGCCGCTACATAAATTAGCCGGGCTATTTTAACAGACATGTCCATTTTAAAAGGCTTGCCACATCATTTGACCATATCCTAAAATCTCATTTCTCCTAAAGTTATTTCCAGAGACGACCGGTTAAAAGTGTCGCCTTTGAAAATAAAAGCTTCTGTCTTCTAAAATCATTTTTATAGTAGTGAAACCTCTGTACTTTAGTATTAGGTATAAATACAAATTTAGTTTGGATGCATGCATGTAAGTACTTACGTTGATTTGTATTCAAAATACTTGCGAAACCTAATGTATTTGAAGGGCTTTAAAATATATATTCTAGAAAAAATTAGTAATCAAAGGTATCCATCAAAGAATGCACAAATTCAAAAATTTCAAGTATTTGTGACCAGTCGTAGTATTTCGGATGAAACTTCAATGGAGGAGTTCCCTTAAGTATGGGCAAAACGGGAAGTTTCTTTTTTGTAGTGATTGATTGACATGAAGACATGTAAAAATAATAATATAAATATGGGGCAGAGCCATAGCCATTGTTGCAAGACCTCGCCGGAAGCACGTTGAGCTGAGGTGTTGTTCGTCGTGTCTCATCAAACCCTCAATGGCGATTGAGTTCGTGGCTTTACTGGTGCTATTGTTAGCACCAGCTTTTCGTGTGGCCGTCAGTCAGCGAGGTACGTTACTGTTCTATAAGTATAATATATCATATCATCCATTAGCATTACCCATGCAAACTAAAGTTATACTGTATATTATACTATATGAGATGGAGTAATATATTAGGAGTATTGTCAACCATTGGTGCACTAATTAATCTTCAGGCTTCCTAAGCATCGACTGCGGCCTGGAAGCCAACTTCAGCGGATACACGGACAGCACCACCGGCATCATCTACGTCTCCGACGCCCCCTACGTTGACACCGGCGAGAACCACATGGCCATGGACGCCAACCTGGTGAGCTCGTGGCCCAAGAGTCTCCACACGCTGAGGAGCTTCCCATCCGGCGCGCGCAACTGCTACTCACTCCCCACCGTCGCCGGCACGAGGTACCTGGTGCGGGCACAGTTTGGATACGGCAACTACGACGGCCAGAACAGCTCGACGGTGAACTTTGAGCTGCACCTGGGGGCCAACTTCTGGGTCACCGCCGACGTGGGTACCACCGGCGAGAACATGGTCTACGAGGCGGTCTTCGTGGCGTGGGCGGGCTGGGCGCCGGTGTGTCTGGTAAACATCGGCAGCGGCACGCCGTTCGTGTCCGCACTGGAGCTGAGGCAGCTCGGCGCCGAGCTTTACCCGCCCGTCACGCCGGGCCGCATCATGTCCATGTATCATCGCCAGACCATGAGGACAGGCCTCGATGACATTACCAGGTACGTACGTGGTATACGTTTCATCTTTGTCTTCTGATGTTGGGATGCATCCCTGCTTCAACTCTGTAGCGTTCAGGGTTCGATGATCCAGTTATGTAGGACACGTATTGGAGGGAGGGAGGGTGGTTCGGTCAAATAAATTAAGCGACTATTTGGAACACAAAAAAACCAGATTCAACATTTTTCCTATAAAATTGAACTAATTCTTATGAAATTCCTGTGTGATTCCTATAAAATTCTTGCCTTTCAAACAGGCCCTAAGAAGAATTAAATGTACCAGCAGCGGTTTGTTTGGGTGTATCACTTAGTGTGTGTCGTCTATACAGAAGGATGAGAGCAGTGGAAGAGGCGGAGCAGTAGTGCGTAGGCTGGAAACACGGGTGATAAGGAATAGTAACTTACGCCGTCTGAGGCCTTGTTTGGCTGCACCTAAATACACTCTAATCCACGTGGTTTGGTAGGGATTGAGGTGGAATTTGAACAAAAATGCACTCCAAACCCCGTCCCTTTGATTCGGAGAGATGGAGCCACCGGGCATTGTCGCCACCGACCCTTGTGGCCGCAAACTGTGTGCCGACCCCACCCCATCTCCACCGCCCCCCCCCCCCCCCCCCTCTCATAAAATAAAATAAATTTCTCCCTCACTTCTTCACTTAATTGGGCCTAATTCAATTGTATTTGTGGGCCAAACAACAGACCACACAGCAGTCATGCACTAACAGCCAAAATTGCTGATGTCATCACATATCTCAAAGTTTTTGAGGTAAAAAAAGACATAACTCCTAAACCAAGTATCCTAATTAAAATCCGATTGCACTATCGTGTTTCTTATAATAAACTCTTTAAAATAAGACCCCACATGGATATATTTCGATAAAATTTTTTAACAAGCATTTATCTTATGATGAACCTGTATTTAAAGATAATTGTCGAATATCACACTAAAACTACACAAATATCGTAGAACATAGCATAGAACATCATACGTATACTACGTGAACATCACATATATAATAAATATAAAAAATAAAAAAACAATAAAGTAATTAATTATAGTTAAATAAAAAGAAGAAAAATACAACTAAACCTCGAAATACATTGTAGAACCTCACATTAACACTACATGAACATCAAAAAATATAGCATAGAACATCATATGTATACTACGTGAATATCACATATATAATAAAATATAAAAATTAATAATTAAAAATAAAATTAGCAAAGTAATTAATTATAGTCAAATAAAAAAGCTACTTAACATCACAAATACATCATAGAACATCACATTAAAACTGCATGAACATCGAAAAATATACCATAGAACATCATATGCATACTATTTGAACATCATAAATATCATAAAAATGTAAAAAATAAAATAATAAAATTAGTGAATTAATTATTTAGAGTCAAACAGAAAGAAGAAAAATGCTATCAAACATAAAAAAAATCCTAGAACATCAATGTATTCTTACCGAACATCACAAAATACATGCAGAACATCCCATTTCTACTCGCGGACATAAAAAATATATCATAGAACACCACATGTATACTACATGAACATCACGTGTATCTGTAAAATAAAAAAAAGTGAAACAAATTATAAATAGAAGAAAAAGAAAGGAAAATAAAAAAAAAAACAGAAAATAGAAAATGAAATAAATAAAATTATTAATTTTATAAAAAAAAATTAAAAATGTATAAATGTTGAAAATTAAAAATATAAGAAAAGAAAAAAAGGAAAGAAAAAATAGAAGCAAGGAAAGGAAACAAAAAAAAAAAAGAAGAGTACAATAAAAATAAAAAGAAATAAAAAAGCAAAAAATGCATAAAAGAAATAAAAAGGAAAAATAAAAATAATAAAATAATAAAACAATACATAGAAAAGGAAAAGAATAAAAAACACACAAAAAGAAAACGGAAAGAATAGAATAGAAAAAGATAAACATACTGCACAGCTTTGCTGCTTGGCTGCATGGCCAGCTGGCTCCCGTGCCTCGCGTGGCCAGAAACACAGCGCGTGGGCCGAAAAATTAATTAAAGAAAGCGGCCCAACTGTTACTGTAATGAACGTTTAGAAAATAGAGGGGGGGGGTGTGGGGGGTGGGCCTAGAGGATGACCTTTACTCTAACGACTCTGAACTGAACACCTCAGAAAAAAGGATTGTCTTTTCTCATCCTACTACATCCTTAGAACCAAACACATGATTAGGTCCATGAACTTTCAAATTCCGTTTCTGATATGTATATTGTCTATTGGTGCACCATAAGTCCGTACGCCTTCGAGAGGTCTAGAAATATTCAATGAGTCCTCCCCCAAGTTTCATCCATTTTCATTTCGATTGCTTCATCTGGTTTCCCAATTCTTTTCTCTTCTCCTCCCAATGGTTGACGAGGACTGGCACGCTGTGAAGTGCATCATGAAGAGTTAGCGCCACCCCTTCTATGCGCCACTGTTAGGCACGGGGAAGCCGTCGCCGCTCTTGCTCCCGCTCCTCTTACTCTAGAGCGCCTCACGACCTCATACTACTTCGCGATGCCATCCGGACGGTCCATGTCTATGACCATGACATGAGCGTCCACCCACCAGACACACTCAACACTTCAACAGAGTCAACACCTTGGGGTCTTGGCCAAGTACACCACCATCGACAGCTCCAACAGCGCGGTGTTGTCCAATAGCTCAATGCAGTGTTCAGGGAGCTCGATCCCCACAGAAATCCTTGAATACCTCATACTGTACATGGTCGTGTCGCCTCCCCACAAAGCTCGCTTGCAGGCATTGGACAGTGGTGTCTTGAACTGTAGAGGTGGCGGTGAACAAGATCGCGACTAGGACAGGGCGGGTGGGGTGGGGCGAGGCTGCGGGGTTGGCATACAGAGCTGGCCAGCTCAGACAGCCTGCCACCATGTGGATACGTGATCTGGAGCTCATGGGGAGTGAAATGGATCAAGATGCAAAGAGGGATGTCAATTGGGCTAACCTAAAATTTCACGGAAATACAAAATACTGCCTAGCCAAATTCATGCATTATACATAACAAGTATTCTATGCCTACTGCATAAAGTTTTGCACCCAAGATTTCAAGTTTTTAACCCTACTTTTTTTTTTTTTGGATTTCATGAAGGTACCCTGATGATCCATACGACCGTTTCTGGTGGTGGCCTTCAGATAACCCCCAGTGGGCAAGCTACTCGACCAACCATCCCAGCAGCATCGAGACGGAGACCCAATATTTTGCCGTGCCTGCGTCTATCCTCGGGTCGGCCGTTGTGCCGGCCGACGTCAACGGAACCGTGCTCACTATCCCACCATGGAACGAGAAAAGGAAGCTGCTCTCATCATTCTTGGTGTTCCTGCATTTTGCCGATTTCCAGGACAACCAGACCCGGCAGTTCGATGTCTACATCAACGAGGATGACTCCGGACCGGGGTACAGGTTGTACAGCCCTTCGTACATGGTTGCCTCCACCTTGTACACCAATGAATCCTACACGTCGATCGATGGCACATACAACATCACTCTAACGGAGACTGCTGGTTCCCAACTGCCCCCGATGATCAACGCCTTTGAGATCTACAATGCCATTCCAGTCCACGGTCCCACGACATTTCCTCAAGATTGTAAGTCCATCGATCTCGCTGGCCTTTGGATGCATGCATTGTCTTGCTTCCTCCTTTAATTTTCCTCCTCTCTGTCTCTCAGAAAAAAGATATACAGTCGTAAATAAAAATGTAGATACATCTTTTTTTTTTGTCATCGTTAGTTACACAAATTGAGCTCAACATGAACACACATTTATGGCACATGTATATATTATTGCAATAAAATTGATATCCCCTCCACTCTCTTTTATAAAGCACAGCTTAACATGACATGGTTTTCGAAATTACACTTTAACCATCTATATATTTTACTTTATATTATTTTGTACTTATATAAATTTATTTATGATAATTGGATAGTAGACTTAACTACAAGTTGAACCCTATCAAGTTTGTATTATAATAATTAAAATTTGTTAGCCAAATTATTGGTTAAATATTTTGGAGTTTGAGTCTTGATATGCGTGTGTGCCTTATAAAAGAGATTGGAGTAGTATATGTTGCCAACTGAATCCGGTACTCCTTTCAAAATAAAATAATATAAATCCCAAAGCACGTTTAAAAAATTATTAGCGTTCAATTAGTGTGGCAAACCTAACTTGGCCCAAAACAGCCCATCCAAGTTTACAAAGAGCCCTCAAATTAGGATCCTTTTTACTTTGATTTGACATGTGGGCTCTCAGGGCACTATTCCTGGGTTTTACTTTAGCAAGAGCTCTCAAAATATGGACTCTGCTTTCTGATCCTCTCTTTTTCTTACATACTCTATGTATTCTATCTATTTGACACTAACAAAAATTAGGAGTTCATAAAATGACTGAGATATTCAAATCCATGAATTCAAACATGATAGTTTAAATTAAATTTCAAATTCAAAAAAATCAAATAAAGCGCCATCTCAAGGCAAACACATATAGTCCCATCACAACCGAAGTTTCACAGACAATGTTCATCAAATCAATCAAATTATTTAGATCTATGAATGGACCAAACATGCTCGACAAGATCCTCTCTAAGCATCGCATGTGCTTGCTTGTCTTCAATCTCCCTATGAATCTTGAGAAACTCCGACAAGTGGATTATGGTATTTTACTCCACCTCCCTCGGCACCTCGCCCCTATCTTGGTCATAGTCATGACCACCAGCGTCTTCCTCATCTCGCTCATCCTCCATGATCATGTTGTGCATGATCATAGCAGCTACCATTATATAGCGAAGGGTCTCCTTGTTCCAAAATCGAGCATGACCCATCATAAAATCAATCAAGATGGCAAAACTCTAAAGCTTCTCCGCCACATCCTTCCTCATAGCTTCTTGAGCTATTGTGAAATGAACTTTCATGTTCCCTTGTGGATTTTGATAGCTCTTTACAAATGTTGCACAAGAAGGCTAGATCCCATCTACCAGATAGTACCCAACATACCAATGCATTGATCGCAATCATCATCTGCTTTAAAAAATGGACATACAAATTAGCATACCAAATGTAGATAAAATCACTCCAATCCTTAATCAAATTGACAATCCAGTTCATGTAGACAAATTTGAAACAAAATTCACCTTAGTTGAGCTCGGGCATGGCATCGGGGTGCAAGCTTGGGCAAGAGGGTGTCCAAGGAAGCCAAGATCTGGGAAGGACGACATCAGGAAAGTTGAGCTCATGCAGGAAGGCGGATGAAGAGGCTGAGCTTGGATAGGAAGGAATTAGGGAGGTTGAGCTCACACAAGAGGGAGCGAGGGAGGTTGTAGCTCAGGTGGAGGGCAGATAGAGAAGCCACACATGTAGGTACGACAGCTAGGGTGATCGAGATCGGGCAGAGGGCTACCGGGCAATCATCAAGTGGGGACAATGGCCAATGAGGGCGGATCTAAAGCAAACCACTGCTTAGGAGAGCACGCAAGTGGCGGAGGTAGTTGAGGAAGGCATGATAGCGTGGTGTATTCAATAGGAGAGGCTGAGCTCAGACGAAGGTAGTTGGATGTTGGGGAAGCGGTTAGTGGGGAGGGCAGATTTTGGACAGGAGGGTGGGATGGGGACGGGAGCCTGATTTTGGCTAGCGGGGATAGGGGAGGCAGCCCATGGGAAGAGGGTACGTGCGAGAGTCCGTGTAGACACGGTAGGAAAATGGAAGAAACAAAAAAGTAGGGAGGACCTAGTGAGAGCCCCTAGGAATGTGGGCTTGAGATAGATATTTGAGGTTCTGAGTAAGGACCAGCTAGAACTACATTTTTGTCACTTAGTCGTCAAAGTTAGGACAGGGCCCTGCTATAGTTACTCTAGTGTGCTTCTCACTTTTATTATCTCTACAACACAACTTTCCAAAGAAAAAGCCCAACTTGCATTGACCCGACCTCCACAAATCATTTATCCCCGCTAATATATTCATCTGTTATTCTACCATTCCCATGAACCATATGTAGGTATTAGGGTAGCCCAGTATTACTTTTTGAATATTAGAAAGTTGGTGCAGCAGAACCCTAAAATATTTCCTCCAACATCCATATGGAAGGTGGTCCCCACAGGCGCATGGAGAAAAAGATAGTTGAAAACATATTGTTGGTGTGGGCTCATGCTATATGGGGAGATGCATTTCCCTCTTTGTTTGAGGGCAAATGAGAGAAATATATTAATAGACACCAAAAAAAGGGAAATGTATTGGGGACTACTCTAGCAAGAAAAAAGTATCATTACCCTCAATATGACGGTTTTATGAGATGCTCTAGGGGCATCCTCAAACAATAGAACCAACTGCAAGCTATTTGAGGGCCACCTAGACTGCACAAGCCCACTAGACGACTAGACGCACCAATACTTCTGCCCACGGCTGACCCTGTTCCCAGCGTGCTTGATCAAATGTCACTCGAAGTTCTGCAGTGAACATCTAAAATGGTTTGCCAAATATTCTATTATGAATTGATTGTCATTTTCTTTTCCTCCCTTGTATATTAATTAATTGGTTTCAGAAATCATGTATCTCGGCTTTAAAACTGGTACTGTTACCAAAAGAAGTTCTGACCATATATTTTTCATATATGCTAGTTGACGCCATTATGGCTATCAAAATGGAGTATGGAGTAAAGAAAAACTGGATGGGTGATCCATGTTTCCCGTACAAATATGCTTGGGAAGGTGTGAAATGCAGCGACACAATGAGGATTACATCACTGTGAGTATCTGAATCACTATTGAGCAGGTCCTACGTTGCAGTTCCTTTGTATAGTATATTATTGGTGATCTGATTTATGATACGATGCAAATTCTCATGCAGTGATCTCTCCGACAGCTCTTTGCGTGGTGCATTCTCTATTAATTTCACACTTCTCACGGCACTAGAGAATTTGTAAGTGCAGATATGTCCTCTGCTTTTTATATACATATATATATATATATAGAGACACACACACACACACACACCAGCCTCAATGTCCTTGAGCAACTGTCGCATTATTCTACTCCCTTCGTTCTAAATTATGTTACTTTGAAGTTGCCAGCACTTTCTCCACCATCTTCCTATCACTCTCCTTGACAAGCAGTTTTCCATCTCTGCAGTAAAGATAGACAAGGGAATATGACTTATAGCTGGGGTTGATCACACCCCCATTTTGAGGTTTCTTGTTTGTTTTTGAAATGTGTGCAGTTGACTAGTTTCCAATACAGTACATGAAGCTATTGGTGAAGTGTGTTCGTTGATGGCATATTAATGTGACACCTGTCCCACTTTGGATTAGGCCCATGGTGGCGTATGTGTTGATATAAGTTTGTGGGTTTTTAGTCCCACCTTGGTTATCGAGGATGGTTAAACCACTGTACAAGGTTTCTAGAATCCATACCACTACCCCTCTTTTACGTCAAGCTAGAACAAAACTGCACTACTACAGAATTGACATCCACTGCCGGTCTATCACCGGCGGTTTCTATCCAACCGCCACTGATGACTCTTCACTGGCGGTTTAAAACTTCAAAAACCAGATAATGATTGGGGGCGTCTCAAACCGCCCGGTGAAGGTAGGCAACAGTGGCGGTTGATGGCTCAAACCGCCAGTGAAGCATCACTGGCGGTTCCTAGCTCAAACCACCACTGATATAGGGTCATCGGTGGTGGCTGGTGGCTCAAACCGCCAGTGAAACATCACTGGCGGTTCCTAGCTCAAACCGCCACCGATATAGGGTCATCGGTGGCGGTTCTAGCCACAAACCGCCACTGATGTGATCTACAAGATGGCGAATATTAAAAATAAAGTACTAAAATTTGAATTTTTTAAAACGACCTCAGATGGGAAGATGACCAAAACGAAAGTTGTAGATCTCGAAAAGTTTTGCAAATTTATTGTTTACAACTTTTCATTTGAAATTATTTTATATTATAAAATTCAGTTTGAACTTCAGATTTGAAATTTAATGTGTTCTTGAAGAAACTCTTATTTATCTTTTTAATCTTTGGCTAAAACTTGTAACTAGTCTTTTTTTCTCATACTAACTCCAAATCTAATATTTTTTCGTAAAATTTTCTAAAATCATTCTCTATCAATTTAGTATGTTGTTACATCTATTTTTTGTATCATATTTTTGTGCGACTTTTAGTTTATCAATTGAAAAATTGAATTTTAAAAAATGATAACTTGAAGCAACATTTTGAAGCAGTAAATGATTTAAACTGAAAAAGTCATAAATATAAAAGTTGTAGAACTCATCAAGATCTATAACTTTTATTTTAGTCATTTTATCATCCGATAAAATGATAGTAACGTTGTTTATAAATTTTACATCTCTCTCTTATACTTTAGGCAACTACGTGAGAGATATGTAAGATTTATGAACAATGTTACTATTACTTTGTCGGATGAAGAAATGATCAAAGTAAAAGTTTTAGATATTGATGAGTTGCACAACTTTGTTATTCAAGAATTTTCTGGTTGAAATCATTTACACTTTCAAAATATTGTTTGAAGTAGTCAATTTAAAAAATTCAAATTTTGAGCTGATAAAGCAAAGTCGCATAAAAAATGATCAAAATAAAAGTTGTAGATCTCAGAAATTTATAGAACTTTGTAGTTGACAACTTTTTCATTTGAATTTATTTTCTCATGTAAAACTATGTTTGAATGTCTCAAATTTAAAATTTGAATTTTTGAAATGAGCTTTTTTCTAAATGACCTCGGATGGACAAATGGCTAAAACAAAAGTTGTAGATCTCTAAAAGTTATGAAACTTTATAGTTAACAACTTTTTGATTTGAAATCATCTTGTCAAAGAAAATTACGTTTGACTTTCTTAAATTTGAAATTTGACTTTTTTCAAATGACCTCGGATGGAGAAACGATCAACATAAAAGTTGTAGATCTCGAAAAGTTATGAAACTTTGTAGTGGACAACTTTTTTATTTGAATTCGTTTAGGGCCTCAAATACTTAATTTTTACTCAGTTTAGTATAATATGAGGAGGCCCGAAACGAGTTATAGTCACAAGTGATGGTGTAGTGCAGTGGTAGAGGAGGGTATGCACGAGGGGGGGTCATGGGTTCGAATCCTGCTGGCCGCGTAGTGTGCGATTTATGTGAAAAAATATGTGACAACTCCATTAGGTGAGTGGCTGTCCAGTGGGGGAGCCTCCCTGGGTGAAAAAATTTTTTTTACTATATTTTTTTTGCTATTTTTTGAATCTAGAATCATGATTTCTGAAAACCACATCACTAGCGGTTCGTGCTTCAAACCGTCGGTGAAAGTTTTGGATCACTAGCAGTTTGTAAGAACCGCCCGGTGATGGGTGACCCCTTCACTTTGCCGATTTGGTTGTGGCGGTTCAAAATCCGCCGATGAAGAGGGGTTTTGAACCGCCAAAGTGAACCCCTGATCTGTAGTAGTGCTGTAAGTAGGTAGAGTGAATTGAGCCATTTGAATTCTGGGCGTTGCAATGAAATTTTGCATAATTGTGCTATTATCTTTTTCCAGATTATTATTTAAATAATTCTTTATGGTTATATTTCTAAACATTTTGAAGCATATTACTCTGGTTTTAATGCCTCCAGCATAATAGTTTGAAACATATTTCATCAAGTCCCTTGATTTAAAGTTTGAATCATCAACTATCAATATGCCTTTAGGTTTGCTCACAGTAGCTGTGAAAATGTTTCAGGGATTTATCTTACAACAACTTGAGTGGGTCAATTCCTGATTCCTTACCAAATTTGCCCCATCTTCGAGTTTTGTAAGTGCATATATTTGCTGCATTTTATTACCAAAAACTTGGACTTTACTAATAGCACTTGGTTTTCTACAGAAATTTGTCTTGCAACAATCTGAGTGTTGACTCCATATATAAAAACTACACCGAATCCCTTATTTTCAGGTTTTGACCTTCTCCTCAATGTCTCCATTTCCTTCTGAATTTTAGATTGTATCTTCTTCTATGACCCACCTTTAAACAAAATTACAGTTTCAGACGTCTTGTCCTCAAAGTTATATCAGGACCTGATTGTCTTATGTAATTTCAGATATGATTCTGACAGTCATACGTGCAGCAATCCACTTCCACCACCAAGTAGTCGGCCAAGAAACAAAGTAGCTATCATCGCTGTTTCCGTAGTGATTCCTGTGCTGCTCTTGGTTGCACTTCTTGTATATTTGATCTGGAGAGAGAAAAAGAAACCTAATGGTTTGCAATCCTATCTCTCTATTCTCCACTGAAATTTAGTATTATTACAGTTTCATATAATACTTGACCGTTCTGTTAAATTTCTAATTGTAATGCAACTGAAGTTTGTGCAGGCTTCGCAAGAGATCCAGAACTTCAGAATGCTCCGGGTCCGGGAAGCAGAGAAAAGCATGGGGATAACGTGCTGCTTACTACTGAGAATCGCTGCTTCACATACAAAGAGCTACAGAAATTCACTAGCAATTTCAAATGGTTTATAGGCAAAGGAGGTTTTGGGCTTGTGTATTATGGCCGTTTAGAAGATGATACCGAAGTTGCAGTCAAGATGCGTTCTGAGTCATCATCACATGGGATTGATGAATTTATAGCTGAGGTACGTAGAAACTACAATTTTAGGCACCAAGAAAACACCCTATACATCTAACTTTTGCAGTTAATAATATTTATCGTTTCTTGTATATATCTTTGCTATATATCTAGGTTCAGAACTTGACAAAGGTGCATCATAGGAATCTGGTGTCTTTGATTGGTTATTGCTGGGAGGGAGATCACTTGGGACTAGTCTATGAGTATATGTCTCAGGGCAGTCTTTTTAATCATCTGAGAGGTTTGTCTATTTGAAACCTACTACTTTGTATTGATTAAGATAGCCATGTGAATTATTCAAAACTGCATCTGAATAATTGATTTGTGCCTGCATGTCGTTTATCTTGTTCATGATCTTTCTTAACAACTGGGGATGATTTTTAGAAACTGCCGGGCACACCAAGTTACCTCAAACACTACCTCCAACCACAGTAGCGCATTTCATGATTAAATAGATGTGGATGACTCTTCGCATCATGTAGACATGATCAGCTAATATGTATACTCAACTTAAGGATCACAGTTTTATTTAGATTTGTAAGGGTTAATTAAAAGGAATAGGATAAAGAAAATTCCTATAATATCGTGAAAAGGAAACATTCCATAAATTTATTGGAAACATCTTTTGAAGTTGTTAAACAGTCCTGTTATGTTAAAAATATTGAAGGTGAAAATGGTGCTGCTAAAACCTTGGACTGGGGGACACGTGTACGAGTAGTGCTCGAAGCTGCACAAGGTATGCTGCAATAGCAAGAAGAACATGTACTGGAATTTTCTTAGGGCTTCTTTGGCTACACAACAAATCCATATGAGTTGGGGGTATTAGGATGAAAATTAAATAATTATCCACCCTAATACCTTCCAACCCATGTGGATTGGGGTGGATAGATGCACATGCAACCAGACAAGCCCTTAGACCTTGTTTGGATGTAGTCGAATTCTCATCACACCCCAACACATGTGGATTGTGATGATCCGACAGCATCCAAACAAGACCTTAAGAAAATATCCCGTATAGTAATCATTTTTTTTTCATTTTTGTGATACATGTAGGCCTAGATTATCTGCACAAAGGTTGCAAGCTGCCAATAGTTCACCGGGATATGAAGTCCAGCAACATTCTATTGGGTCAAAATCTGCGAGCTAAAATAGCAGATTTTGGACTTTCCAAAGCATACATTAACGACAGTCAGACTCACATATCAGCCACTGCAGCTGGCACAGCTGGTTACATGGACCCTCAGTATGTTGTTTTTCCCTGTGTATATATTGTTAAAATTTTTGTAACGTACATCATGGAGTAGCTTGTATATGCAACATGGCTTCTTCCTTTCCATGCGTTTGTTCAGTGTTTCTTAAACGTTCTTGTCGCTGTTCTGATCAGGTACTACCACACTGGAAAGCTCACTGAGAGCAGCGACGTGTACAGCTTCGGAGTTGTTCTGCTTGAGGTAGCCACATGCGAGCCCCCACTGATGCCACACCATCGCCATGGCCACATCGTTCAACGTGTTAAACAGAAGATCGCCAGTACTGGTGACATCGGCCTCGTTGCCGATGCACGGCTCGGAGGTGCCTTCGACATCAACTCCATGTGGAAGCTAGTCGACACTGCTATGATGTGCACAGCGGATTCTGCTGCTCAGAGGCCGACGATGGCCGCCGTTGTGCTGCAGCTGAAGAAGAGCCTGGAACTGGAGGAAGCTCGCAACATGGACAGTGTGGGTAGCCTCGCGGCAAACCCAGGGAGTGAAGTAGAAGTGATGTCGTCGTCCTCGTTTCGTCCATTGGCGAGATGAAGATGTTCTCTGTTGTTCCAGGATTGGTTCTTTGTCGATGGTTTTGTGCAACTACAATCTACTACAATGAGTCTTTTTTTTATATAAATTCTGAGTCTCTGAGTACTAAGCTGTCTGAACTCCATATGCGACACTAAATCCATTGGTTGGTGGTATATAGAACACCGACAAAATCATACTATTGTTGATGACATAACTCTCTTATGGGTTTTACTTGGAAATTTTTTTCCATATGAGTTTACTATGGTACAAAAATCCATATATGTTGTATCATATTCTCCTCATTTTAGCAAATAGGTTTTCAACCAGTTTTAATGACATATCTACTAATAGTTTTCTCATATTTTGTAGGGTTTTTGGATGTTTTAATATACTTGCTGATCTCAAGACTCGATTCAATCATGGGGTGTTAACAACAAATCAAATTTCAGTTATCTCATGCATAGATCAAGGAGCTCACGAATTTGTGCTTAGGCTTGAATCTAGTCATCCATTTAAATGTTCCAGGCTTTTGTTCAATGTGTACAAGTATGCAAGATCAATCAATGGAAAACACAGTTAATTTTTTTTTTGTTTTTGTTTTGTTTAAACTAGTCCATCAACCCGGCATGGGTCAGAACTTTTTAGACATATATTGTTTAATACATCTGACTAATAAAGAAATGTTTAAAGTGAGATCTTAGATATGGGGTAGCAATGCTAACCTCAAGAGAATTTTAATAGCTAAGCTATATAATGATGGACCTTTTACTCGAAAGTAATCTTGACTAATAAAGAAATGTTTAAAGTGAGATCTTAGATATGGGGTAGCAATGCTAACCTCAAGAGAATTTTAATAGCTAAGCTATATAATGATGGACCTTTTACTCGAAAGTAATCTTAAAGGGTTGAAAAAATATAGCCATCAGTAATCTCTCATACTTCTCGATGATTGAATTTTCCTGCCAAGGAGTTATATGTGCAGTTATGATTATACTATCAATATAGACATGCCAAATATTTGGTTAAAATACATCAGTATATCTAAATCAACAACTTGTATAAATTATATGTCATGATTACTAATATGGTTTTAAACAATTTGTTTAAATCATTAGAAATGAGTTGTTAAAAAATATTTTTTTGTGATCATATATATATATATATATATATATATATATATATATATATATATATATATATATATATATATATATATATATCGCTCATGCATGCTTACTTTGTTCAAATCTTATTAATAGAACTGGATAATGTATAAACATATACATGCTCTATGTTATTTTAAAATTTTTAACAAAAAGATGTTGGTAATTTTTAGATTTTGATTTTAGAGAATATTTATTTTTTAAATAATAAGATAAAGATTGGGTTACATAAATTATCCATCATAGTAAGAGTACATGGGTAATTAGATGCAAATTTGGATATACTTTATATCATGTTTCTTAATGGCATATGTGGGTAGTTTGAATGTAGTCATGTGTTGCCTTATGTTATTTTACACAATAGCAGAGGTTGGTAATTATTTGTAGAATAGATCAAATAGCTATTAACATCATTTGTAATTAGGTTATACTAAATTGATAGTCAAGTGTTTTGGATTTTTGTGAGAATTTTTAGGATCCATCTTTTATTAAAAATTATTTTTTTTTTATTAAAAGGAGTTAAAGTCCTAGTAGTATTGTTTTAGTTTCCACATATTAATTAAGTTAAAACTCAGATTGTACCTAGCACCGAACTTGTTGAATTTGTTATATCACAAACTTGTGTGTGTCTAGTATTGTTTTATTTATATATCATAGAGTGCTTGAAATTAAACTACCAATACTGATATGACATAATGCTTCAACTAAATATATATTTAAAATAACAACTTATAAAATTGATTATCATGTAGTATTAATATAATTTAAAATGCACGCTTCATAAGCTATTGAAATAAATATATATCCTAATGTATATATGTTTACTTGGTATAAATGGTGTAGTACAGCATTATGGTTATTTAATTTCATGGTTGTAGAAATCTATAATTTACAAATATGTATGTCTTGTACTTTATGGAATTCGATTTATTTTTCATATTAGCACATAGTAGTATTTACTCATAGCTTTGAGAAATATTTTTGTTTTTTATAATGGCTAAGGTAGATACAAATGTAAAGGTAATACTTTATATTCTTCCATAACAACATATATGGGTAGGTTGAATGCAAATTTAGGAGGTTATTTTTCATGATCTTTCATAATTACAAATTTGGATAATTTACAAAATCATTATTATGCATTTTAAATTATCTTCATAATGACATGTGTGAGTAATCTAGATTCAAAATTAGTGGGTTATATTTTAAATTATCTCTCATAATGAAAGATGTGGGTAATCTAGATGCAATGTGAGGGGGTTATTTTAAATTATCTTTCGTAATAGCAATGACGGGTAATTTAGATGCAATGTGAGAGGGTTATTTTGAATTATGATTCATGTGGGTAATTTATATACAAATTTAGGCTATTATTCTGAATTATCTTTTGTAACGCCATACATGGGTAATTTCTATGTAAAATTAGGGGTTACTTTATGTATTTTTCATAATGGCAAAGGTGGGTAATTTTTTTATAAATTACAACAGATCCAATGGCTATTATCGATGATGATGATTAGAGTCTACCAAATTAAAGGCTAGATGGTTCTGATTATTATAAAAATTTTTAGGATTTATCGTTTTTTCTTAGGGTATCTGGTGAGAATTAACGTTGTGCTTTCATTGGGGCCTCTAATTAGTAATGATGTTTGACTTTTCGTTTGTTAGTTTATATGATTTTTTTCTTCCACTATGGTTGTCACTGATGTAATTAAGCTCTTAGTTTGAACTCCGTAACATATATATATATATATATATATATATATATATATATCACCATTGCATCTTTGAAAAAAAAAAATATGTATGTATTTATGATGCCCCTAGAAAGGAGGTGGTAACATCATTATGTTTCCATCCTAGTTAGATGTTGTGCTGCTTCTTTGAGAATCATCTTGTTGACATAGATGACCCCTTAGGTTTACATGTTGTTCTCCAATGTTACTATATAATATGATAAATAGGTGTGACATTAATTGGGCTAATACAATAACTGATGTTGTATTTAATTGAAAAGTTACATATGGAAGAGGGAGCATTGGTAGATGTTGACAGTTGATAACATCCAACATAAAGTGTCAACGTACCTTGCATAAATGACTAAAATGGATCACATACAAAGAAATAGGGTTTAAACCGATGAATTCCACGAGTTTTGGTGAATCCCGGATAGCTGAACCTGAATCTTTCTCAAACCCATCACAAACCTTAGCTATCTCCAATCCTGAAACACCAAAAGAGGAGGAAACTCCAATTTTGGATTTCATGCTTGAATTCAAGAATGAACTTTTTGCTGAACATAGAAACATCTCGAATTACTATATTGCAAGGAAGCCTCGAACACCTCGGAATTCATCACTCCATGAAGAAATCCTAGACCCTTCTAAGGAAGCTTTTCTTAGAAAGACTACGAGAGAACTAGTGTCGATTATAAGCAATGATTGGTTAGAAGAATCAGAGCTTTTCTCTGATGTAATCCGTTTGGATTCATCTTCTATTTCCATACATTGCCAAATCCACAAAGCTTATTTCGGAGGTCTTTATAATAAAATTGTGGATGTTAACATCAAGTCTGCATCTTTTGCTCATGATTTATTGAAACACATGCCATTAACCCCCACAACAAAGTCATTGAAAAGTCTTTACGGACATATTCTCCTGAGTTTGGGAATTCTTTATGTCCTCCCTATCATGGTCAAAGGAATGAGAGTTTATTTGAGCTTTCATATCTTTGATAGCATAGAATTTGACCTGTTGATAGGGCAACCAATACAAATACTATTTTAAGAAGGACAAACAGGGAATTTAAATATACATCTCAGGAAGAATTTTAAACCTCCATTATCTATCACTCATTCTCTAAATGCTGATGGTGAGCCAAGTCCCGAGCATGACCCAATGGAAAAGGTTAAGGCAGCATCTCTTGAACACATGATCGAACCCAACCTAGAAGATGATGCTCGATTCTTCATCGAAGAGGAAGGTGACAACTTCTTAGAGCCTGAACATCTAGATGAATTTAAATTGCCACCTAAACCCACCATTGATCTTAAACCCCTTCCTTCTGGTCTTAGATATGCTTTTCTCAATAATGATAAGGATTCTCCTGTGATCAAAAGTGATAAACTTTCTTAGGAAAAGACCCTTCGCTTTGATAACTGTCTTAGAAAAACATCGATCTGCTTTTGGCTACTCGCTTCAAGATCTCAAGGGCATCAGCCCTGTTCTTTGCACCCATCGCATCCCTACAAATCTAGACATAACATCTTCTAGGAAGCCGCAGCATAGGCTCAATAATACGATGAGATAGGTGGTTAAGAAAGAGGTTTTGAAACTCTTGCACACCCAAATTATATATCCTGTGCTGAATAGTAAGTGGGTAAGCCCTATGCAAGTTGCGCCTAAAAAGGGCGGCATGACTGTTGTGAAAAATGAGAAGAATAAATTAGTCTCACAAAAAATCATCACTTTGCATGGCGGATGTGTATTGATTACTGAAAGCTTAACAAGGCAACAAAGAAAGATCATTTTCCATTGCCCTTCATTGATGAAATGTTGGAACGATTGGTAAATCAATCTTTCTACTTGTTTTCTTGATGGGATATTCAGGATATCATCGATACCGATCCATCTTGATGATCAAAGCAAAACCCCTTTTACATGTCCATATAGAAAGAATGTCTTTTGGACTATGTAATGCTCTAGCTTCTTTTTAAAGATGCATGATGTCTACATTGTGCGATATGATTGAAGAAATCATGGAAGTTTTTATGGATGATTTTTCTATTCATGGAAAAACTTTCGATGATTATCTTGAAAATTTAGACAAGGTTTTGCAAAGATGTGAGGAAAAGCACTTATCCTTAATTGGGAAAAATATCATCTTACGCTTAGAGAAGGCATAGCGCTTGGACACTTGGTGTCCAAAAGAGGGATAGAGGTAGATAGAGCTGAAATTGAAGTGATTGAGCAGCTACCTCCACCCGTAAATGTCAAAGGGATCCATAGTTTTCTTGGTCACGTAGGATTTTATTGCCGTTTTAAACAAAACTTTTCACATATTGCTAGACCCTTGACTAACCTGTTGGCTAAGGATGTTCCATTTGAATTTGATGATGCATGTTTGAAATCTTTTGAGATTCTTAAGAAAGCACTCATATCTGCACCAATCATCTAACCTCCTAATTGGTCTCTACTTTTAAAATCATGTGTGATGCAAGTGATTATGCTGTGGGGGTAGTTTTAGGACAAACTAAAGATAAAAAGCATCATGCAATTGCTTATGCTAGAAAAACTTTGACAGGACTTCAACTTAATTATGTATCAACTAAAAAAGAGCACCTGGCTATAGTTTTTATTATTGATAACTTTAGATCTTACTTAATAGGAGCAAAGGTGATTATTTATACAGATCATGCTACTCTGAAATACCTGCTCACTAAGTGTAACGTCCTGCCTCCTCGAGGCTAGACCCGCTTTACATCGGCGGTTTTAATAGGACCAATCTGCCCTCACAGACCAACACCAGTCTTTTCTGCGCACTTTGTCCTCACTCGTGCGCACCCGGGAAGAACTTCCCGGTCGGTCACCCATCGCTCCAGGCTAAGCACGCTTAACCTTAGAGTTCTTAAGAGATGGGCTTCCAGAAAAAAGTTACAACTTATTGGTATGAGTATCATATTAATCCTATTAAACCCTGAGCCGGGGTGTTACATCCGTGGCCAAGAGGGGACGTTCCTAGCCTGGGGTTGACCGACGAGGACGTCGGTTTCCTAAGGGAATGAGGATGTGACACCCCGGTCTAGGGCTTAATAGGATTGATAGGATACTCATAAAAATAAGTTGCAACTTCTTTTTCGGAAGCCCATCTCTTAAAAACTCTAAGGTTAAGCGTGCTTGGCCTGAAGCGATGGGTGACCGACCGGGAAGTTCTTCCCGGGTGCGCACAAGTGAGGACAAAGTATGTAGAAAAGACTAGTGTTGGTCTGTGAGGGTAGTCTATGTCCTAGAAAAGCTACCAGATGTAAGCGGACCCGGCCTCGAGGAGGCGAGACGTTACAGAATGCTTTGATACCATTCTGTAACTGTAACATCCTGGGTTTTCCAAAAGCCAAAAATACGAACTTTCAAAAACTTTTCTGCAAATGAGTGAAGCATGTACTTGCTAGGTTAAACGTCAGAAGATTCGCTAGTGAACCGTTGCATTCATATAGAATTGTTTATAGGAGTTTATCGCGGTTCTTATGTCGGATTCGGGTTTGAGTTTCATTTGGAGTTGGAGAGCACAATCCGTAGCATAATCTCCTAGAATCTTGAATTTCCTCTTATCTCTATTTACTCCTCCCTCAAACCCATCGCAAGAATTCCTAAAGCCTCTTCGTTAATCCTCTTTGAATCCCTTTAGCCATAATGGAAAATCCTTTTCTCACCAATAGAAGATAGGAAATAGAAATGGAATAGAAGGAGATGAGGAAAATAGGAGAGCTTCCTTCTTCTTCTTGGACCCAATCCTCCAGGCAGCCTGCAAACCGGGCTCCTCCCTCCACCCCGCGCAGGCCCAACCAAGCATGGTGGCCCAGCAGGCCCGCCTGGCGCCTCCTTCTCCCCTAAGGCCCACGCGCCTCGCCCAGAGCCCACCGGGGCCCGCTAGCCGCGCCCCACAGAAACCCTAGGCGCTCACACCCACACACAGGAGCCGCCGCCGCTAGGGCTCCGCCCGGCGCTCGCGACCACTGCTCTCTCTCCACGGCGGGATGGCGCCCGCGTGTCCGTGCTTTCGCGACGACGAGGATCACCGGACCCTCGAGAACCCTAGCCCACGGCACCTACAAAAGCCGCGGCCGCCGCCACTTGCTTGCCCTCTTCCCCACCTCCCTTTCTTGTGCGCGGGGCCGCTCTAGCCGTCGGCACGGCACCACACCGCCGCGCTCTGCCTCGCCGGCGCGCTGCGCTCGCCTCGGGCCTCACTAAGCCGCCGTCGCGCCACGCACCGCACCGGGGCGTCGTCGAAGGGCGAGCACGCGCGCCTCCGCCCAGCGAAACTCGCCGCGCCGCGTGTAGGACGACCGCCAGCCGGGCGAGCCCCCTCACCGGTCGCGGCGGCCGCGACGGGCTCCAACGGCGCGGCGCGGCGTCGCATCGCTCCACCACCCGGCCGTGCCGCGTGCCGCATGCCACGATCGACGCTGTTCCTCACTGCAGCTGCCAGGCGGACGCGCCGCGCGCCAGCCACCGCGCCGTCGAGCCGCCCTGCACCGCGCAGCACACCTACCGACCCGCGCTGCGCACCGTTGGCCAGCTGCGGCCAGCCGCGCGCTCGCCCGCCCAGCGCCAGCGGCAGCGGCGTTTCACCGACTTCTTTGCGCGCCTAGCGACCCCTTGGCGCTATTACTGCCCCACCGCCCGCGATGTCGACGCCGACGCCATGCCTCCTGCCGCCCGCGGCGTCCTCGTCGTGGAGCCGCCTGCCGCGGCAGCGGCGCGCCTCGTCGCGAGCTCCGCCCGCTGGACCTCGCCGGTGCTTCCTTCATCAACCCGGCGCCACCTCCGGCTCCGTCCGGCCGTCCGCCCAGCTGCTCCGTGGTGGCCATGGCACGCCTCGATCCGTCTTTGGCGGAGGCGATAGCCGTCTTAGCTGGCGACCGTCGGTGGCGGCCCCACGTCGGCACCTCGTCGTGGGCAGCGTCACCGCCGCTCGGCGCTCATAACACCTCCCCGAACCTCTTCCACCGCCCGGTGAGCCACCCGCACCAAAAGCACCCTCTTTTCTCTTGTCCCGCGACATCCGCTCCTGAGACCGGCCTTTGTGCCGCTGTTTTCACCTCCGCAGGAAACTATGCCCTTGCAGCGCCATTTGCCAGAGCCACCGTTGCCTCTCAGCCGCCCGCAGCCGCCTCCGGCGGACCATAGCCACAACTGGCCAGGCTGCGGCCACCTCTGGCCACCTGCAGCTGGCTGCAGCCTGCCCCAGGCTGGCCGCAGCTGGCTGCTGGCCACCAGCAGCTGGCCAGAGCTGGCCACAGGTGGCTATGACAAGCCACGGCAGGCTACAGCTAGCCAGGGCCCAGCCCGGTTGGCCGTGGACCTTCGCCACCTTCGGCGTCGCTCCGTGAAACCCTACCGGCCTCGCCCTTCTCCTCCGACAAAGGTCGACACTTGAAACCCCGCCCGACGCCATCCTCGTCGTCGGCAAAAGCTCCCACTTTTTCATTCATGCTCACTCATGTCGCATTTCATCTTTATCTATACATATATATCACTTTGCACATGCCGTGCCTTCGTATTTGGTCTACCTCTGCTATGGGTATGTGCTACTCCGTGTGGTCAATGTTTTGGGTTCGATCGTGTGTCGCGTGTTTGTCTGTGGACCGAGCCTTCGAGCCGGCTGAGTGAGCGACGCGTTCGAACGTGCGATCGCGGGTTTGTCCCGCCATGGTCGTAACGCCGGACGAGGGTCCCTTTTCTCGTGTTTAGTTAGCTCCGTAGTACTACGATTGCTAGCGACCCTATTCGACCCTAGGACGTGGTCGTCAAGGGCTCAACTCGATGCGGATATCACCCGTACACGGCGAGCCTTTGCGACCTAGACCGGTGGGAGACGAACTAGGAAGTAGCTATCGTGGGACGGCGCGAGCCAACCCATGTAGGTAAAGCTTGTGGTCGCGAGTCGTCTCGCCATGACCATCGAGCTCTACCTCTTTTCTTTTCCTTTCTTTTGCTTCTTCCTATCTAGCTCGTATGCTTGTGCCACATAGACCATAGTGATTCCTCGGGTTCACGCGGTGACAATCGCACCACTAAGAGCCCAAGGAATCACATTGTGCCGCTTTAGTTGCACGGAGGTCGTGGTGCCCTACGAGTTGGTGAGGATCAAGGGACCGCGCGGGACGCTCGTCTCTTTTCTTCCGACCACCGTCTTTAGCCATGACGGGTAGGTTGAGAAGAGTGCGGGGCCTTTCTTCCTTCTTTATCCTTTCGATCCTCGCTAGTTCAGTAAGGCGTGGATCGAGTCCTTTTGTTTCTGCTCCTTCGATCGGTGACCTTTACCATGTCATGTAGATCGAGGTGCCGTGGGACAAGTTCCTTCCTTGATTTTTGCTCTTAACGGTGTTCTTTTATTGCTCTTGCTATTTTGATTCCATCCCTCGGTTCTGTCGAATGCAATGGCGAGTGGATCAAAGGAACGTGAATTCCGCCTTTCTCTTTCGGATCCTTCATGCTTAACCTTCTTGTATGTTTGTACCTATTCGACCGAAGCATCCCTTGGGTTCTCGCGGTGACAACCGCACTGCTAAGAACTCTAGGGGTAACTTAGTGCATTTAGTACGCCTTGGTCGAGGTACCCTACAAGTGGACTAGGCACTCGTTCTCTTTTGTGTCACTCCTTTTCGGTGCCTCGTCTTTTGCCGTGGCGCGAGTACTGGAAGAAGTAAACCACCGTCCCACTTTTCTGCTCCCTTTCCTCCCCTTTAGCCCGCTCTGTTCGATCCCGTCTTGACCATGACGATTGGATCAAAGACCGGACTATCTCTTCTAGTTAGCGAAGCTATGGTCTATGTCCTGTCCTCGGGCCCATGCGAGTCGACCCGATCGACCGTTGGAAAACCATCCTCGTCGAGGATGTGACCGAGACCATGATATGGACGTGCCTAGCTAACTCTTTTTGTCTCTTCCCCTGTTTTGCCACTCGCATCTCGGTTCTCGATGTTGTTGTGTCATGTGGGTCGAGAGGGCATGTAGTCACTCCTTTGTTGTTCGTGTCTCTTTTGCTACCGTCGGCTGTCATGGCGGGTAAGCCGAAGTACCTTGGGACCAAGTCACAACTCTTCGGTTTTGTATTACTTGTCCTTACTTGATTCTTATGTAGTTGTGACTTGCGGGTTAAAGGCCATAAGGGCCAAACCCTGTTGTTCCTATTTCCCCCTTCCCATCCCCTTCGCTTGCGACCCTCCGGTCCCCGCCAATCTCTATGGCGTCCGGATCGGAAGGCCGCCAGCCGTGGTGTTTGCCTAAGTTAAGCTAGGATCAAGGTCTTTTCTCTTGACGCCGTACAGGTCGACACGATCGACCCAGGAAGTACTGGCTATACCATGGTCTTGATCCAAACTTATGCTTAACAAACAACCACTTCTGTTTGTTCAGAGCCCGAGGATTGGACACTCTCCGTGAGGGCTAAGTCTTTTAGAGTTTATTTGGAGTTATCTAATTCCTTTTATATCTTAATTCCTTTTTTTGGGGAGTCTTGGATTTCGGTTAGGGATTGATTGCTCTTGCCTTATTTGTCGCTATACCGAGGTAGTTGCATCGTGACGATGACGGACGGGCCGAAGACCCAAAGGAAGCAGGAAGCACAAGGACAACTAGATATGGATGACTATGGATTGCTATGAACAGGTGCCACGTCCCACCCAACCTCGTAGAATCCTATTAGACATGCAATATGTAGTCGCTAGCGCTTTACTTTATGCAAATGAACTGTGATAGGATGCATGGTAGATTGCTTGATAAGCCATTACCTTGACGCAACCTTTCTCCTGCACACCCACTGCTAGGATAGACACTCGCCTACCTCATGATACTTGCTACACACTTACACTATACTCATACATGCTTGTGTGTGGCTAAGGCACGTGGTGCCGTAAATTGGATAACTGGGGATAACGTGGGAGCTATCTTGGCGTGTGTCTTGGGTGTGTGGTGAGGGTTGTGTCGACTGGGCAGGATCTACGACGAGTCAGGGGACAAGTCTTGCCGAGGGAGTGTGATCTGGGCATTCCCTATGTGAGAGAGTACCTGTGGCGGGTACATGTGATGTGAGTAGATTCCAGGGAGGAGTGTCTTCGTGGGACGAATCCTCGGAATGGAGGTGCCGTCGAGGCACGGGGCGTCGAGCCCCCTTGTGAAGATATCCTGTCCAGTCCCTCTAAGGACTGGTTTGGCGTTCCTAGGGTTCATGGGACCTTTTCGTACACACCACTCGTTCCTAATGGGCGGGAAACGACTTGATGGCTAGCTGGCCCCCTGCCATTACTACTAGGTTGGTAGGTGATAGTGTAGGGAGGTACGGGTGGCGAGACCCACACCCTCCTGAGACAACGTGGAACCCTCAGGGATCCGGTACCACATCTCAGTCTCAGCGTGCAGGTGGATCTCCGGGGTGCCCCAGAGCTGAGTGGTAGAGTGGCATCGGGCCAGTTAGGCGGCAGCTTGGTATCAGCCTAGACGAGGCATCGTCGATGATGGCGATCTTGTGGTTACAGGTGTACAAGCTCTGCAGAGTTACTAAATCTATACGTATAGCCGTGTCCCCGGTACGGACATTCCCTTGAGTACCATACGTTCGTTATAGCGAGAGGTGTCCTTCTCTTTTCTCCCTCTGGGTGTTGTTGGATTCCGGCTTAGGCCGTTGAGGCAAGGAGGAGCGGGAGTCTTCCTTGCCGACTAGAGAGTGAGAGTGTGGTGAGATGTGTGGATGTGGATGTGGGTGTGGATATGGATGGATGATGGACGCGTGGATGTGATGGGTTAAAACTTGATGAACTACATTATATTTATATTATGAACTGGCATAGGAAAACTACAGCCAAATGTAGGTCTTTTCTCTCTACCCTTGCATTCCACTTACCACATAGCAAAGCAAAGCATAGGGTGGGAACCGATTGGCCGATTACAAATCGTCTTGATAGAGTTGAGCGGGGTTTGGGACACGAGGACAACTACGAAGACAATGAAGCTAAAAGGATTAGGTGGTCTCGTTCCTACACTCAAGTTTGGTTAAGGAGATCAAGTCTACGCCCGCCGATACTCTACCTCGACTCTGAAGATCGTTCGTGAAGGAGGAGCCTTCACCCGCTATGGCGCTATGTCTACTCTGATGAAGACCTTCGTGTGTATATCGCTAGGATGCGTTGTACCTAGGTGTGTCTCTAAGTGTTGTAAACCTTGTAACTTGTACCTTTTTACGATGTATGAACTGTGGTATCAACTGTAAATGATGTACTCTGTGGATTTCCCTTTGAGGAAATCGCGGGTCGTTTCAGTTGGTATCAGAGCCATACTTGACTGTAGGACGAGACCTTAGAACCTAAACACTAGTATAGAAGCCAACAATCCTGCATGTTATAGGTTTTGGAATTGGAAACACTTGTTTCTCCCTCCGCCTTGAGTTCTGCTGCTATCTGACCACCCTGACATGGAAGATGACCCGCAGGTACCACTCCCCACTTCTGCCCATGCTAGATCGGTAGTTGTGTGAGACTTTGAAGGCATAGGAGTCGCCTCAAGTCAACACTATGCATATAGGAGTTGTAATGCTGCCTGATTGTCTGGATCTTGTGTTGTTATGCTTGTTATGCTTCTTAATTGTCTGTGTGTAGAATCCATAGATTATTTTGTATATGTGACTCTGGAAGCCTTGGTAACCTAGCCAGCAAAACCCAAAGCCGACCCATCACTAGGCAGGTGGACCCACAAAAAATTGGACATAGGAAGTCAATGCATCAAAATTTTGCCAAAGCTTCTTCAAAACTGTTTTTTCGGTCTCTCAAACCGAACTTCTTTTCAAAACTGTCTATTTTTCTTAAAAAGTCAGTTCTCACATAAAACCAATTTTATTTCAAAAGCAAAAGGTTTCAAAAAGTTTTAGAAAGATTTCCCTTTTCGAAAGAAAATGGTTTTAACTTCTATCTCAAAACCCATTTTGACTCCCAAAGTCGTTTTCAAGCTGTTTGAAAATCAGGTTTCTTTTTCAAAACATGCTCCAAAATTCACTTTCAAAAGTAAGACCTTGTTTTCCAATCCACGAAATGATTTCAAAATTCAAAGGCCTTTTGACCCGATTTTGTTTTGAAAAGTTTTGATTTCATCTTGTGAGCCAAATTTCCCTTTTCAAGAGCAACCATCCCTGTTTTCAAAGTTTTACAACCGGCTTTATAAAACAAAATTTCTTGTGAAAAGATTTTTATCCGCAAACTTTTCAGAAGTTACTTTTACAAATGAAAATGCGCTTTCCAAATCCGATTTCGAAAAAATGTTTCTCAAAAACCGAGTTCCTTTTTGTGAAAGCTTCACCATCTAATTTGGAAGATAATTTAAACTGATTTCAAAATTTGTTTGGTTTTATTCAATAAAAAGGATGCAACGATTTATTTTGAAAATAAATAAAGCTTTCAAAATCTTTTGGCTTGGGCCCAATTTGAAAAGTGTTATACCAAAACAAGAATTTTCAAAAATTCGAGTTTCCAAACTCTTTGGTTTCAACTTGTTTGGGAAAAAGGAGCTTTTGCTTTTAAAACCGGATTTTAAAAGTGTTTCACTCAACTCTCTACCTTATTCAAATGGAGTTTCAAAAACTACTCACTTTTAAAATTTTTGGGAAACCCTTGGCATTTGCAAAAACCTGCTATAAAAAAAAATTGTTGTTTGGAACCACCGCGTGCACTTGGTGACTTTAAAAAAAAAAAAATATACCCTCTTTTATTTCAAAAAATTTGGTGCCCAAGTTTTCAAAGGGATTTGGATCTTAAACCCCCACTTTTCAAAAAAAAAAAGGTGTTAAAAAGAAAACACTAAAAGTTTTGATTTGTTTCACAAAATTAAAAGTCTTTTTCAAACCTTTTCCAATCTCTCTTTTTGAAGGTTTGCTCTAGCCTAGTAAAAAAAAGAGAAAAACTCTTGATTCACAAATTTTTGAATCAACAAGGTTTGCAACCATTTTAAATCATTTAGTTTCAAACCAAGGGTTGCAACTTTCTCTCCCACAAAAGCTTGAAAAAAAAAAACTTTGTTTGGGGAAATGCTTTCAAAATGGTTTACAAAGGCATTCTCTTTAAAACCCCCTCCTCTCCCTTCAGTTCGAGATATTGGGACGTTGTCGGTAACTTATTTGGGGATGAGCCACGATCTTGAGCTATGGTGTCGCTACGAAACTTGGGGCCCCATGTAAGAGGCCTCCACATGGCTTGCTGCCGAGCGTATGCTGGTATCAAGGAAAGTGACCGTGGCTACCCTAATCGGTATCGCATACCACCCGAATCTCAACCCCTCCGCTTTTCGAAAATCATTTCCAAAAAAAAAAAAATTCTTTGAAGGAAGTTTTGATCCCATAAACTCATTTTGTTTTCAAAATTATTTTAGTTTTTACAAATTCCCTCCTTAACACACCATCTTGTTCTAAAAAGTGATTTAAAAATCCAAAGAATTTACTAGGAGCAGACCTATTTTAGAAAGATCTACCTTTTGCAAGAAAATCGAATTTGAGAAATGTTTTGGTCTTGTAAAAACACCCTCTTTCAAACCCTGCCCTTGTTTCAAAGGTCTCAAAATGTTGTACCAACTTCAAAATGTCTTTTGAAAATATCTTCTAAAAAAAAATCTCCCTCCAAAGGATTTAGGAAAACCTATTTCAAAAAGCCCCTTTCAATATTTACAAAAAGAAAATGAATTTGGTTTTATAATAATGTTGTTCGAAAATGGCGATTTGAAGACCCATGCGTTTCTTCCTTTAAATGGTGTTTTATGAAAAAGGATTTGCGAAAAACCGGATTTCAAAAAGTTCTTCAAAGGCTTTGCAAAATAATTAGATATTTGGGGTTTCAATTCAAAATCCGAGTTTTCAAAAGGTTCAAAAATATTTGTGTCTTTTGATAGGCTTTATTCAAAAAGAATTTTGTTTCAAACAAAGGCTTTCCCCAAAAGCTGTTGCTTTATTTCGGAAACCGATGCCTATTCTCAAAAAGGAACCTCAAGTGGCATTTGGGCTTTTTCACAGGATTTTCGTGCACGGAAAATACTCTCATCTCATTTTGAAAATCTGATTTCCAAAAATCTCGGTTGGTGAAGGAGTTTTCCAACAGGTATTTTGAACTTGTTTTACAGGAATTTAAAAAGGGTTCTTGATTTCAAAAACGAGCTTCAAAAACTAGTTTTCTATGAAAACTAATTTGAACAAACAAAAATGTTTTCAAACCCACTAGGGAATGCCTCTCTCTATTCAGAAGCTCCTTGCGAAATGCGTTTCCGGAGATCCCTTCTTTCAAAATCTTTTCTCCAAAAAGCTCCATTCGCAAAAGCTTGGTGCATCGATGCTTGTGAACCTTCAGCAATGAGCCTCCAACCCTAGACAACACTTGAATCTCGGGGGCGAGATTCTGGTAAGGGGGGTAGTCTCAGTAACATCCTGGGTTTTCCAAAAGCCAAAAATACGAACTTTCAAAAACTTTTCTGCAAATGAGTGAAGCATGTACTTGCTAGGTTAAACGTCAAAAGATTCGCTAGTGAACCGTTGCATTCATATAGAATTGTTTATAGGAGTTTGTCGCGGTTCTTATGTCGGATTCGGGTTTGAGTTTCATTTGGAGTTGGAGAGCACAATCCGTAGCATAATCTCCTAGAATCTTGAATTTCCTCTTATCTCTATTTACTCCTCCCTCAAACCCATAGCAAGAATTCCTAAAGCCTCTTCGTTAATCCTCTTTGAATCCCTTTAGCCATAATGGAAAATCCTTTTCACACCAATAGAAGATAGGAAATAGAAATGGAATAGAAGGAGATGAGGAAAATAGGAGAGCTTCCTTCTTCTTCTTGGACCCAATCCTCCAGGCGACACATAAACCGGGCTCCTCCCTCCACCCCACGCGCAGGCCCAACCAAGCATGGTGGCCCAAAGCAGGCCCGCCTGGCGCCTCCTTCTCCCCTAAGGCCCACGCGCCTCGCAGCCAGAGGGCCCACCCGGGGCCCGCTAGCCGGCGCTCCCCGAAACCCCTAGGCGCGCTCACACCCACACCTGGAGCCGCCGCCGCCAGGGCTCCGCCCCGCGCTCGCGACCCTGCTCTCTCTCCACGACGCGGGATGAGCGCCGTGTGTCCGTGCTCGCGCGCGGACGACGAGGATCACCGGACCCTCGAGAACCCTAGCCCACGGCACCTACAAAAGCCGCAGCCGCCACCACTTGCTTGCCCTCTTCCCCACCTCCCTTTCTTGTGCGCAGCGCCGCTCCTAGCCGTCGGCACAGCACCACACCGCCGCGCTACGCCTCGCCCGGCGCGCTGCGCTCGCCTCGGGCCTCACTAAGCCCGCCGTCGCGCCTGCACCACGTCAGGAGCGTCTGAAGCGCGCCTCCGACGCGAGCTCGCCGCGCCGCGTAGGGACGACCGCCGGCGGGCAGGCCCCCCTCACCGGTCGCGGCAGCCGCGGCGCGGCGTCGCATCGCTCCACCACCAGCCGTGCCGCGTGCCGCGCATGCCACCGTCGAAGCTGTTCCTCACTGCAGCTGCCGATTCGGACGCGCCGCGCCAATACCGCCGCGCCGTCGGCCGCCCTGCACCGCGCAGCACACCTACCGAAACGCCGCTGCACCGCACGGCCAGCCCATTGCGGCCAGCCCGCGCCGGCCGCCCAGCGCCAGCAGCAGCGTTTTCGCCCGACCTGCTGCGCCTAGCGACCCGCGGTGCTGTGCCCGCCACCGCCGCGACGTCGACGCCGGCGCCGTGCCTCCTGCCGCCCGCGGCGTCCTCGTCGTGGAGCCAGCGCGAGCCACAGCAGCAGCGGCGCCTTGTCGCGAGCTCCGCTTCGCCTGGACCTCGCCGGTGCTTCCTTCATCAACCCCGGCGCCACCTCCGGCTCCATCCAGCCGTCCCGCGGTACGCTCCGTGGTGGCCATGGCACACGCCTCGATCCGTCTTGGCGAGCGATAGCCGTGCGCAACTAGCGACCGTCGGTGGCCGGCCACGTCAGCACCTCATCGCGGGCCGCGTCACCGCCGCTCCAGCGCTCATAACACCTCCCCGAACCTCTTCCACCGCCGGTGAGCCACCCGCACCAAAAGCACCCTCTTTTCTCATGTCCCGACGACATCCGCTCCCGAGGCCGGGCCTTTGTGCCGCTTGTTTTCACCTCCGCAGGAAACTATGCCCTTGCGGCGCCATTTGCGGAGCCACCGCTGCCTCTCGGCCGCCCGCGGCCGCCTCCGGCGGACCATAGCCACAACTGGCCAGGCTGCGGCCACCTCTGGCCACCTGCAGCTGGCTGCAGCCTGCCCCGGCTGGCCGCAGCTGGCTGCTGGCCACCAGCAGCTGGCCAGAGCTGGCCACAGGTGGCTATGACAAGCCTTGGCAGGCTACAGCCAGCCAGGGCCAAGCCCGGTTGGCCGTGGACCTTCTGCCACCTTTGGCGTCGCTCCGTGAAACCCTACCGGCCTCGCCCTTCTCCTCCGACAAGGTCGACACTTGAAACCCCGCTGACGCCATCCTCGTCGTCGGCAAAGCTCCCACTTTTTCATTCATGCTCACTCATGTCGCATTTCATCTTTATCTATACACATATATATCACGATTGCTGTCTTGCCGTGCCTTGTCCCGGTCTACCTCTGCTATGGGTATGTGCTACTCCGTGTGGTCAATGTTTTGGGTTCGATCATGTGTCGCGTGTTTGTCTGTGGACCGAGCCTTCGAGCCGGCTGAGTGAGCGACGCGTTCGAACGTGCGATCGCGGGTTTGTCCCGCCATGGTCGTAACGCCGGACGAGGGTCCCTTTTCTCGTGTTTAGTTAGCTCCGTAGTACTACGATTGCTAGCGACCCTATTCGACCCTAGGACGTGGTCGTCAAGGGCTCAACTCGATGCGGATATCACCCGTACACGGCGAGCCTTCGCGACCTAGACCGGTGGGAGACGAACTAGGAAGTAGCTATCGTGGGACGGCGCGAGCCAACCCATGTAGGTAAAGCTTGTGGTCGCGAGTCGTCTCGCCATGACCATCGAGCTCTACCTCTTTTCTTTTCCTTTCTTTTGCTTCTTCCTATCTAGCTCGTATGCTTGTGCCACATAGACCATAGTGATTCCTCGGGTTCACGCGGTGACAATTGCACCACTAAGAGCCCAAGGAATCACATTGTGCCGCTTTAGTTGCACGGAGGTCGTGGTGCCCTACGAGTTGGTGAGGATCAAGGGACCGCGCGGGACGCTCGTCTCTTTTCTTCCGACCACCGTCTTTAGCCATGACGGGTAGGTCGAGAAGAGTGCGGGGCCTTTCTTCCTTCTTTATCCTTTCGATCCTCGCTAGTTCAGTAAGGCGTGGATCGAGTCCTTCTGTTTCTGCTCCTTCGATCAGTGACCTTTACCATGTCATGTAGATCGAGGTGCCGTGGGACCCAAGTTCCTTCCTTGATTTTTGCTCTTAACGGTGTTCTTTTATTGCTCTTGCTATTTTGATTCCATCCCTCTGGTTCCTGTCGAATGCAATGGCGAGTGGATCAAAGGAAGGTGAATTCCGCCTTTCTCTTTCGGATCCTTCGTGCTTAACCTTCCTGTATGTTTGTACCTATTTGACCGAAGCATCCCTTGGGTTCTCGCGGTGACAACCGCACTGCTAAGAACTCTAGGGGTAACTTAGTGCATTTAGTACGCCTTGGTCGAGGTACCCTACAAGTGGACTAGGCACTCGTTCTCTTCTGTGTCACTCCTTTTCGGTGCCTCGTCTTTTGCCGTGGCGCGAGTACTGGAAGAAGTAAACCACCGTCCCACTTTTCTGCTCCCTTTCCTCCCCTTTAGCCCGCTCTGTTCGATCCCGTCTTGACCATGACGATTGGATCAAAGACCGGACTATCTCTTCTAGTTAGCGAAGCTATGGTCTATGTCCTGTCCTCGGGCCCATGCGAGTCGACCCGATCGACCGTTGGAAAACCATCCTCGTCGAGGATGTGACCGAGACCATGATATGGACGTGCCTAGCTAACTCTTTTTGTCTCTTTCCCTGTTTTGCTACTCGCATCTCGGTTCTCGACGTTGTTGTGTCGTGTGGGTCGAGAGGGCATGTAGTCACTCCTTTGTTGTTCGTGTCTCTTTTGCTACCGTCGGCTGTCATGGCGGGTAAGCCGAAGTACCTTGGGACCAAGTCACAACTCTTCGGTTTCGTATTACTTGTCCTTACATGATTCTTATGTAGTTGTGACTTGCGGGTTAAAGGCCATAAGGGCCAAACCCTATTGTTCCTATTTCCCCTTCCCATCCCCTTAAACTTGCGACCCTCCGGTCCCCGCCAATCTCTATGGCGTCCCGGATCGGAAGGCCGCCCGGCCGTGGTGTTTGCCTAAGTTAAGCTAGGATCAAGGTCTTTTCTCTTGACGCCGTACAGGTCGACACGATCGACCCAGGAAGTACTGGCTATACCATGGTCTTGATCCAAACTTATGCTTAACAAACAACCACTTCTGTTTGTTCAGAGCCCGAGGATTGGACACTCTCCGTGAGGGCTAAGTCTTTTAGAGTTTATTTGGAGTTATCTAATTCCTTTTATATCTTAATTCCTTTTTGGGGAGTACTGGATTTCGGTTAGGGATTGATTGCTCTTGCCTTATTTGTCGCTATACCGAGGTAGTTGCATCGTGACGATGACGGACGGGCCGAAGACCCAAAGGAGGCAGGAAGCACAAAGACAACTGGATATGGATGACTATGGATTGCTATGAACAGGTGCCACGTCCCACCCAACCTCGTAGAATCCTATTAGACATGCAATATGTAGTCGCTAGCGCTTTACTTTATGCAAATGAACTGTGATAGGATGCATGGTAGATTGCTTGATAAGCCATTACCTTGACGCAACCTTTCTCCTGCACACCCGCTGCTAGGATAGACACTCGCCTACCTCATGATACTTGCTACACACTTACACTATACTCATACATGCTTGTTTGTGGTTAAGGCACGTGGTGCCGTAAATTGGATAACTAGGGATAATGTGGGAGAGATCTTGGCGTGTGTCTTGGGTGTGTGGTGAGGGTTGTGTCGATCAAGGCAGATCTACGACGACGAGTCGGGGGACAAGTCTTGCCGAGGGAGTGTGATCTGGGCATTCCCTATGTGAGAGAGTACCTGTGGCGGGTACATGTGATGTGAGTAGATTCCGGGGAGGAGTGTCTTCGTGGGACGTATCCTCGGAATGGAGGTGCCGTCGAGGCACGGGGCGTCGAGCCCCCTTGTGAAGATATCCTGTCCAGTCCCTCTAAGGACTGGTTTGGCGTTCCTAGGGTTCATGGGACCTTTTCGTACACACCACTCGTTCCTCGATGGGCGGGAAACGACTTGATGGCTAGCTGGCCCCCCCGCCATTACTACTAGGTTGGTAGGTGATAGTGTAGGGAGGTACGGGTGGCGAGACCCACACCCTCCCGAGACAACGTGGAACCCTCGGGGATCCGGTACCATGTCTCACGCCTCGGCGTCTTGGGGTGGATCTCCTGGTGCCCCCGAGCTGAGTGGTAGAGTGGCATCGGGCCGGTTTGGCGGCGGCTTGGTATCGGCCTAGGCGAGGCATCGTCGATGATGGCGATCTTGTGGTTCCAGGTGTACAAGCTCTACAGAGTTACTAAATCTATACGTATAGCCGTGTCCCCGGTACGGACATTCCCTTGAGTACCATACGTTCGTAATAGCGAGAGGTGTCCTTCTCTTTTCTCCCTCTAGGTGTTGTTGGATTCCGGCTTAGGCCGTTGAGGCAAGGAGGAGCGGGAGTCTTCCTTGCCGACTAGAGAGTGAGAGTGTGGTGAGATGTGTGGATGTGGATATGGATGGATGATGGACGCGTGGATGTGATGGGTTAAAACTTGATGAACTACATTATATTTATATTATGAACTGGCATAGGAAAACTATAGCCAAATGTAGGTCTTTTCTCTCTACCCTTGCATTCCACTTACCACATATCAAAGCAAAGCATAGGGTGGGAACCAGTGGCCAGTACAAATCGTACTGATAGAGTTGAGCAGGTTTGGGACACGAGGACAACTACGAAGACAATGAAGCTAAAAGGATTAGGTGGTCTCGTTCCTACACTCAAGTTTGGTTAAGGAGATCAAGTCTAAGCCCGCCGATACTCTACCCCGACTCTGAAGATCGTTCGTGAAGAGGAGCCTTCACCCGCTATGGCGCTATGTCTACTCTGATGAAGACCTTCGTGTGTATATCGCTAGGATGCGTTGTACCTAGGTGTGTCTCTAAGTGTTGTAAACCTTGTAACTTGTACCTTTTTACGATGTATGAACTGTGGTATCAACTGTAAATGATGTACTCTATGGATTTCCCTTTGAGGAAATCGCGGGTCGTTTCAGTTGGTATCAGAGCCATACTTGACTGTAGGACGAGACCTTAGAACCTAAACACTAGTATAGAAGCCAACAATCCTGCTTGTTATAGGTTTTGGAATTGGAAACGCTTGTTTCTCCCTCCGCCTTGAGTTCTCACGCTATCGACCACCCCGACATGGAAGATGACCCGCAGTACCCACTCCCCACTTCTGCCCACGCTAGATCGGTAGTTGTGTGAGACTTTGAAGGCATAGGAGTCGCCTCAAGTCAACACTATGCATATAGGAGTTGTAATGCTGCCTGATTGTCTGGATCTTGTGTTGTTATGCTTGTTATGCTTCTTAATTGTCTGTGTGTAGAATCCATAGATTATTTTGTATATGTGACTCGAAGCCTTGGTAACCTAGCCAAAGAAAACCCAAAGCCGACCCATCACTAGGCAGGTGGACCCACAAAAAAATTGGACATAGGAAGTCAATGCATCAAAATTTTGCCAAAAGCTTCTTCAAAACTGTTTTTCGGTCTCTCAAACCGAACTTCTTTTCAAAACTGTCTATTTTTCTTAAAAAGTCAGTTCTCACATAAAACCAATTTTATTTCAAAAGCAAAAGGTTTCAAAAAGTTTTAGAAAGATTTCCCTTTTCGAAAGAAAATGGTTTTAACTTCTATCTCAAAACCCATTTTGACTCCCAAAGTCGTTTTCAACCGTTTGAAAATCAGTTTCTTTTTCAAAACATGCTCCAAAATTCACTTTCAAAAGTAAGACCTTGTTTTCCAATCCACGAAATGATTTCAAAATTCAAAGGCCTTTTGACCCGATTTTGTTTTGAAAAGTTTTGATTTCATCTTGTGAGCCAAATTTCCCTTTTCAAGAGCAACCATCCCTGTTTTCAAAGTTTTACAACCGGCTTTATAAAACAAAATTTCTTGTGAAAAGATTTTTATTCGCAAACTTTTCGAGAAGTTACTTTTACAAATCAAAATGCGATTTCCAAATCCGATTTCGAAAAAATGTTTCTCAAAAACCGAGTTCCTTTTTGTGAAAACTTGTAAAAACTCTAGAATATTAGTTTAGTGAAGAATTTGAGATATAGTGCTTGACTTGATTGTTCTATCTTTCAATTACTCAAGACCCACGCAAAAGTTGAAAAGCTCCATAGCTAATGGTAAAATGGGTAAGTTTCAAAGTTAGAGCAGTTTTGTCTAATTCAAAGGAGAATTTCAGTTTGAAAGCATGTGTACTTTTGAGAAGTGAAAGCATTGTAGCAACTCCTGATCCAAGTTTAGTAGTTAGGCTTTGCTAAGGGACTAGCAAAGGGTAAGCTTGGGGGAACTTGTTGACGGTCCCTTAACGCCTATTTTATACCATCAACTATTGCTCAATATAACATGATATTAACCATAAAGCATAGTTGTAGGGTTCGATTCTATTGTTCTTGATCATTTTGCAGGTATATCCAATTTTACACAGAATAAAAAGTATCTCAAATGATGAATTGGACTACACCATTGTGACGGGCTTGTCGAGACGATCGAAACGGACATATCATTTGCTATATTCGGAGTTCAGAGTCAAAAGATATCAATTCTATACTGAAACCAACACTAGAAGACTCTAGAAGACACGAGAAGGCGATCAACCGAAGGTGGGGCCCACCTGCTACAGGGTGGGGCCGCCCGGCCCCACTCCGGGGCCGCCCGGCGCTCCACAGAGCCCATTCAGGGCCCGCTTTGATGGAGGGCCTCCTACCGCCTTAGGGTTTGTATCTCCACCGTTGCCGAAGTCGAATTAGTCCCACATCGCCTGTCCAGAAGAGGTGGAGGCTTTTCTAGACTATAAATAAAGAGGTAGACCCCCCTCCCTAAGAGCACCACATGATTGGAGATGTAGAGGCGTCGCTCGAATGGATGACCTCTCATCTCTAGAGAATTAGGGCTAGACTTTCCAATATAGTAGATTAGTTCTAGTTGAGAGTTAGGGAGAGCGGTGCTACGCCCGGGGTTCGGGAGGAGTTTTCGGAAGAGTCATCGAGTTTTGGTATGTCTTTGTATTTATTCTTTGTAAGACTTATGCTTTAATATATTTTATCTTCTCTATTACTTTTATGCATTACATTTAATTGGTTAGTATAGTTGTTATACTTTAGCATAGGATCTCCGCCCGTATCGGGTGCTCTAGTTATTAATTGTGACTAGGGTAGTAATTGGTAGTGTAGATATGGAGTCTAGGCTATATATTACCTGAGATTGCACCCAGTCCAACATATAGTTGTGGTAGCCCCAGGTGGTGACAGCCCTGACGGCCGACTCCAAAAGCTAGCTCACTTAGGAATCTTTATCTTCATCACTTGAAGCACATCTCTCCGACACACAGCTGACCTCTATGTAAGGAAGTAACTTCTTGAGTGATGAGATTGAAGTATTCCTGGCAACACTTGCTCTTACAAACATGAGCTCCTCTATGAGGACCACTCAGCTTTAATGCTCAACTACGACAAAATCCAGCTTGGGGGAGAGCATCCTCTAGTTATCAGGTAAGTATACCTATGCGATTATCGAGTCTATCTTATAGTCATAAAATACCAAAAATATGTGGGCACATGAAGGTCCATGTCTATAGAATCTTTTGTGAGTCTATTAGTCTAAAACAAATTAAAAGATGGATAATTATTAAAATCAAATAAAGATACTTTAGCTATTTAGAGTGTGATCATAGATTCTGTCTAGTTTATTAAGAGTCAAATAAAAACTAAAGAACAATAAAATTTTATCTTGGAGATGATGAATAGTTGCTCTATCATAATTTCTTTTACGTGCCTAGTTTTTAACCTTAAATTCTTCTGAGTTTTAGATATGACTGTTTTGATATAAGAATTTACTCTGAACCTGAAACTTGTGGAGGCATATGCTTAAGCTAAGTCTAGGTGATTGAGGGATATGATATAAGAAAGACTGAGCTACTATTTATCTTATTCCTAACGATACTAAGTTCTGGAGATTTATCTTTTTTGAAAACTCTAAAAATCTTACATGATGAGCTCTCGTATGACAAAGTTTGAATTCCTACCAAAGCCATACATGATATACATTTAGATTAGGAAAACCTTTGCTCATTCATGCTGCTTGATTTGCATTGAGTTCAGTCAACCTTTGTTGTATACCTTATGAGAGCCTTATCATGCTTTTTAATCAAGATCACTTACACACTCTGCCTACATATGCATTGCTCCCACTCTAGAGTAAGCGCAATCATTTTTCACTTTTATCTAGATCCACCTTAAAAATGTTTTTCTCCTACACTGGGAGTAAACAACCAAAAATATACCCTATAGGACAACCCCTTGTTTAATGCTCTACGTTCTTATTGTTATCTCTCCAATCATTTATTGTATTTAAAGGATGCATGTGGCTATGCAAAATAAAAAGTATTAAAAAACAAGAAAAAAAGAGAAAAAAGGAAGAATAAAGATAGCCCATGTCTTCCTATGAAAAGTTCTAAGTTCAAGAGAGAGATTTATTTCAAGGAGCAAAAGTAGAATTAGGATTAGCCACTAAATACCATATATACACCTATCCACCATACTCCATACACATGCACATCTTGGTTTGATTGTATGACTTGACTCTGTTTGGATGCATTGTTTGACTTTTACAATATATGAATTGCAAGTATGCTCGTTCTTGTTTAATGTCACTCCTATGAGCTCCACTATAATAATTAGTTGTAGGAGGGCATGACAACATAAATGCCTCAGTGAGATCCACAAATATCACATACAATAAGAGATTTGAGGGTGTCATACAATTAAGCTCTGAGTTTTATTTTGAAAACTTGTAAAAACTCTAGAATATTAGTTTAGTGAAGAATTTGAGACATAGTGCTTGACTTGATTGTTCTATCTTTCAATTACTCAAGACCCACGCAAAAGTTGAAAAGCTCCATAGCTAATGGTAAAATGGGTAAGTTTCAAAGTTAGAGCAGTTTTGTCTAATTCAAAGGAGAATTTCAGTTTGAAAGCATGTGTACTTTTGAGAAGTGAAAGCATTGTAGCAACTCCCCGATCCAAGTTTAGTAGTTAGGCTTTGCTAAGGGACTAGCAAAGGGTAAGCTTGGGGAACTTGTTGACGGTCCTTAACGCCTATTTTATACCATCAACTATTGCTCAATATAACATGATATTAACCATAAAGCATAGTTGTAGGGTTCGATTCTAACGAGTTCCACGAGTTGTGTTGTTCTTGATCGTTTTGCTGGTATATCCAATTTTACACAGAATAAAAGTATCTCAAATGATGAATTGGACTACACCATTGCGATGGGCTTGTCGAGACGATCGAAACGGACATATCATTTGCTATATTCGGAGTTCAGAGTCAAAAGATATCAATTCTACACCGAAACCAACACTAGAAAACTCTAGAAGACACGAGAAGGCGATCAACCGAAGGTGGGGCCCACCTGCTACAGGGGTGGGGCCGCCCGCCCCACCCCCCGGGGCCGCCCGGCGCCCACAGAGCCCATTCAGGGCCCGCTTTGACGGAGGGCCTCCTACCGCCTTAGGGTTTGTATCTCCACCGTTGCCGAAGTCGAATTAGTCCCACATCGCCTGTCCAGAAGAGGTGGAGGCTTTTCTAGACTATAAATAAAGAGGTAGACCCCCCTCCCTAAGAGCACCACATGATTGGAGATGTAGAGGCGTCGCTCGAATGGATGACCTCTCATCTCTAGAGAATTAGGGCTAGACTTTCCAATATAGTAGATTAGTTCTAGTTGAGAGTTAGGGAGAGCGGTGCTACGCCCGGGTTCCGGAGGAGTCTTCGGAAGAGTCATCAGAGTTTTGGTATGTCTTTGTATTTATTCTTTGTAAGACTTATGCTTTAATATATTTTATCTTCTCTATTTACTTTTATGCATTACATTTAATTGGTTAGTATAGTTGTTATACTTTAGCATAGGATCTCCGCCCGTATCGGGTGCTCTAGTTATTAATTGTGACTAGGGTAGTAATTGGTAGTGTAGATATGGAGTCTAGGCTATATATTACCTGAGATTGCACCCAGTCCAACATATAGTTGTGGTAGCCCCAGGTGGTGATAGCCCTGACGGCCGACGTATTCCACCATGTTAGGGTTGGTGTTTGTAGGACCGTAGTCGGAGCTTCCTAGTCCTTTCACATCTGTTTTCGTGACTAGTGTTCCGATGTCCCGAAGTGTTATTGTGTGATTGCTTTACCTTCCATAAATCAATTATTATAGAACCCAAGTAATAGAGAAGTATTCAGGAACCTTGAACTCTCCCGTTGTCCTCTCACTTTAGCTATCTATTTACTTATCATAGAATTCTCCTGTGTGTGTGTCATATATATATAATTCCTATCATCTATCATTTACCCCCTACTTTAGTCTAGTTGGTGTATTAAGTTAGTAGATACATGATGGTGAACTATCAATGTCTTATTCCATTGTTTCCCAGTGGTAAAATATAAATAATGATACCTGGAATACTCCCGGTAAAATGCTACAATGGTTTTCTGTGCGCCTGCGGAATCCTTTATATTTTAGTTGTGCATAAGAAATACCAACAAGCATTTTTGGCGCCGTTGCCGGGGATAGGGATTTACCTCTATTTCTAGTAGCGACGCTAGAAATATCAACAACAACTTATCCTTCCAGCTAAGTGTGAGGCATGCGTTCAAGATGACTCGAGGGACGTACAACGGTACGGTCCTTAATCGACACAGATGGAATCACTATGGTCCGAAACCCCATAAGACTCCGCCTGGTCTCCATTTCTCACATTATAACCAATTACTATGATGAATATCACATACAGCTTTCATAAGTAACCAGTAACCACCTATAGCTCGTAGGTGACAGGAAATCACCCGACTTCTATCGGTCCAAGCAAGCTAAGCAGTTCAACGCGCCCTAGACTAACAGGGTAATCAAGGTAGGATAATCAAAGGTAAACAAGGATATAATGCATCAACGGTTTCACGCAACTCCTATACGTAATGCGTGAAACATAAAGTATAATTAAGTGTTAGAAAGCATAGGTAAGGAAATGCTCCGGGGCTTGCCTCGTTCAAAAGTGCTTGCACGGTGTTCAGGGCACTCAGGCAGGTCTTCCTCCTCGGCTTCTCCTTCCTCTCCTCCTGGAACTTCCATGGCAGCTAGCGGCTGCTGCCGCCGCTGCTCCGGTGGCAATGGCCAACGGCGACGACGATGGCCTAGATAGAAGCGCAGGAGGTGTGGCTGAGGGAGGCGAAAGTGGTGTTGCGCTCAGGTGATGACGAGGGGGCACGGAGAAGGGGAACGGATGGCGGCCAGGGAGCTCCGCCCGTCGGCCATGGTGACAGCGCGCGGTTCTGCGTGCGAGAGGAAGGGAGGCGAGGGAGAGTGGGAGAATGGGCAGAGGGTGAAGGAGCAGCGCCTCGGCCTCCACATCGACCGGCAGGGCGCGCAGGGCGCGTGGCGAGGGTGAGGACGTGCGTCGACAATGGCGGGGGCGCTCCCTGCGCATGGTGGCCACGTACCCCCGTTGAGGCTTTTTAGCGAGCACGTGGCGGGCTTCACTTCTAGGTGGCTTTTGGGCTCCTTCTGGGCCGAATTTGTCTCTAGGCCCAAAATGAAGTTTGCTCAACTCAACCTGCTCTATATTTTTCATTAAGGCATTCAGGTCATCTGAGCAACAGATTAGGAGATAATGATGCTCGAAGTTGATGCTGTCAGTGAGTTAACACCCATCGAAAGTGGATGTCAATCCTTGTTAAACTCAGTTGAATTGGTCCCATCTTCTGGCATGCCCTTCCTCAAGTAATTACCTTCAACTTCTATTTTGGGTCCAACTCAAGTTGTTTAACAAAATTTGGGGAACGCGAGGCGTCAAGCTTGTTGACCTCGATATCAGACTTTGCCGATTCTCAAATCCTAAAAACAGCAATGGACTCTGTATTGCAGGTCCTTTTTGAGCATGTTGCACACATTTTTATGATTAGCCCTTAAACAAAGTTTGTTCCTTATAAAATTCTCTACAACTTTGATTAAGGGTGCATAGACATGTAAACTCTTTAAGTTGCACTTTTAAATGGTCAAACAAAAGTGCACTATAGGTCAAATCATCTCTTAAAAGCATTTTCTGGGTACTTGCTCAATATGAACCCTTCATGACTTTTGTTCATGAGTGTAAGTAGAGGTGTTTGAGCATGGTTGCATGGTTTAATTGACTTTGTAAGCTTCCATTCACTTAATAGAGCCATTTCAAGCAACATATGACATCATTTCATGTGGCTTCTTGATTCCAAACTTCACCAAACTTTTCCACTAGTCAACATGGATGGAAATTGGTATGGGACATATGAAAGAGGCATTTCTCACATAATCCAAGTAATTCTATAAGAGGGAATCACCAGCAAATAAGTTTAACTCACTTGGCATCATACATATGTTGTGCTCTAACTCATGATCATCACCTGACAAAACTTGTCTAATGTTAAAACTCATTGCCAAACCTATAGAAAACATGAATAACTATGCTTCTCTCGCCTTTGTTCTAATAATAAGTAACTTGTGATTAATGTACTGACACTATCTTTTTTATGTGGAGCTAAATAATAATGCCTTGTTCTATGTTGCTTGAATAGGAATGCTTCAAGATAGTACGTGCTTAGCCTTGCCTTGTATGTTTGTTTGTAATGGAATTAGATAACAAGTTGGTAGTGACAAAACTTTAACCTTTTAAAACTAAAGTGTGTAGTGATACCTTGTTTGAAGCATGTATATATTTCTTTTAAAATATAATGTCATGTTCTTCCTTTCAAGTTATCTCCACATTGGTTTCTTAGCTATATATGTGAAAGCTTGCTAGTGAATAAGTATATAGATGTTTTCTTGTGATGCCTCTAATGTTAATTAATTGAGTAAAATTGTTGCTTAGCTTTAAAAGAGATAAGTTAAGGTTACAAGCTTGAACTTATAGGTGTTCTCTAGTTTAGCCAAGTGATGAGTATGTTGTTCATACAAGCTTATGCAAAATGCTTTAGATCTTACGTAAGTAACCAGGCTTCTTATGTCAATCCCTCCTTGTGACTAAACTAAAATATTATGGTCTAAGGTAATAGTGTTTAGAGCTATTAGAATAAAATGATTGTGTGCTCTCTTGTTAAAAGAACGAGAAAAAGCGTTGTGTGATATGCATTGGACTTTAGCTGCTAGAACAGTTTTTGTTGTAGTGGTGTTTTTGTGATAATAATTGTGTTTCCTGTGAATATGGTAAATACGAAACTTGTAGCTAACTTCTTTATCCTTTTTGTCCTAAAAATTTCATGACCATAGACCTGATGGTTTAGGAGTTATAGATTTTAGAAGTTTGCCTGTCAGGTTTTCCATATTCTCTGGACAGATCTGATTGATTGGTCTGTTCGACTTATGTGCTTATGGAATCGTGTCTTGGGGTTAACAGAAAAAGTGTAGTACTTTTGCTAAACTTTCCAAAATATCTTAGATCATTACTTTTGGTGGTCTACATCTCCAGTTATGGGCTTGTAAAGTGGAATGACAGAATCTGTCCAAATCTGGGCAGGGATGTCTTCTGGTGTTGTTTGGTCTTGTTAACCTGTGAATTAGTTTTGATATGAATAACCAAGTTGTGGTCAACTTCCCAAGGCTTCTAAAAAGTGTAGGATCATCTTTGTTTGATGCCTACAACTCTAATTATGTTTGAAACATGTGCTTGCTGTGTTGCTGTGCTAATTTGTGTAGAGTTGCTTGATAATGTGTTTTCCTCTTGTTGACCTTCAAACCAACTCTAGGTGTTTGCTAGCCTTGCACCACTAGAATCTCCTAAAGCTAACTCTTGCCTGTGGTATGTCCATGTGTCTTTGGTGAAGCCATGACTGAAATCCTTTGGACCCCTTTTACTACCTTTCTTACAAATCATCTTGTTCCTAAAAGACTTGACTTTATCTACATGTTTAGTAGCACATTTCGCATCATGATCCTTGTAATTAGATCAATGTGTTATGTTGCTTCAGATAAATGTTTGTTATGTGTGAGCATTGTGCTTAGAATAGTGTTTAAGCTCATTTGTTTGAGTTTTCTCAAGTACTTTCTTAAAGTTGTCATGTTTGTGTGGATGCTTGTTGTTTTGGTAGTGTCATAGTTGTCACCCTTTTTGTCCTCGGTGAGCATTCAAGTGTCGAATAGCTTTATCCTGGAACAATGCTCAAGCTATGTCATTCGCAGGGTTATCATCTCCGATTAGATTCTCCATCATAGGAACCTAAGCCTGTTGACATGATTGCTAGCCTTGTATGTTGTGTTGTAAAGACCTGTACCCATGCCTTTGCTTGAACCATAAAGCCCCAGGCCCATATCCTTAAAAGTTTGTGTATGATGTTGATGTTCTGCACCTTCTATGAAGACCCTTGTTTGTTTGACCAACCCAGTTGAGCTCTCGTTAGTTCCATCTCTTGATCATGGTGGTTCCTTACCAGAGGCAGAGACCATACCCAAATCCATGTTGGACCTCTTGATTGTCTATCCTTCTAATGATCTGGTGCAACGCTAATCCATCATCATCTGATCTTGGGCTCTTTTGATTGCAAATCGAGTAGTTATCTTGTCAACTCACTCTCTGATTGATATATTGGTCTCGCCCTTGGAGTTTGCTCATTTCATCTCCAACTTTTCCAAGTCTTGGGATGTTTATCAACCTTGATCTTCCGTTCCTGCCCAACATGATCGAGTCCCTGGTGGACGCAAGATGTGCGTGGAAATAACGCAAGAGCCCGATGCTTCGTTGTCTTCAGCAATTAATCTATATTCTCTGGGGTTGTATTTTTGATCTTCAGATCACCCCTTGTTGACTTCCAATCTTGTGACTACCTTTACTTGCTATCCCTCCTTTGTTCTTATGATCAAATTTTGTGACACTTGAAATTTCTCATTGGGTGTAATTTTAGTAACGGTGTTATGATTAGCATTCTACGGTGCCGTGATAGAACCTAGGGCCTCCTTGTGGCCGGCCGGCACATGGTTATGCTACTGGGTGCGCGCTGGTATCGAACATGCTAGTCATAATCCATTGTAGAAGTTATACCGATGAGATATTTTTCTTATGATCATCCTCGGTTATCTCCCTATATCTTATCATAAGATCCATATCTTCACAACCCAATTTTTGCTTCGTGTGATTCCTCGTTGGTTGTAGGCTTGGTAAGGGGTTATGATTAATGTTGGTATTTTTAACTGCACTCTATTTAAATAAGTTTTAAGTAGGATTATCCGCAAGCGCACAGATATCATACCAGTGTCATATTTTACCCGGAGGTTTTAAATATCGTATCCACAGGGAACAGTTGTGATAATGACAAAGTGTATAGACTTAACCCTACAATTAGGCATAGATCATATCAAGAAAAAAAGAGAAATAGCTAATGTACTCTAGTTCGACTACCGGTAAACTTTGTATAATATCGTCTTATCGGGCAAGTGACCTGAATAGGAGAAGAAACAGAGTAATCTACCTACCCGACACCTATCGGCACTGTCTGCGTCCTATCAACGGGAAGTGGACTACGGAGGATTCAACGCAGCTATAAAGTCACCTACGCGAGCTACCACTATCCGGCTAATCGGGGGACATCCACAAGTAAACCTAGCCTAGGCACCACGCCTACACTACGAAAATACTACTTCAACCAAGCAATTACCAAGATCAAAGTCCTCAATATGAGATGTGAACTAAAGAACGAATATAAACGATTTGCTTACTTGAATCGAGAATAGTAAATACAAAAGTACCTCGAACGCAGCGGCTTGGGGCGAGGAAGTCAATCCGAAGAATACTGACCACGAAGAAGCGCCGACATGCCGGAGCTCCTCCAAAATCTCTACTCCTCTACTCAATCTCTCTAATCTCTAAACAAGACTAGATCTAGAAGAACTAGTCTCTCCTAATTGCTACATCTAGATGAACTAGCTAGAACTAGATGAACTAGACTAGATCAACTAGAGGGACCCTAACCCTAATCTAATGAAGAATATGAAGCCTTGGGGTGTAGAATGCCTCTTGGGGGGAGCCTTGGGCGTCATTATATAGGCCGAGGTGGAGTAGGGGGCAAGGAACGCCACGTCGGCGATCCGCGTCTTCATCTCATGTGCACCGGTCGGATCAAACCGACCTCAAATCAACGTAGGGATGCTGCGATTGGACTCCACGCAACCGAGGGAGGAAGACTCCCAAGGCGGCGGTGATCGGTGGAGTTAGGGCGCCGGGCGGCCCGGGGGGGGGCCGGCCGGCCCCACCTTATCTCCCTCTGCGGGGCCCCGCTGCTTCGGGTGTCTTCTAGACCCTTCCTGAGTCCTCTAGCGATGTTGCTCCGACGTGTATCAATTTCGTGATAATTGTGCATTGAAATCCTTTTATCCTTTTCTGGAAAATCCCCTGGAAAATATAAAATATGCAAAACTCGTGGAATTTATCAGATAAAGCCCTAGACTAGTATGTTTTCATGTTCTCCTTCAGGTTTAAAGTGCTAGTAAAAGTTGACGCTAAGGAGTGTCAACAATACCCCCAAGCTTACCTTTTTGCCGGTCCCTTGGCAAACAATCTAAATCTAGTTATGAATAAACTTGGATCGGGAGTTGCTGCAATAGTTTTTATTTCTTTTAAGCTCACTTGCTTTTAAACATAAATTTTCCTTTGGTTTAGACAAAATTACTCTAACTTTCAAACTTACCCATTTTACCTTTAACTATGGAGCTTTACAGCTTGTGCATAAATCTTGAGCAATCGAAAGATAGAACAATCAAGTCAAGCACTATGTCTCAAATTCTTTACAGTACCAATATTCCGAGTTTTGTAAATTTTCACAATAAAACTCAGAGCTTAATTGTTTGACACCCTCAAGTCTCTCAATGTATGTGGTATTTATGGTTCTCTCTTCAGGCATTAATGATGTTATGCCTTTCCTACAACTAAGTATTTATAGTGGTGCTCATAGGAGTGGCAATAACAAGGATGAACATACTTGCAATTCATATATTGTAAAGTCAAACAATGGATCCATAGAGAATCAAGGCATTCAATCAAATCAAGATGTGCATGTGTGTGGTGTATGGTGGATAGGTGCATATATGGTATTTAGTGGCTAATCCTAATTTTAATTTTGCTCTTTTGAAAATAACTCTCTCTTTAAAACTTAGAACTTTCAAGGGAAAACATAGGCTATCTTTATTCTCTCTTTCTTTCTTTTTTCTTTTCTTTCTCTTTTTTTTTTTTTTAATGAGAGGCGGGCATCTATGTACCCATTGTTCTAATGCTGGGACACTTGTCCATCTTTTTACTCCCTTTTTTTTTTTTTTTCTCTTCTCTTTTTTTTCAATACTTTTGCATAGCCACATGTATCCTTTGAATATAAATAATTAAAAAGATAATGATAAGAACTTAGAGCAATTAAACGGGGGTTGTCCTATAGGGTCTATTTTTAGGTGTTTACTCTAATGTAGGAGAGAAACATTTTTAAAGTGGATCTAGATGAAAGTGAAAATGACTGCGCTTACTTCCTAGAGTAGGAGTAATGCATATGTGGGTGGAGTGCGTAAGTGATCTTGATTTTAAAAGCATGACAAGACTCTCATAAGGTATATTCCAAAGGTTGACTAAACTCAATATAAAGCAAGCAGCATAAATGTGCAAAGGTTTTCCTAATTCTAAATGTATCATATATGGCTTTGGTAGGAATTTAGATTTTGTCATACAAGAGCTCATCATGTAAGATTTTTAGGTTTTCAAAATAAATCTCCAGAACTTAGTAATGATAAGAATAAGATAAATAGTAGCTTAGACCTTCATGTATCATTGTCGATCAATTACCTAGACTTTAGCTCAAACGTGTGCCTCCATAAATTTCAGGTTCAGAGTAAATTCTTATATCAAAGTAATCATATCCAAACTCAGGAGAATCCATGGTTAAATACTAGGTACTTAAAAGAAATTTCAGTAGAGCAACTATTCATCATTTCCACTTTAAAAGATTAGAGAGAGAGAGTTCTTTAAACATACTTTAATTATTAAATCTAACACACACTATAGCTTACTAAAATAAAATTAATAGTAAAGACATAACTTAATCACAATGATAACGGGGGTGCATCTCCCCCAAGCTAGTCCCTTCGATCGCATCGAGCCTTCATGTGCCCGAATATTTTTGTGTTTTTCTTAATTAAGGGTGAGCCTTCATGTGCTCATATAGTTTTGGCATTTTTAAATTTTTCTATGATACTATTGTAAACCTTCATGTGCTCACATATTTTTGGTATTTTATGACTATAAAAAAGTAGACTTCGATAATCGCCTAGGTATAGTTACCGATAACTAGGGGATGCTCCTCCCCAAGCTAGATGTTTGCAATTCTTGGTGTTAATGATCTTGAGTGAGGTAACCAAAGCCAGCCCCTAGTGGATGCTACTTGATAGACTCTCTCTTTGTCATAATGTTGTTCCTGCATAATTATACTCCAACAAGAAAAACAAACTCGAGGCTCGAATTTAATAATAGGTTAGCGGTCAGCCAATAAGTAATTGATTATTCTTTGAGTTGATTTGAATTGACAGGGCTCTAGCAGGATTCTCTTTTTTTTTGAATTTTCTATTTTAATTATATAGAAATTAAATATGAGTGCATGATATATAGTTCTATTATTTTTATGCCTCCACATAGAATATTTATTCTTATGGGGCTTAGGCTTTTTCATAATGCAAGAAAGTAAATGCAGGAGCTATTATTATTATTTTTTTTTTATACTACTACATTAAATATTTATATAGGGTAACCATAAGTTTATTCACGTGGGGTTTTCAGTATTTTATGATGCAGATAAATGAAGCAATAAAGATTTTTATTTTCTTTTAAATATTTATGAAGATGAATATACTAAAGCAAAATTATTAATGTAGATAGAAATACTAATTAATTAGATAACTACCATATTACCTTATGGCAAGGGTACGGAATTTTAAGTTTACCGACAAAACTTATTCTTCCACTCTTGTGTATCTCTCCATCTTGAGAGATGGAGGTCATGATGATGCATACCTTTAGTGATGATGATGTCACCTTTGTTCTTTGATTTGGCCAATAGGTTGAAGTAGAGCTTTTAACTATGGTGGGCAAAGATCTTGCTCAATGTACATGTTCACGTAACCCTCACTTGTAGATTTAATAAATTTTTCTCGATGTGTTGTCCTTTTGCAAAACCAAGGCAGAGATCAAGTGCATGGGTTCTGTTGGTGGTAAAACACCAACAAAACCAAATCTATTTCTTTATTTATTCTTCTCTATCCTTAAGCACATTGAACAAGATAAAGTTGGTGTTACATGAATTGTTTATTTATGCCATAAGTGGTAGGATCAAAAGATTAAGTATTTAATGTTGCAATTAAGTTCTCATGGTAGAAAAGAATAACTTGCTTAACCAATGGAAGGATTGTTTATCTACATATAAATTTTTTTTATGAGTATGACTATCATCTTCCCAAGATCGAATATAATGTTTTAACGTATTTTGGTTAAGACTGAGATTATAAGAACGGTGCCATGAATAATATTAAAAGACAGATCATGTTGAGTTAATTAGGTTAATCAATTAAAATTGTAACTCTAACATGTTTGTGTTTTTTTAATTTATGTGAACATCAAGATCAAGAGAAGAGCAAAGACCACTTACCTTAAAATATTACCTTTATTATTAAAGCGTGATAGCACTAAGTGATGAAGAGTAATTGACTGGTGGTGCTTTCCTCCTCTTGCATCTTGAGTTGTTCATAGACATCTTGACTCCTTTGTCGTATTTATTCTTTTGCCATCTTTTGCTTCTTTGATCTTTTAACTTTTTTCACTCCAATTATTATTATGCACTGCAATGCATTAGTGGACAATACATACCCGAAGAAGTATATAACTTTTAAATATAGGTTGCTTGTCCAGTATTTTGTTTTGATCTATCTATGCTAATGAAAAGATAGTATTAATATTACTTTAGCATAGATCATGTTTCATACAGACATGGATTGAGGCAAAGTAACTTGTAGTAGAAGATAAAGTGAATGAATCATTAATGCTCGCAATTCCTCCATCTATGATGAATTAGTTGTGTCTTCTTCCACAAAGTTATTAAAGTTCAGCATGTGTCATGTCTCATCTCTAATTCGAATTTACCTCATGACTTACCCAAACTAATTTTGAGAGTTTTCCTACAGGGGTTAGTCAATAAAATATCCAATGTCTACCACAATATATTATCAGTTCAAAAATCAACCTAGACACCACGTCTAATTTGACTTAGGAAGGCATTCTAACCTAAGCACCACGCTTAATTCAAAAAGCCTTTGAGAGTAAAATCAATACACCTCTTAGTTCAAGAATCAAACTAAACACCTTGTCTAATTATGACTCAAGAAAACAGTTTAAACTAAGCACCATGCCTAATTCAAAAGGTATATGAAATTTCTTCAAACCTTAAACATACTATAGCAAGCAAAGATAACATAAAAGTTTATAGAATGTTATTCAAACAGAGATGAAAGAGTATGATTAATAAATTGAATAAAGGTAGAGACAACTAATATTAGTAATATAGAATTTTCTAAATAAGACCATTCCCCAAGCTGGAATTTTATAAAAGTAAATATAAGCTTGAGTGGATATAATTCAAAATTGCATAATGGTTGTTTTGACATACCTGGTGCCGCCATTAGTTATTTTCTTACTTCAAACCTAAAATGGTTAGTGACAAAAATACCCAAAGGAATATTTTGATAATTATAACTCTGCTCAATTCACAAGGGTATAACAAAAGGTGCAAGCTCAATCAAATTTTTTTTTTTTAAGAGTGGTTATTTTGGGACATAAAGTTGTTCTTAGGAAACCTTCTAATTATTGTACTTTAAGTTGGTGAGGTGGGTTCCTCTAGAACATTAGCCTTTGTGTATCTATATCAAGATTACAATGAGATCTATAATATTTATGAACATATGCATCTACAACCACCCTCTTTATGAACAGGAAAACTAAAACTAAGGGGTTGAAGATCTCGTATGTGGTAATATTAGAGAGAGACCAAAAAGATTCAGGAGATTTTTCATATGAGCATGGATTTAATAAGGTGTTGATGAGATAATTCTCATGCTCATCGATGTAATCTCTCCTTTTAAACTCTAGGGGTGTCTATTCATGGATGTCTATAGGCAACAAGTTTGTCTCTATCATTTCATGCCTATGACATTGATTGGATGTTTTATTTTCTAGGATTTCCCATGAATCGATGTCTCCAAGGTTGGTCTCACCTAAAGTTTCCTCTAAACTTGGGTAGTTCTAAAAATTAATTTAAGCTCACCGTTTGAATTTAAACCAAGTTTAGATGCTAGAGCTTCATCTTCTTCCATCTATTCTTTCACAATGGCTTATGTATTTCTAGTATGTTCTATGCATTTCTGCCATTGTTGCTCTTCTTAGGTATTCCTATAATCGTCATGACCCTTATTTTTGAGATGCCTTGATAGATTTCTAGGATTATTATGAAGTTTAGTAGAAAGAGCATAAAAAGATTCATTGGAGTCAGGGTTTAGAGATGGGTTCAAAGACATTTAATATGAGCATAGAAGGGGAGAAGATAGAATTTATTCCTAAGTGGGTTAGCTCTCCTTCTATGGCATCATTCAACATGCCATCCTTGCATTCTTTCCAATGTCTTTCAGAAGGAAAAGGAAGTTGACTACACTTTTCCTAAGATGCTCTTTTGAGAAGATCTAATGTGTATTGTTTTATGAACATCTTAGCCAACTGGAAGTCTAAATCATTAAAGTGAAATTTTAAGGGTTTAGGATTGATAGCTAAATCTTGAGAATAGAATGATTATGTTTTAGCTACCGAGACTTCCATATCTAGTTCGGGTGATAAGATATCTTGAATCATATTAATTAGACATGGGCGTAGCTCATAGCCAGGTGTTATGATAGGTTCCATAGATTTTGGTGGCTCAAAGCTTCGCACGTGTCATAAAGATAGATAGAAATAAAATTAAAGACATCCGTAAGGATGAACACAAAAATAATGAAGAGACTGGGATAAAATAAGAAAAGATAAAAGTATAATACAAGATTAAGCTAGACTAAGTCAAAATCAGCAAACCGTTCCCCGGCAACGGCGCCAAAAATGCTTGTTGGTATTTTTAACTGCACTCTATTTAAATAAGTTTTAAGTAGGATTATCCGCAAGCGCACAGATATCATACCAGTGTCACATTTTACCCGGAGGTTTTAAATATCGTATCCATAGGGAACAGTTGTGATAATGACAAAGTGTATAGACTTAACCCTACAATTAGGCATAGATCATATCAAGAAAAAAAGAAATAGCTAATGTACTCTAGTTCTGACTACCGGTAAACTTTGTATAATATCGTCTTATCGGGCAAGTGACCTGAATAGGAGAAGAAACAGAGTAATCTACCTACCGGACACCTATCGGCTGTGCGTCCTATCAACGGAAGTGGACTACGGAGGATTCAACGCAGCTATAAAGTCACCTACGCGAGCTACCACTATCCAACTAATCGGGGATATCCACAAGTAAACCTAGCCTAGGCACCACGCCTACACTACGAAATACTACTTCAACCAAGCAATTACCAAGATCAAAGTCCTCAATATGAGATGTGAACTAAAGAACGAATATAAACGACTGCTTACTTGAATCAGAATAGTAAATACAAAAGTACCTCAGAACGCAGCTCCGAGCGAGGAAGCTGAATCCAGAAGAATACAGCCACGAAGAAGCGCCGACATGCCGGAGCTCCTCCAGAATCTCTACTCCTCTACTCAATCTCTCTAATCTCTAAACAAGACTAGATCTAGAAGAACTAGTCTCTCCTAATTGCTACATCTAGATGAACTAGCTAGAACTAGATGAACTAGACTAGATCAACTAGAGGGACCCTAACCCTAATCTAATGAAGAATATGAAGCCTTGGGGTGTAGAATGCCTCTTGGGGGGGGCCTTGGGCGTCATTATATAGGCCGAGGTGGAGTAGGGGGCAAGGAACCGCCACGTCAGCGATCCGCGTCTTCATCTCATGTGCACCGTCGGATCAAACCGACCTCAAATCAACGTAGGGATGCTGCGATTGGACTCCACGCAACCGAGGGAGGAAGACTCCAGAAGGCGGCGGTGATCGGTGGAGTTAGGGCGCCGGGCGGCCCAGGGTGGGGCCGGCCGGCCCCACCTTATCTCCTCTGCGGGCCCCGCTGCTTCGGGTGTCTTCTAGACCCTTCCTGAGTCCTCTAGCGATGTTGCTCCGACGTGGATCAATTTCGTGATAATTGTGCATTGAAATCCTTTTATCCTTTTCTGGAAAATCCCCTGGAAAATATAGAATATGCAAAACTCGTGGAATTTATCAGATAAAGCCCTAGACTAGTATGTTTTCATGTTCTCCTTCAGGTTTAAAGTGCTAGTAAAAGTTGACGCTAAGGAGTGTCAACAATTAACAACTAACGATATCACGACGAAACTGGGGGCATCCTGTGGATTGCAACCACATGGTTATGCTGCTTGGCACGCGTGGGTATCGTGGTTTTAGTTATGATCCGTTATGGAACCACACCAATGAGTCATCACATCGTGCGCTTTACTTTGATTAGCTTTCCATCTCCTATCATAAAACCCTCATTAGACTTGACGTTGTGGAGCCTCTTTCTAAAGTTGCAAAGAGGATGACCTTTGAAAAACAAGTCATTGACATAAACATTAGCAGATGGCAAGAGATGATAAACAAAGGCCTCCGTTTGACCCTGTCCAGGAGCAATGGTGACCTTTGTGGAGTAGCTAATACCAACTGATGAATCAAAAGGACACATAACATCTGAAATTGGATAAGTTATCAGACAGTCAAAGACCAATGAAGATATATGCTTCTTTACAAGTCACTCGGTGCTCTTGTCTTCTTGCTAACTCTCCGAAGTCATGTGTTGGGATGAGCATGCAGCTAAAAATCAAGTGGCCAAGCAGAGACTTCAAATAAACAAATCAAGAATTTCCTACAGAAGACAGTCAACGAGATAGGGACTGTATGGAAGGATAGGCTACCTGAGGCATTATGGGCTTACCGAACAACCTATAAGATATCACTTGGAATGTCACCATATGAACTTATCTATGGAAAAACCTGTCACTTGCCTGTGGAGCTAGAATTCAAGGCTCACTGGGCAGTCAAGTGATGGAATATGGACTTAGAAGCCACCAGGACAAGAAGAAAGATGCAACTCTTCGAACTCGATGAATGGCGTGAAAGAGCATATCATAACACCAAGATATACAAGGAGAGAACCAAAAGATGGCATGACAAGAGGATTAGGAAGAAGAGCTTCGCCCTGGGAGATAAGGTACTACTTTTTAATTTCAGGGTAAAATTATTCGGGCATGGAAAACTCCGGAGCAAATGGAAAGGACCATTCATAGTGGTGAGCACTTCATCATATGGAGCGGTAACACTTCAAAACAATGAAGGTACGTTATTCAAGGTAAATGGCCACCGTCTCAAGATCTTTCTAGAACCTTAAAAACCACCTGAGAATTTAGATGAAATAAATTTCCTGATTCTACCATAATTTTCATCTCTACTATCCTCGTGGCGGTTCGGGGCCTGGCACGATATTTTTTGGAATAAGCACGGCATAACTAATGACCCTGTGAAAAATCCCCCTGAGAGGATGCCAAGTGGGGCTAGCCAGCCCCACACTTGGGCTGACCAGCCCATCTGGCAGCCGCCTCGGTCCCACCTTCTTGTGTCACGATTCTTCCATTGTTAGGTCATAAAATATGCAGACTCCCGATTGATACGCTGCCGCGCCGCCGTGATAAGCCCCTAGGGAACGATCTTGACCTCCTGCCCAAGTTTTCTAGGACTATATAATGAAGCACCCCTGCCTTTCCTCAAACCATCACAGCAGCTTTCCATCTAGCATTAGCAAGGAAGCTCTCCCTCTCCTTCTTCTTCTCGATAGCTAGCAACAACCTCCCCGACAGTGTCAACCTCAACAACGAGCCTGAAGATGTTCTTCCCCTTGCTGTCATCCCATTGAAGTGCCATCGTCCCATCAAAGGAGATCGTCCCAAGTCATCCACGGGTTGAGCTCATCAACCGTGAGCAAGCCTATTACGCCCAAGCCATCCATCGTTGAGTGATTGCTCTACTGCCAGCTCATCTTCTCTTAGGAGACAAGCCACGCCAGCTGGAGACACCGAAGGTTGTAGTGCCACAAGGAACAAAGCCCCTCCCATAGAATCCCAAGGAGATGCTGACCAAGGTGATCACCAACAAGTTTGGAGATGTCACTTGCGCCAAGTACACTTTGGCTACTCCTCGCCTGTCTCTTGATGGTGTTCGGTTTGACCCCACCAAAGTTAAGATCATACCACCCAAGGACGCCCCAAGATAGCCGGCAAGGAAGAGAGCTGCTCTAGATCCATAAGCACCGAAGCGTCAACATCAATCCTATGCCACTCTAGAATTGAAGATAGATGCCCTCAATCAGACCGTTCTAGAGCAACAAAAGACAATCCATCCTCTTTCTCAAACCATAGGTGACTTGAGCCATAGGGTGGATCTAGGACGTCTTAAGCATAAGAATCTCAATAGCGATGTCGATATCCTGACTCGCTGTGTAGCAAATCAAGATAGGTCCAATAAGTGAGAGATAGAGTAGAGTTCGATAAGGCACAAGTCTTAGTTATGTTTAGATTGTTTGATAGATTGTTTAGCTTTGATTCTTATGATTGTTCTTGTGTAATAAAATGCCTTATTAATATTAATGAAGATAGTTATTATTGTCTACTCTCTCTATATATGTTTTGGATATGTGTTTTTGTCTCCACCTTGTTGTGCATAAAGAAAATAGGAAACAAGTGTGAGGGAGGAACACGTCGACAACTAGAATAGATCTGATCATAAAAATTGTGAATTTCGGAAAGCAACAAAGCAAGGACCATGTCAGTCGAAGTAGGACCCGATTAGTCCCTAGAACAGGTGACCGGCCTCCTTAATGGGTTGGCCGTTCAGTACCTCTTCGCCTTGCCTCGATCTTCATCAATGACTAGGTACGCTTCCCAAACACTTCTATTTCACTTATGTTACTCTTTGTTTTTAATTGAGTTAAAAATCTTATGATAAAATGAGTTTAAAACCTAACGGATGATTGATTAAGTCATGACTAAAGAATAGACTCGCATAATACTTTTCCTGAAAGTCTTGCTACTATTGGGAACCATTAATAGGGACCCCATGACACTTAAGTTGTTGACGAATGAGATATAGTAGAATAAGAGAACCTGGTTCCTTATGTCTTGTAATTGGAGAACTTATTTCAAAACATAAAATGAATAGCAATACTTCTCTTCCGTGGCAAAGCATTGTCCTACCAAAGCCATATATGCTACGTGTTATCATAAGCTTTCTACATAAGTTGCTTGCTTTACATTGAGTTTTGTCAAACTTTGTGAACCGTGTTGTAGAGGTTTGTCATGCTCCTAAGATCAAGTTCACTTACATGCCACATATACATATGCACTATTTCTACACTGGGAGTAGGCGCAAAACATGCCTTTCATCCACGCAAAAATGTGCTACTCTAACATTGAGAGTACACACAAAAAGATTATTGGTAGGATCCATCATATACATGCTCTTAAAATGTTCATTGTTCATCTCTGTCTTGCAAAAGTTTTGTGCAGAAAGAGACATGGGCTATGCAAAAGCAAAAGAAAAAAATAAGAGAGTTGAAAAAATAGACAAGTGTCCAAAATATTGAAAACAATGGGTACTCAGATGTCCGTCTCTCTGAAAAAAGAGAAGAAGAAAAAATGAATGATAGCCCATGATCTTGAAAAGCACTCCGATTTCAAGTTGCAAGAGAGATGTATTTTCAGAAGAGCATGTTAGAATTAGGATAGCCACCATACATACACATGCACATCTAGATCTAAGAGTATGATACTTCTCTCTTTGGATCTGATTTTTGACTTAGCAATATATGTAAAGTAAGTATACTATCCCCTTGCCATAAGCCTTTTAGAGGTAGGATGAAGAGAAGGCATCAATCATATATGTCTTGGTGAGGATCTAAAAATAACACATACATTGAGTGATCTAAGAGTACCACAAGAAGGAGAAGGTAAAGCTATGGTTTGTTTTCAAAAATCTGGCAAAAACTCACCAATTGACTTCACTATAAGAAGATGGTGATCTGTTTCAAGCTGTTCTATTTTTCAACCATCCAAAGTTTCATGGTAGACACTTTTAATCTCGCAGAGCAGGTATGACTAGGAATAGTCTTGTATTGATGTCTTGTCCTAAGGTTATGTCTAAAGTAATCCATCCTTTTCTCGAGGATGAGTAAAAGCCTAAGTGTGGGGGTGTTGTTGACGGTCGATAACATCCAACATAAACCGTCAACGCACCTTGCATAAATGACTAAAATGGATCACATATAAAGAAATAGGGTTTAAATTGATGAATTCCATGAGTTTTGGTGAATCTGTGTTTTCATAGGGATTAAACAAAAAACCATCATAGAGGACCTACATGTCAGACCTAATCATGATATCCCGCATGGGGGACAACTCAAGAAGGTTCTAGAGGACTCCAGGAGGCCCTCACCCGAAGCAGAGGGCAGCACGCTGCCATGTGGGGCCGGCTTGGCCCCACCTGCAGGCTGGCTGGCCCCTTGGCCCGCCTATCAAATTCCTGCTTCTCCCCACCACCTTAGGGTTTGCATCTACGCCGTTGATGAAGGTCGGTTTGATCCAAGGGCTCAGATCCATCATGTGGGACTATATATACGGCCCTGTATCCCCTCCAGAAAGGAGACCCTGATCAGAGAAACCCTAAGAACTAGAGCCAACAATTCAAGAAGAAGATTAATCCTCCCATGAATAGGATCTAGTTTTGTATTTAGAAATAGAGAGATAGAGTGGAAGGAAAGAGTTTGGAGGAAGTGCCAGCCCATCGGTGCTCTCTCTCTACGACTTGTACCTGCCGAAATCAAGTTCTTCGGAGCTTGCTTCTAAGATTTCTCTGGTAATCGACTTCTGATTCAAGTAAGTTACATTGTTCATATTGTTTTTCAGGTTTACGACTCTCTTCTGAGTACTTTAATCCTTGTAACTCTTGGGTTAAGGTAGTATTCGTAGTGTAAGCGTGGTGCTTAGACTCGGTTACTTGTAGATGTACCCTATTTGCCAGACCGGTGGTAGCTCGCGAGGGTGACTTTTATAACCTCGTTGAATCTTATATAGTCCACCTCCCATAGGTAGGCCGATCAGGACCTGTTGCTACGAAAATCATATTCTGCTTGTGCTCTTCCTAAGTGATTTCCCTAGTTGAACAATACTAAACATATCTTACTGCGATCGGAATTAGAAGACCTTGGTGATCTTCTTTATAACCCAATCTTCTCAAGCCTTAATTGCTACTCAGGGTTTAAGCCTAGATTTAGTTATCCTCACACACGTTTCCTTTGGGTTCGATATTAAAATTGGGTTACTCCCGGTGAAGTCCTACATCGGTATCCGTGCACTTGCAGATTTTTCTTTGTGCATTAACAAATACCAACAGTAGATTACCTGTGTTGATCTTGGCAACATCATTGTAATTTATAATATGATCAATAGATGTGGCATTAATTGGGTTAATGTAATAATCAATGTACTCCTTCCTTTCTAAATTATAAGATGTTTTGACTTTTCTATATTCATAACTTTTACTACGCGTATAGATATATATTATGTCTAGATACATTATAAAAGCTATGAATCTAGAAATGTCAAAACATCTTATAATTTGGGATAAAGAAAGTAGTATTTAATGGAAAAGTTATATATTGAAGAGAGGAGCATTGGTAGATTAACTTGTTGATCCTGGCAACATCATTATAATTTCTGCTTTTGACGGTTGTATTTGTTGTTGCGTGGATTGTCTTGCGCCAGTGCGCGGAATTTCTTTGGCTGGTTTCCATGCCTACCCTTGTTGGCTAATTAAGCTAGATTGTCTTGCTGAATTAAATATGGGGAGAAATTTTATCAGAGAGGAAGATTGATTATTATTTATTAGTTTATTTATATAGGTATAAAGGGCCGTAGGGACGTATGGTTGGTGTATTTTTACGATTTATAGTTGAGTTAGGTTAGAATTTTTTTTTTGTCATGTCAGTGAGGCAGATGGAGACAACTCTGTTCGCTTGTCTTATCAGCCGGGCTTATCATCCATTCGAACAGTATTTTTCTCTCATAGCAAATCAGCCGGCTTACGTGGCCAGCCAAACACGGTTTTGTTTGATTAGCTTTGATTCGGAAGCGTTTTATATTTTACCGTGCGGCAGGGGCGTGTCCTAAGTAATAAAATATTAAGGCACGATATTATATCTCCACCTGATACGCATTTCTTTTTAATTTATTATTACGTAGCTGAGGATTTTGTTGTTAGTATATGTTACTTGGATTTGCGCTATGAGATTTAGCAAGACGGGTCACCGGCCGAAGCCCGGCCTGATGGAACGGTGGCGGGGCGAGGCGTGCATTACATAGATTTTAATAAATAGTGGATTTATCTTTTTTCCTTTTTTTTGTCTATGATAATGGCATAGGTGGGTAATTCTTTTGAAAATAAAAATAGATCTAACGATTACGATACCTAGTGTCTTTTGATTTGATGGCTTAATGTTTCTGATTAATGTGAGAATGTCTAGTATTTATCTTTTTTTCTAGCGCGTCTAGTGAAAATTAACGTGGAGGCTCCGTTGGGGCCTCCAATTAGTAATAGTAAGATTCAAAAATAGAGACTACGTAACTATGAAGTTAGCTTAGATTCAAAGAGAGACATATGTTTGTCCTGAGTTTGGGATGAGATATGTTATGGCTTGTGAGTTTAAAATAATGTCACATGATGTAGCCATGTAGGCAAATGGGTTCACTCTGAGGCCTTGTTTAGATGAAAAGTGTTGGAAAAAGTTGCAACTGTAGCATTTCGTTTATATTTGGTAAATATTGTCCAATCGTGGCCCAACTAGGATTAAAAGATTCGTCTCGTGATTTACAACAAAACTGTGTAATTAGTTATTTTTTCACTAACATTTAATGCTCCATATATACGGGTAGAAATTGATGTGATGGAGAGAGAGTGGAAAAACTTGCAACTTTCAGTGAAACTTGCATGGAACTGAACAAGGCCTGAATATGAATATATAGACGTGCACACTTCAGTTGCTAACATGGTTTTAAATAGTCTAGTATAGCTTCGCTACTGCTTTTTTAGAGGTCTACTGCTACGACATGGTCAATTATTTCACTATTGCAGCCATGAATGCTTTAAGTTCCGTTAAACACTGTTATTTGGTTTAGTCGTAAACAAGTGTTAGCTCTGAACGAGGCAACTATTCATTCTTTTCTCTAGATTATTGCAATCTATGCCCCTTTGTTATGTTCTTTGCTTAATATAAATAATGTAATTAACTTGAATATTTGTTGAGTTGATGATTGTTGAATGTTGAATGAATATGAGTGTTGAAGAATGGAGGTGCTACTATGGCTCGTTTCACTCCCGCGTTTATATAGATTACAAATGGGCAAATGGCGGCCCTTTCATATTTTTTATGTTTTATTTTTTGAGCAAAAATAGCGGTCCTTTCCTGGCGGACGGTGAGCCCACGGACTATGTGGCCCAAAGCCCAGTAGGCCTTTAGCACGGGTCTATTATGGGCCATTTCAGACCGCCTAGCACGCGCTCAAGCGCCCGCCCGCGCAACTCGAAACGGCCATTCCCAACAGTCAGTCTCGCTGATGCTTCCCGCCGCCGGCGATCCCTCGCCTCAGTCGTCCTTCGCCCCGCCATCACCACCCCAGACGGGTGGCACCCGCGCCGGCCGGCGCCGACTGCTTCACCTCCTCCACCACTGTCTCTCCTCGCCCGCGGCCGCCCCACTCGAGCTCCTCGCGTTCGCCGTCCGCCCGCCGCACGCTGCCCTGCTCGCCCGCGTCGTCGAACCACCACGCCCTCACAGCGCTGCTGCTCCTCTCCTCCCCTCCGCCGCCCCGCGCTGCCGCTCTCCTCCGCCTCCTCCCTCCCGACCCCCCGCCCCGCTCCCGCTCCTCAACACCGCCGTCAAGGCGCTCTCCGCATCCTCATCCTCGCCGGCCGACGCCTTCCGTCTCCTCTCCACCCTCCGCCGAGTCCACGCGCCTGACCGCCTCACGTTCCTGCCCCTCCTCAGTTGCGCCTCCTCCTTGCCGCTCCTCTCCGCGCTGCACTTGCTCCTCCTCCGCCTCGGCTTCCTCTCTCACCACGCCATCTCCCTCGCCCTCCTCAAGCCCTACCCGTTGCCGCACGTCCGCGCGTTTTTCGACGATATGCCCCAAAAGAACAAGTGCATCGTCGCCTACAACACCCTCATCACAGCATACCTCAGGGCCAGGGACATCTGTGCTGCGCGCCACCTGTTTGACAAAATGCAGCGGCATAGGCGATCCAGGAGGAGCGTCGTTTCCTGGAACCTTATGATCACCGGGTGTGCACGCGGCGGATGAGATGACATGGCAGTGTGGTGTTTTGAGTGGATGGTCAGGGAGGGAGAGGTGGCGCCAGATGATGGGACCTTGGTGGCGGTGCTCCCGGCTTGTGGGAGGACGGGGAATTTTGGGGCAGGGAGGTGGGCACATGAGTATGCGAAGAAGACTGGCTTGTTGGACGGTACAGTGCATGTTGCAAATGCAGTGATGGATACGTTTTGCAAGTGCGGTGATGTTGATGGTGCACGGGAGGTGTTTATGATGACGCGGCAGCGCAGTGTGGTGAGCTGGAACACTGTGATCGCTGGATTCTCATTGAATGGTCACGGAGTTGAGGGGATTGATCTGTTCCAGGAGATGAGGAGGCAACGTGTGGAGCCTAATGCTGTGACGTTCTTGGCAGTGCTTGGATGCTGTGCGCATGCTGGGGCAGTGGATATTAGGTGGGAGATCTTCCAGAGCATGCTGTCGGAGCATGGCATTGAGCCAGCAATTGAGCACTACGGGTGTATGGTGGATTTATTTGGAAGATCTGGTCTCCTTGAGGGGGCGCACGTGCTGATTCAGGGGATGCCAATGAAGCCTAATGCTGCGATATGGGGAGCACTTTTAAGCGCATGTCGTGCTCATGCTGGGCTTGGCATTGCTGAGGTGGCTCTGAAAGAGCTTATCGATCTTGAACCATGGAACTCGGGGAACTATGTGTTGTTGGCCAATCTTTATGCAGAAACAGAGCGGTGGGAGGAGGCAGGGGAGGTAAGGAGATTGATGAGGAGGACGAGTGTGAATAAGGCTCCAGGGCAGAGCTTAATGGAAGAAGCTGAGTTTCAGTTGACAAATTCATACCAATAGCTAACTATGTGGAAATACTTTAGTTTGGAAGAGAAACTCACAGAGGGGATGTAAATGAAATGCTCCATGCATCAACCAACCCTACTAAGAGATGTAGATTATATTTGCAGGTAAACATACAGCTGTTTTTCAATATATGTTCCATTTGTTGTAGCAGTTGTGTGCTGAATAGGCAATTGCTTTTTTGATATTCTTCACAGCAAACTTACATACGTTCATGGCAAAATAGGCACTAAATACTCAACTGCAAGGATAGCTAAGATACAATGATGTGTATTTGTCTTTAGTTGTGTATCAATAATATTGATGGGTATATGGAGATCCCTCATCATTACACAATTACCAACAATAAATGCACCTTAGAGTTATAATTTATCATATTCGAGTTCAAGTTGCTGCAAGATGTTTTGCCCAATCATAGGTCAACAAAATCACAAAAGCATTCTTGAATATGTGGTGCATTATTGTTTGCTATGATCAATTGATCATGCTGAAGCTTGTATCAGATATGGCAGAGAGTGAATTACCTAGCAAACTTCGAATGGAAAGCTTGATAGAAGTTTATGTGCTTTTTGACCATGAGGAGCATATTTGGATAAGTGTTAAATGTTGATATCTAGAATTCCTTCAAACTTCGAATGGAATGATAGGCATCGCATATGTTAGATGCCAGATATCTAGAATTTCTGCAAAAACTTTCTTTTGTTACTGCACATTCACATTGGCCAATAATGCTGACTATTGTGTACTTTTAACTAAATTTTGCCATGTCAGCAATATTAAATTAACCATACAGTCCTTATATGATGGTGGAAGATTTAAAGGATGTTTCTTTTGTGCTTAATCACTGCAGGACAAGCTATTTTTCCTTATCTCCTTTACAAAACTATGAATGTTAGCTGGAGCTTTGCAAATTCCAATAATTGTTTGGATGCGTAGATTTCTAGTTTCTTGGCACTTGAACATGTGCCTTGTTTCCCTTTGATTTTTCAGTGCTCAGAACATGACACAATTTTCATATTTGTAATAACTTTCTTTTATCAAGGCATCTAAAGTCTAGTTTACTTAAGAAGGGAAACGGTTGAACAATGACCAACTTTATAGCAAACTGACTACCCACTTCTCTTAGTCTATCTTAATTTTCATGAGTTTCTTTGACATGGGAATAGCATATAATCATCAATCCTAAACTGTCAAAATATATATCTTGAGAACACACTTCGTGGACATTTTGCATAACTGCCAATTTTACCGTTGCTTCCCTGACCAGTAGTTTTCATGGACATGTATGTACTCCCTCCGTCCAGAAAAACATGCAATTCTAGCACAGTATCATGGTTTAGTATCTCAAGTTCGATTAATTTTAGATAAAAGAATATCAGTATTTATGATATCAAATAAATACCATTAGATTCATTACGAAATAAATTTTTCTTAATAAATTAATTTGAAGTCATAAAGGAGAATAGTATTTGCTAGAAATTTGGTCAAACATAGACTACTTTTGTCGGCATGTAACATGTAGTTGCATGTTTTCCCAGACGGAGGAAGTACAATCTAGAAGCACGACACATACCTTTCCAATAGCAGATAATTCAAGTGCAGAAAGTCCTCAGAGTTCTGAATTTACAGTTTGTGTTATCTTTCCAGACAGTAGAAGAGAGAAGACTGCCACTCTACCAGGATTTACATGGGGGGCACAAAATGCATGGGTCTGTCCTGAAAGCTGCTTGCCTGAGCCCTGAGAAAAAATCAGACGCTGCACCTATAGTATGGCACTCATCACAGGATGGCAAACACTAGGAACCGAATATTCACACAGACACATGCTGCTGGGCCCAGCGAAAACCTGGGCATTTTCCTTTTGTGGGCTCCCTAACATGGACAGCTCAAGACCAGGGATGAAAACGGTACGGATATTTTTCCGATTGTATTCGAGATCGAATTCGTTTAGAAGAGTTTTTATCCGTCCGTATCCGAGTCCGAACATTCAACATCCGGTACCATATTCGTATCCGAATACTCAAATCACATATTTATGATGTCGATATCCAATCATATCCTATCCGGTATGGTTGATACTATTTTTTTCTCGAATACGCAAAAGGTTTGCGTATCTTTGATATTAAGATCGAGAAACAGTGCAAATTACAACGACGCACCACGGATGTGGCACGCTAAGGGGATATTGATAAACATTCAATTCTGCCCTCCCTAGCAAAACAAGAACATGGGCTATTACTCGCTAATCATACTACCTAGCCAACGTCGTCGATCAACGATCAACAATCAGACGCGCCGACTTGCACGTCGTCGCCCTGGCTGCTCTCGGTGTGGGTCCGGGAAAAGCTCACGCATCGCCTCGGCATGCGAGGGGTTGAGCTGGTCGACGAAGATGCTGTCGTAGGCGTTCTTCTCTGCCGTGGAAGGCTTCCTCCAACCATCGAGCATTCCCATCCGCTGCATCACTAGCACTTCACCACGCTTAGAAGCCGGGACGCGTGAAAGCGGTTGAGCGGCTATCCTTCTGCTGCGGATCGGCAACTTTGATTGCGGCTCCATAGCTGGCAGGGGCAGAAGCGGCGACGCCACCTTACGAAGGATCTTGTTGGTGAAATTCTTCAGCTTCGTGGTGGTGGAGTCGGCAGAGCGAGGAGTGGTGGAGTCCACACCTATGGCATCGGTGGCCTCGACATCCACGCCGCCAGCCTGTTCCCCTGGAGGTGCCCGGCGAGGGGTCTCACCCGCGCCTCGAGGGGTGGTGCCGGGGTCTAGGCACGCCTCATCGATGGCGACGACGATAACGGGCAGTGTAGGCGATTCCGGCATCCACTGAGCGTCCATTGCCATGGCATGGGTGTTGTATTGCAGAGGTACCACGTCCATCGCCATAGCACTGGTGTCGTCCAACGGTGGTAGCACTTCCCGAGGTGCAGCCTCCAAGGCGTGCGGACACTCAGACGGAGTTGCCCCTAGAGGCCGGCACACGACGAGCGAGGCTTCGGGCTCCTCTAGCATCGGATCCACCCGTGCTGGTGGCTCCGCGCTCGTGCCCAGCTCCAACAGCAGCGGATCTAGCGCGAGTGCAGCCGCCGAGGTAGAGTGCTTCGTCGTCGAGCGTCGGCGCCGCCGAGGTCGTCGTTTGGTCCCGCCCGTGACTCCTGCGCCCGGCGTGGCTCCCACCGGGCCCCCTTGGGGAGCGTGCTGGGGGTCGGTAGACTCGGGGGAGCAGTGGGCGACCATGATGTTGTCGGTGGAGTTGGCAGATGCGCCCAAGCTGACGTTCCCAGCCGGCGCACGCCGGCGCCCCGCCAAAGATCGTCGTGGGGTTTTGCGGCACCCTCCGCGGAAGTCGGCAGAGGGTCGTGAGGCGCGTGGCTGGTGGAGTAGGTTGCCGCCACGAGCCGATCGTCGCGGCAAGTCACCACCTGCAACCGTCGCCCTCGCCTTCGTGACAAACCTGGGCCGCTTGCACTCCCTAGCAAGGTGCCCGAAGCTGCGGCAAATTGCATAACGCCGTGGCAACCGGCAAGTCACAACACGGTGCGAGTAGGAGAGGCGCTTGAAGCATCCGTCACGGAGCTCTGCGGGGTCCTCCGGCCGTGTGGGGTTGCTTCGGGCGATGCTCAACCGAGGTGGCCGTAGGTTGCGCCTCCGGACGGGAAAGAATCTCCCCGCCACCCATCGGCATCGGGGCGGAGGCTCGCCCACGGCGGCCGGGCGTTGGCGAGGGGGAGCACGGCTCTCCACCGCCGAAAGGTGCATGCCGCACACCCAACAGGGCGTGGTCGGCCGCGTCCCTCCCGCCTCCGAGCCACTCCCGCCGCCCAGCGTCCGCTTCCACCCCTGGGCCGCGACCCACGGGGCTGGACGAGCCTTGGCGCTGAGGTGAGGCAAAAGCCCCGCATCGCCGCATGCCGAACGGCGCCGAGGTAGGTTGCGGGTGGTCGCCGCCGGACTCTTCGCCGTCACAGTCTGCCCACCGGCGGCGCTTCGACCTCCCTCCCGGCGTGGGGAAGAATGGAGCTGCGGCCGAGAGAGCGTGGTGGTGACAAAGATGGCGGCTACTGCGCCTAGGCCCCGTAGGCTGCATGAGGCGTGGATGGAGAGGCTGCGGGGCAGCCTCCCCCGCAATGGCTGCGGATGCGCTCGACAGCGCTGCCTCGGCTCGCGACGGGACGGCGTCTGCGGGACCTAAAAAGGCCTGAGCTTTGGACCCATCCACGGCCATTGCAGAGGTATCAAATAGGAGGACGGCGGCGCTTTCCAGGCGCGTAGCGGCCAGGGCGCGCGGCATCGGCGGCCGTCCGGCGGCGCGCCCGGCGCGCCAGACGTGCCTCAAATGACGACATCGGGCGGGCGGCGGCGCCCCCCGCGCCGCCCCAACCCGCGGTATCGGTGGCCGGCAAGGCGCGCGCTCAAGCGCGGCGCGTCGGCCGCGTATCGCCCCGGCCGCCGGGTAGCGCCCCACGCCGTGCGTGCGGCGGCGCCTTGCACCGGCGGCCGAGAGAGGCCGGGTGGGGGCGGATCCGGGAGGGGAGAGGTGGGGGGGGGGGAGGAGGCGACGATGGAGGGGCGCCGCGGCGCGGCGCCGCCGCCCCGGTGGCAGCGGCCCTCCTCGCGCCGCGAGGCTCCGCGCGACGGGTAGATCCGGGTGGGGAGGTGGGGGAAGAGTGGGAGGCGGGGGGGAGGCGGGGGCGGGCGCCGGCACCGGGTGGCGGCCCGGCGGCCGGCGGCGGCCGGCCGGGAGGGGGCCGGGGGAGAGGGTTGCCCGGAGCCTCGCTATGGTTGATACTATCCGTATTCGAATCCGAATCCGAATACAAATATGAAAACAAATATGATATCAGTGATATTCGTTCGTATCCGATCCGTTTTCATGCCTACTCAAGACGATACAGTTTGAAGCTCCCAACGAAAAGGACCAAACAAATCGAAAAGATGCCGCCTAGATTCATGGGAAATTTCCGGTGTTGGGCCTTGTGACCATTGTCCTGTCCTCCTTTTTTTTTCCTCCTCAGCGGACTCAAGTAATTTTGCTTTGCTTTGCTTTGTCGCCCGACCCCGATCTTAATAACCGCGAAAAGTGGGTTGAAGCATGTGGCAAAGTGAGGAGGAGACGTTTCGAGTTGCTTGGCTTTCCATGGAAGCTGCGTCAGGCTGGGATCATTTGTGCATGTTTTGTGCATCGTGTTGCTAAACCTGGAGCTTTTTGTGAGTTGAGTTGTTGGTATCGTTGCCTTGGTGCTGCTGACATGTGGATCCATGTCGTCGTGGAAATCAGGTACAGAGATCTCTTAAAAGCATGTGCACTTCAGGGTTAAGATGTATCTAGTACACAAGGATCTGTGGGGAAATGCTACTACTTCTGAAATAAAGTAGATGGGTCATTTCTGGATGAACATTGGTGCTGCTTTGGATTGGCAGTTGGCTGATGGAAGAATTTAGCCAACTTTCAGGGTTTTTATTGCCGGTCGTTTTTCTTGCTTTGAATGCAATGGCATAACAAGCAGAATAATTTTTTAGGTTGTTTAGTTAAATTTCTGTTCTGCATTAGGCAGGACAGTAGAATAATCAAGCAGCTGTTGCTTTAGCTATATTAGGAGGTATCATCTGAGAGATATATAAGGATCCTCTGCTCTTTTGCTTTGCTGAGGGAAAAAAAAAGGTTTAAAAGATTCTTGATTACTTTGCCACAGGCTAATCACAATCAATGGCCCACTGCATAATTCCATCCCAGTTGGTGCCAAGCTTGTTCAATTACGACTAGTACACAAGGTACTTTCTTTTCTTGTTTCAGTGCGAAGGGAAGATACTCCTTGTTTGCTGCAAGATCAGAGGGCACGTGCAACCCACCTTTGGATTCTCTCTAAACTTGCTCTCATTTTGATGCAATACATGTCCCCACGACTGGCGCACAACGGCAGAAGCCACCACCGGCTTGCTTGCATGCATGCATCCATTTCTTTCTTTCTTCCTGTGTGCATCCACACTTTGTTTTATCTACTGCCCATCATCAATTCAGCCCTGCTGATTGAGTGCATTTTAAGTCTTTTCTTTTTTCTTAAAAAAAGAGAGTGGTAATTGTTTACTCCCAGTCCCAGGCCCCAGCAAGCAGCAGGCCAGCAACTCAGCGGCCGCAGCTCCCCACCCCAGGGCAGCCGCCTGGGGATCACCGTGGCGGTTGCACGGCGCGACACCGGCCAGCCAGCCGGCCGGCCAGCCGCGCCTGAGCCGAGTCCAACAGGTGTCGACCTCGGCACACTGCCTCTCCTCGAACGCCGGCGGTCCAGGTCGTGGGGGAGCATGTATCGGCCCCCTGAGGATACGGCCTCTGCTGCACGCTATGCAGTGCAGCACAGCACCTGGAGGACAGGGGATACGATGCAGTGCAGTGCAGCAGGGCACACATCTGAATTGGTGGCCTACTGCCCTTGTTGTGCAATCCACGGTGAATTCTTAATCCGTCACAGGGCACAGCACAAAAAAATAGCACCAATCAGGAACTGGTGCTGTGGTAGTGCTGCGAATATTTTTTATACAAATAAAAATATAAATTCGCGAGCTCCAAAAAGGAAAGTGTGTGTTGGATGTTGGTGATGAATGAAAGAAATAGGCGAAATAACCATTTTCGTCCTTCAACTTTCACACAAGGCTCACTTTGGTCCTTGGACTTTGAAAGTGTCCAATTTGGTCCTCTAACTTTTGCTTTTCGGGTCGATCTCATCCGTCGCCCTTCATGGGCTGCCACGTGGCCACTAGCACTTGTGAAATGACCAGGCTGCCCTCCTTCAATACTACACAAGTCATGGCCACCGTTTCCTCCGTCCTTCCCGTTTCCCCTCTCCCTGACTTCTTTCTAATGGCAGCACCGTAGCTGTCTTAGGGTTTCTTGGACGGCGCTGCACTGGAAGAGGTGGAGGCGTGGCCCTTTGCTGGTGGAGGTGGGCACCTGCGCATCCGTGACCACGACGCTAGAAGAGGTGGAGGCGCGCCCCTTCTACTGGTGTAGGTGGGTACCTGCTCATCCACGACAACGATGCTGCAAGAGGAGTGGACGTGCTCCACAGTGAGAGGAAGTGGCACTTTAATTACTGGTTTTGCGATTTGATCTGTTTTGGCATCCCATTTGTTTTCCTTGTAGGATGTTTGAATTTGACAATATAGTGGATCTGTAGGGCTGCAATACGATGTCTGAATTTGAGGTACTGGAAGTTTGATTTCATTTTAATGGGGAATTTGTTCTTGATGCGTCAAAGATGATGTATTGCAATGGTGATTGGGGAGTGTCCCACATAGAGAAGGACAAGATCTCTCTCCCTGAACTTGAAGGGCATCTATTGGACCACACAACTTTTCCCAAGTCTGTTAGGATGTTTTGGTTGCCATATGATGCATAATTGAATAGTGGAATGAGGTTACTTGTACATAGGGATGAAAACGGTATGGATATTTTCCGATCGTATTCGAGACCGAATTCGTTTAGAGGGGTTTTTATCCGTTCGTATCCGAGTCCGGACATTCAACATCCGGTGCCGTATCCGTATTCGAATACTCAAATTGCATATTTATGATGTCGATATCCAATCGTATCCTATCCGGCATGATTGATACTATCCGTATACGAATCCGAATCCGGACAAAAATATGAAAACAAATGTGGTATGAGTAATATCCGTCCGTATCCGATCCGTTTTCATCCCAGCTTGTACATGACAAGTCATGTTTGGACATGATCAATGAGCTGGGAAATGCTCGGGCTGTGGATATATACACCGAGTCAATTTCTATTCACATGGGTGGAAACGAGGAAACTGAAACACAGTTTGCACATGAGGATGTATTTTCCTTGTTTAGAGATGATAATATCATGGATTTGGGTCAGGCAGAACCTATTGTCGAGAAACTAAGTGTTGAGAGTGCTGACATGTTGTGTTTGGAAGGTGCAACACATGGTCAGGAAGGGCTGAATGAAGAAGAAGAGGAATCAGATTCAGAGAGTGGGCGTGTGATGCAACTGGTTTCACAACTGATGAATGATTAAGTTAGAGAGATAAGAAGCAAATACAAAGAATTTATGGCAGAAGTAAAGAAGAGAGGAGATATTCCATTGGACAACCCAATTGAGGTGGATGGCATACAATGTGCTGATCTTAACAAAGAGTAATCTGTTCTTAGAAGGTGGAGATGGTGTTCAATACTTCAATTCAGATGGTGATGCATCATATGATGAGGACAGTGATGGTGTTATTACAAGAAGGAAGTGCAGGTTCCTAGTATTTGACAGTTCTACTGATATTCGCCAATTTGCAGTTGACATGTGCTTTAGAGGAAGGGATGAATTGAAGGATGCTATACAGAGGTATGCATTGGAGATGAAGATAAATATCAAATATGTCAAGAATGATTTGAAAAGGATTAGGGCTGTTTGTAGGTGGAAAGGTTGTCCTTCGCTTCTATATACTTCATATAACTCAAGGACAGATTGGTTTCAGATTGTAACTTATAATCCCAACCATGCTTGCTGTCCTGAGCTTAAAAATAAAAGGTTATCTACAAGTAGGATATGTGACAAGTATGAGAGTACTATCAAGGCTAATCCATCTTGGAAAGCTAGATCAATGAAGGAGACAGTGCAAGAGGACATGGGAGTGGATGTGTCAATCACAATGATTAAGAGAGCAAAGGCAAGGGTGATGAAGAAAATAATGGATAAGCAGACAGGTGAGTACTCCAAGTTGTTTGACAATCTCTTGAGCTGCAGCGTAGTAATCTTGGAACTAGTGTGCATGTTGCCCTTGACCAAGAGGAAGAGGACCATGTGTTTCAAAGGTTTTATGTATGTTTTGATGCATGTAGAAGAGGATTCTTAGATGGTTGCAGGAGGATAATTGGGCTTGATGGTTGTTTTCTGAAAGGGCTATTGAAAGGGGAGTTGTTGTTAGCTATTGGAAGGGATGCCAATAATCAAATTTACCCAATTGCTTGGGCTGTTGTGGAATATGAGAATAAAGATTCATGGAATTGGTTTCTTGGGCACCTTCAGAAAGATATCAACATACCTGTTGGAGCTACAGGCTGGATGTTTATAACAGACCAACAGAAGGTAAATTTCTGTCTACTTCTGTCTATCACACAGTTGGAATTGTTTTAATCATCTACTCTACCAATGTACCATCATTTTCTTTCCTAGATCCACACAAGAAAACGTCTCCCGCTGAGAAGGACCTTTCCATGCACCCAGAAAAATGTACTCAGAAAACCCACACCATTAAAATCAACAGTCCAGATTTCGCTCTAAACCTTCTCTCTCCTTACTCACTCAAATCGTAAGGTCCAGATCAAATGTGTCACACTTTATCCTTCTTCTCATTCATCCTCAAGCGTCCTCCTCATGGCGCCGCGGAAACACGCGCAGATCACGCCGCCTGCTGCACCGTGCGCAACGCCACACCCTTCCTGCGATCACCATCGTCGGACCCCACAGAACACTGCAGCCTGGCACGATCTCCCCCTGCTGGCGCACGCCGCTACACGCCATCGCCGCATTCTGCCTACGCTCGCGTCGATCGAGGATGATGACGGCCTGCAGGTTGTGTGGTTGGTAAGTTTTGGCTACCTATTCTCTTCTGTTTGCACAGATGGATAATTCAAGGGCTGATTTGTAGTGCTTGCAGATTTCAACAGAACAACATTGATGTTATCCAGGGTGCAGCAATGAACCAGCATGAAGCAATCCAGAAATTTATATAGGTCAGAGCTGCTCCTCGTCTCATACTCCCTCCGTCCCTAAAAAGAGACATTTTGGGTGTTCATGCCACAAGTTTAATTCGATTTGTAGAAAATACGTGCAATATTTATATTTCTAAATAAATTTATTAAAAAAAACTAGATGTAAAGATCTTTCCGATGATACTAGTTGTGCATTATAAATATTAATATTTTTTAAATATAAAATTGCCGACAGTTATTTCTCGGAAAGGGAGAATGACTCTTTTTTAGGGACGGAGGGAGTAATTAACAGCAAGTATTTTTACAAAATTCAGTCTGCCATGATTATATTTTTTTGCTCAGGGAACAATAGCTTAGGGAATCTGTGCACAGCTGAAGTACAATATTGATGTAATCTGTGAATACTTCGTGAAAAAAAGATTCTTATATCAGAGAGGAATTTCACCTCTCCTCCCAACATGATTGTTATTCACTCCTGTGACGTGAACAAACCTGGTTCGGAGGTTAATGATATCAAGAGTGGAATAGCAGGTGGTAGTATCCTCAAGGTATGTGATTCTTGATATCTAAACATGGAGTGGTCCATATTTTTAAACATAGAGTAATCCATATTTGTGCATGCAGTATTTTGTTCTGTGGAAGTACATGATGACTGAGTTCCTTTCTGAAGGAAGTCCTTAGGGTGAACAGCACCTATCCAAGGCATTGTGATAAAGGAGGAAGAAAGCAGCAAAATTAAGTGCACACCTATCTACACGAGGATTGTGTCCCTGTACGCTGAGTAGAATGAGCTCCAGTTTGCCGTTCCTTGGGGCCCAATTGGAGTTAAAACTACCATGGACCCAATACTGACTCATGCTGATAGGTATGCTTGGTTTTCTCATGGATTTTTGGGCAGCATGGTAAGAATAATACAATATGTGTTTAGATTGGTGGAAAATGATCATTGGAGAGCCTTGTCATGCAAGTACATCAGTTGGAATTCCGGTATGCTTAATTAATAAATTTTACTTTCCGCTCCTTTATGAATAATAAGGTTGTATAGGATACTCTTGGTTGGGATGGTTCTATAAAATTGGCCCACTCTTGAGAGTCAGGAATGTAATAGAGCCGCCCGAATTATTGGGCCCACGTGCACCAGTCATTGCCCTAAAGGCCTCTGACGGCTATGCACGGGAACCCGATAACTCTGGTGTTCTGTCGGGTGGCTTCGGAGAACTCCGAATCACCCTTTCTCCAGGATCAATACAGGAGGAACCACAACATTACAACGTAATTATATCAGAGTGCGGAAGATTTATAAAAGTAGTTTACAAAACATGATCAAGGTTTGATTAAATAAACTTAACTTGTTTATGGGAGCGGGAAAAGGTAGAAGAACATCTGCGAGAACGGCAACCAGATCATGTCGAGCCCACTGACATGACCTAGCTCTGCAACTCAAGTTAGTACCTGCAACAGGGGTTTAACAAACCCTGAGTACTTGAGGGTACTCAACAAGACTTACCCGACTAAAGAAAAAGACACCAAGGGTATGCTGGCTGAGGGGGGGTTTTCTGGGCCAGAAACCAGAGATACTTTTACGGAAAAGCTTTCTACAGTTGATCCTTAATTTCAGGTTTTAATTTAGAATTAACCATCAGGGGGCCTTTATTAGCACCTAATCTACGCCAAACACTTATCATTAAGGCATACAACATATTTCATATCATTTCTGAGAACCATCATCTTCCATTGATTAAACTACGATGAGTGGTCAGCGAATCGAGTCTCCATAACCGAGGAGCAACGACGATTCGAACCGATTCAAACCCAGCTAGGGATTCCCAACCACACGACATATGCAGGTCCCGAACCTACATATATCAACCCTTTCCCCTCGATCCTCCAAATGGGTCTGGGTCTGCGCTACCCGAGAGTACAGTACTCCACCGCCGTATGCCATCCCCTCCTGGACTCATATGCCATCCCATCGGGACTCATATGCCATCCCTACCTTTGGACTCATAGGGTGGGTACACGATACTCCCGCCATCTCTCCACTCCCAGTGCGCAGGGGTCCATTCCCAAACTAGAATAGCCAGAGTACACAGGCTTCCCGGAGTATGTGGCCAGTACTGCAAAATCTCGACCACACAGGCCTACATCGGAACGGTCCTTAATCGACACAGATGGAGCACTACATTAAGACTCCATTCTTAATGCAAGCTAACCCATCCAGTCTCGTCTTAATATCATCATCATCATTAGGGTTCTCACGATCCATGAACCAAACCGTGGAGAACATAAGATAAACCTATATCTCGCAAACGATGAATTCATCGCTCGACTTCTACCGGACTAAGCATGGCTAAGCATTTAAGGAAAACGTCCTACACATAATTGTAGGATAATATTTGGGAATAATTGTGGATCAAGATAATCATGCAACAACGGTATCAAACAGAGCCTATAATTTAATGCACATTACACTAGATGTAAAGTATTATAAAACTTTTATAAAAGCAAGAGAGTGGGTTATGCTCCAGGGCTTGCCTACGTTGTAGGGAAGGTTAGTTGTTAATCTTGACATCAACACCTTCGGTGGATACACCTCGCTGGGACTTGAATCATCACGAACCTTCTCCGAAGCTTGATCATCGCGATCTTCGCTCTTACGTAAACTATACGTACATGAAATGATGCAAGTTTAATGACATGCTTGACATGATGCTAGATGATGCAATATGGATGAAACAATTTAATTGCATTGCATCTTGAGTACAACTTTCCTTCACTAATTAACAACTAGAATATTCACAAAACAATTCTAGTAGTTTCTTAAACATGGTAATCATGATTACAACAAACAAACCATTACCTGCCATGGGACAGCAAGGGGTAAGGATGTCCCATGGTCTCCAATCAATACTTAAAGGAAATTAAGCATTTAATTGAGGTACTAGCCTTAGTTAATTATTTATTTAACTACTAGCTATTCATGTGAGCATGATCATCATTACCACTATAAGACTAAACCATAGATCAGTGATAATTATTGACCTAGGGTCTCCAAGCAACTCCAAACAGTAATCATCTTTAAATAAATATACTTCACTAATTATTTAATACACATGTGAGCACTTCTATTATTAATTACACATGACCATGCCATGGACCAGAGGGGTTTGCTGACCCAGGGTCTTCAACAAATTTCACAAAGCACTCAATATTAATTAATCAACTAATTAATTAATTAGTTGTTTTATTACTCATTTTACAAATCACTAGGTAAGGTGAAAATTATTCTCTATAGTGAACTTTCTCAGAACAGCCCAAAAAATTTTATTGAAGGTTAGTTCTATGATGAAAAGCTTAACCCTAAATTTTCATGATTTTTGGATTAATATTTTACTCTACCAAAATCATAGACTAGGCATTTATTAATTAAAAGACTGAATTTTAATTTATAAAAAAAGTGCCAAACATGGCAAACTCATATTTTTCTCTGGTAGAGCACATAACACAGATCACAACATAATTTAGTTTGCATTTTTATCACTTACAATTATTCATTATGATTTATCAAAGAATCAGCAATTTAAAATAAATTTGAAAACCGAAACAAAAAGGAAAACCTTTTTCCAATGCAGCCTGCCCATCCTGGGCCGCTGCCAACGGCCCAGTTGGCCCAAGACCAGGTCCGGCCCTTCATCCCCTTCCTTTCCCTCTCCATCGACGGTCGGTCCCGCGTGTCGGCCTCCCCCCTCCCTCTCTTTCTCTCTCTGGCAACCGGGCCCGCCCCTTCCTCTTCCTCTTCCGGTCGGCCTGCAGCAGCGGGGGCAGCTGAGCTGGCCGGGCTTTGGCCGATGGTGGCCGAGGCCGACCGACGGCGGCCGGCTGGGCTAGTAGGGGCTCCGGCGCACGGCGCACCCGCCCGGTGCCCTCGGCTCGGCCGGGAGGTGGACGATAGTGGCCTGGCGACGCACGGCGGCGGCCACAGGCGGAGCAGCGACGCTGGCACGGCGGCGCGACGACCTTCCGGCATGTCCGTGGCTGCAGAGATGAAATTAGCACGCCGGGAGCACTGGGGACTCAGGGCGAACGCGTGGGTGGTGCCTTTTGAGCTAGATATGCACCGGAGGGAGCTAGCCACGGTGAGATGGAGCGGCGGCGGCGGAATCAAGGGCATGCACCCGGCGGTAAGCGACTGTTCCGACTCGTCGGCGGTGGTAGAGTGCTTGGGGATGGACCGACGAGCGTCACCGGCTCAAGACAGAACGAGAACGTGTTTTGGCTTGGCTGGAGGCACTGCGATGGCTCCGGGCGCGTGAGCGGGCTCACAGCCGGGGTCCGCCGCGGTGGCGTGGCGTTCCCACGAGGTTGCGGCGTTAGAGACAAAGCCGCCAAAGTGCATTTATGTCTAGGAGCTCAAGGTGAAGCGAAACCCGAGCAGGTTCGGGTAGAGGCGACCAGGAGCTTCGGCCCATGAGGCCTCCTGGCGGCCGCCGCGGCCGGTCCTAGAGAAGAAAAGGAAGCGCGCGCCCGATTGAGGTGGTGCGGGATGAAGTGGGGTGGTTCAGGCGGTGCGCGAAAGGCTTGCGGTGCTGGGGGCAAGAGCAGGAAGGTGGTGATGGAGCATGGTGCTTGAATTTGGCCGGTGGGTAGGAACTGCCGAAGCAAAGGGAGAAGGAAGAAAGAAGACGGCGACGGCCGGCGTTCGCTTATAAAGACAAGGGAGAGATGGGAGAGGTGGCCAGCACCTTCGCGGGCTCGGTGACGTGGTCAGCAATGTGCTCCCGCGCCTCCTCGACGCTGGACACGGCATCGCCGGCGGCCAGTGAGGAAGGAGGAGAAGAAGACGACGGCAAGGACGTGGCGGTTACTGTAGTAGTTCCATTTCTCTCTTCTTTTTTCAAAATTACTCCAAAATTTATATAAGAACTTGAAAAAATTTTAAAATAAAAGTTGTCCAAAATAAAGAGAACAACAACTTTGCTTTTCGAACCATTGCCAAATTCCAAATATTTTTGAAATTCAAAATTTCAGTTTTGAATTAGGGTTTTTGGAAAATCCTTTTGCTGATTCAGTTTTGGAGCAATTAATTAACGGTCAAACACTAGTCAAACATCACAACCAGTATCACCATTACAAAGTTCAAACTTCATAGCAATCACTAGAACAAAAGTTGAGCAAGTTTTATTTGTGAAAATTGATTTAATTAATGCCTCAAAACTGAATTTGAATTCTGATTTCAGGGACAGCCAAAATGGCTAAGTATGGAATTCAGTGTTAAATTCAAATTTGAGGTTCAATTGTAAACATGTTTAACTTAAGAACATTTCTGAATTTTGCTTTCACATCAAAGATCACACTTTCTTCTACCAAGTTTATATAAAATTTTATTTGATTAATAAAATTTCAAACCATAAATTCACAAAGTAGATTAATTAATGTTATTGCTTAACATTTCATGAAATATCTTGAACATGCTATATGCAATAGTTGCCTGCCAAAGATAAACATGAAATACATTTATGCATTTATGCTTGATGATTATGCATGATTATGTCATGATCAATTTGTTAATTAGAATAGTGACACCAGGAGTGTTACAAGGAATTGATGCATTTCTCATTAATACGTGTAGTTTTTTTTTTTTTTTTGGACAAACTCACAAAAGTGCTGGCCTATATGATAGCTCTTCTGCTATTCTGCTGTTGTTTCCACGCCAACCTTTACCTGCAATGTGACACTTGCAAGCAGCGGCACTTAGCAAGTGTCAAATGTTCCTATGCACGTATCAATGTTCTGATTTACAGGGAAGAAGCAATCTGCAATTTCCCTTTATCAAAAAGAGTATTTGCAGGTTCCACAAAGAGTTTATGTACATTTGATTCCCACCGTATTTTTTCCAAGAAAAATAAACTCGATTGGACATTTGATTCCATCGGGAACTCGTGCTTAAATTGCAGATTTTCTTAGATGTCTATCTTAGTTATTATTGCAGATTAGGCAGATTGTAAATTAGTTGAGGCTAGATTGTAAATTAGTTGAGGCTACACAAAACTTTATCATGCATTGTCATGCATAAGTATTTTTGCATTATATACATGGTTATATAGAATTGTGTGAAAGTTGGAGTGTTGGACTATGAAAACAATATCGCCGTTTGGTTGTTTCATGTGCATCTTCAAATGAAGCCATGGCGTTAGCACGGGCACTATACTAGTTGAAATCTCTTACTAGACGAATCTTGCACCATCAGCTATGGCCTATCATCTGGCCATGTGTCCTATTGTCAACCGTTGGATCCCTATATAGAGTTTGATCTGGGTTCTGGTGACTCCAGCGAAATTCAGTTTCTATTATTCATGCAACAATTTAGTTTGGAGACAAGACTGAAGTCTTCTTTGTTGAGAGAAAAAAAAAAGTCTTCTTTGTCGATGATCTGGTGAGTTGTCCAAGCGAGACCTGTCACCTGACTAGACAATGCCGCAATGTTCAGGCTTATAAAGAAGCCTGAAAAGGTTTTTTCCAATCTATATAGGAGAAAAAAATAACAAGAAAAAACAGAGGAGGATTCGTAGAGAAAGCAAAGCAATGAGGTGACCTCGAACACTTGAGAATGTTGGCAAGAGAATTCCTTATTTCACATCCGAAATAATTTGCTTCCTTTATTGTCCGGGAAATCCCATTTTTCTCTTATCTGACACAGAATATAGCATTTTATGCCTTGAGAGTGTTATTTATATATATATTTTGATGTCAAATTTCCTGTAGAGCTTAGAGCATCTCCAATAGTTTAAAAAAATGTTATATCAATGAGTTTTCTAAGTGATTTAAAAAATTTGAGAACACATTTGTTTTATTCCTCTAACCGCTTTTAAAATATCACCCCTAAAAAATCTTAGACTATTTGCAAATAACTCTAACCACTTTTATACTTTCCTTTTTGCTGGTACATTTCAATTGGAACCATGTCGTAGTCCTTATCCCCACACACCCACCCACATCCTTCCACCTCCATATTAGCTGATTGATACACATGTATATTTTTGCACTATTGGATCAATTCTGTTAGAGTATGGCTTTTTTCTATCTTAAGATCAAGACATGTCAATTGTTCGAATCCACAAAGTAATAAACTCTTTCATATTCTTTGCCTCATCAATATCATTGCCCAAAAAAATTTCATATTCTTCAACTAGATGTGGCACAACCCATCTTACTTGACCTTCTTCTTTGGCCCTATTTAGGATCATACCCAACATGTCTAGCACTATGTTAAACAGGATAGGTGAAAGTGCACCTCCTCGATCCTCGTCTAAGGCCTTTCTTAGTTTGAAAGTAAGATTCCATTTGACAATTCACTTTAATTCCAGTATTACCACCTTGTACAAAAGTTTTGATCCAATTACACCAAATTAGATCAAATCCTTCCATTCCCAACATCTATCGGAGAAAATCCCATCTTATATACTTTATCATAAGCTTTTTCAAAATTGATCTTAAAATCTCTGGTTTCATTCACCGAAATGTTTCCATTCCACATTGACTTCACGTCACATTTTGATTTCTTCTACTGGATGGACAGATCATAGGGCCTGTTTGGTAGGGTAGCTAACCCCTAGTTATCTGTTTGGAGCCCGAAGCTAGGCTCTAGGAAGCCACCAATCACCCACTAGCCTGACTAGGAAAATGCAGGAGCGGCCATTTTTTTGGAGCAGGCTTGCCCAGCGCGCGGTCTCCAAGCCCATCACCCTGGTCCTTCACATGCTGTTGAGTAGAGAAGGCACGCGAGCTCCTCTTGCTCCTCCTCCCCGCCGGAGCACCTAGCCACCACCCCCCAGAGCACACCTACTCGTCCTCCCCGCTGATGGTCCTCTACTCCTCCCCACCGGAGCACCTGGCCACAACCAGCCGAAGGTCCCCTATTCGTCGTCCATGCCGGTGTCCTCTGTTCCTCCCTGCTGGTGCGGTCCACCCCGTCTGGGAGCCATGGGAGGGCAGGGATGAACAATGCATGCGAGCCCAGAGTGTCTAGCCACCACCCTGTTTGGAAGCCATGGGTGGCGGCGACCAACGGGGCCCCACCCACCCTTCAAGCAGGAGCCACCTCATGCGCATGCTCCATAATTCCACGGAGATTGTCGCACTAGTACTTGGCCTCAACGCGGAGAAGGCCTTGCATGGGTCAGATGCCAGCGTCCGCCCCAACAAAAACAACGGCAACCTCGAAAGGCTCGGAGCTATGCGCAACACTCTTGGCGTAGACCTCGGCGCCGCCCAGACGGGAAGCTACGGCACACGGCGTGACCGAGCTGCATGTGGTCGAGGTTGAGCTCCTCCTCCTCCTCTATCCGTGGACTCTAGCACAGCGTGGAGTAGCAATGCCCACCACCGGCGAGGGTGCCCACCACCCTGTCTCTGAAAATGTCTCAAAGGGGTAAAGCTACCAGGTCCAAGAAGAGGTGATTGTATACAAAGTAAACCAGGCAATCAAACACACCATTTGTTAGCCAGACTTAACATACAAATAACCAAACAGCTGCGGATGGCTTGCTAGGGACAGGCTAAAACTACCCAGACTAGAAATAAGCCAGAAAAAACCAAACGCACACTTTACATTTTGTCCCCTTTGTACTTGTGACGACTGCATTGTTACAAAAAATAAAAATAAAAAAAAAAATCTGCAGCAACGTGTATGACGTAACACTAGTCTTCGCCAAGTAGGTACTCATATCAATGGACCATAACCACTACCGCCTAATGCCTGCACAGTTTTCTCAGAAGAAAGAAGAGTGCACGGTACTCCCACACTGTGCACCCCAATAGCTTCTCACTTTCTCAGGCAAGGCTGGCAAACCTTGTCGTGAATTTCTAGGATGTTTCCCACGAGTGATTAAGAAACTTTTTCCACAATGGAGATAGGCAATTTTTCTTAAAAAAAAAAATAGAGTTTTGCTGATCAATGGTTACTTTCCACAGAAGTTATGTCTTTTTTTTTTGGAATTTCTATGATTTACTTGTAACCCGTGTCTCGTGAGCATTAACGTGGAGATTCGAGAGAAATATCTAATTACTTAATTAGTTGTAGTAGTATATGACAGTTCCATGTACAGTTGGTGTTTAAGCAGCCCTCATATTACGCTCATGTCCCGTACATGTACACTTGCTCATGTCCGTACATTGTCCTCACTGAAGATTAGTACATCATTCTACATTTCCTGTGTGCCTTTTGAATCGGAAAAAATGTGTACGGGTAGTGGAGGTAGGCTGAGCAACGTTTCTAGCACGCACGCACGACGACGACGACTCGCCTTTCCGGTCTCGATCGATATGTGTGAAAACACTTCCTAACAATGCTCTGAGAAGGAATAGACTGAACCAACGATCACGCCTATGAGCAAATCAAAGAAAGCGACCGGAGTGCTTCATACGTTTCAAAATTCATTCAAATAGAGCACTTACTAGTAATAATTTGAAATCATTTATGTTCATTTTATGCAGGGACTGCTAAGCATAGTGTCTATGAGTTTCCATTGGCTGAGCATAGGATGTGTGCACGCGGATCATCAAAGTGGTTTAGCTTGTCGTCTTGTTCTGTTAACCTTTTTTCATGTGCAACAGCTCATACATAGTTTTTGCCTCTTGGCCCCAACTGCACACAGCTTCTGCTTGCGAGAGAATCTCTCCACGGTTCACGTGGTCACGCCCATGGATTTTGTTGGGCTCCTGACTCCACCGTACTTCAGTAGTTGTTTCTCCCAAAGTCTTCTTTGCTGATCGAACAAAACAAGAAAAAACGAAGTCTTCTTTGCTGATGGCCGGCCCTTTGAAGTTTCTGAGAAATCTGGCTTAAATTAAAATAGAATGATTTGAGTTGTCAGTGAAGACAACAATGCAAAAAAATGTCGTACAGTAGAGTGTACTATTTATACAGAAACAAAGAATGCCATCGTCACGTGTTTCTCCTGGAGAAAAAGAAAAGACCAGGCATTTTGCTTCAGGCCCTGTTCAAAAAAAAAAAAAAAAGCTTCAGGAAGGTGAAGAAGGTTTCTGGGCCGTCAACGGAGCAGGGCGTCCTTCAAAAATCAGAGCTTCACTAGCGCGGGCGACCTCACCTCGCCGTCGTCGTCCTTCCCCGCTCTCCAGTCTCCAGTCTCCAGTCTCCACGACTCCCAGGCCAGGCAAGGGCAGGCGGCACCCGTCCGGAGGTCGCTCCGCGCCACACGGATGGGGTGGGCGGCGCGTTCCTGGGGCGGTGTCGTTCCTGGCCGCGGGGGTCCTCTTCGCGCCCGACGCGCTGCCCCTCGAGGCTCCGGTGCCGGCGCCCCGGGCCGCCGCGAGGCTGGTCCACGTCCTCGCCTTCACCACCGCCTGGGGCGCCGGGCTCTAGGTCACCTTCGCCGGCGGCATCGTCATGTTCAAGTAAGCAAGCAAAGCATAAGCAAACGCCGCCCCGCGTCAATTCGCTGCCGCTGGGACTCGGGGAGTTGGGGTTTATTGGCTACTAGCTTCATTCGAGGAGGATTGAAGCGAAACATCACTCTCGCGCGGAGCCCTCCGCTGCCTCGCCGTCGGCGTGCTCCAGTATTCGCTCGGCCGCCGCCAAGCGCCCGAATCTAGCGAGGGTCTTGTTTGAAAAGAATCGGATGATCAAAATGAAGTGAATGCAAAACAATAGCAGCTTTTCTGTAAATTAGGGGCTTATCTGCAAAACCACTGTGGCGATGGCCGATGGCGATGGTTCCCGCCGGATCGAGACATTTTCTTCCCTCTCCCTCTCCGCCTCTCCGGCATCGACTTTCACCGTGCTCGGAAGACTGACTCGGTTGACAAGTACATTATGATTCAGTTTTGATGATGAGCGATTGATTCAATTGTTAGCATCTCGAATGAGTGGTTACTGATGGTAGCGTGGGCTACGCGTGCGACATGTCTTTTGGCTTGTGTTGTGCAGGTATCTCGCTCGGAGGCGATGGTCGACGGCGAGGTGAAGGTCAAGTAAGGTGTGCCACGCCGAATGGACGGGGTGCGGTGAAAGGGTGGACACGAGGCTTGGACCGAGGGATCCGGAATCGCCGGGCGGGATCGCGGTGGCTGGCACTTGGGACATCGACGAGTGCAAGGACATGGGCCGATTTGTTGGTTTGGGCCGCAAAACCAATGGAGGCGGGTTTGGTGGTTTGGGCCTCAAAACCATCGGTGACGGTTTCTGGGTTGGGCCTCAAAACCCTGGCGGAGGTCCCGAGGCGGACGGATGGCACGTGGCAGCATCGGGGTGGTCGTGTCGAGGCGAAACTACCGGTGAGAAGGCGCGGTGGCCGTCGGATCAAAGACTGCGTCGAGTCGGGTCGAGTTGGACCGCAATGTCCTTAGGGCTAGGCGGTTTGCTCAGAGTTGTATCAGGGGCAAAACTGAAAAAATAAAATAAGCCCGGTCGATAACTACACCACAGCCTATCTATAGCGTCCTACGGTCGGTCGCTGTAAGTCACTATACCGACCAACCGTAGGTCGCTATAGATTTATACCGACCGACTCTATGCGTCGCTGCTAGTGGCGTCGCAATAGATTTATACCGTCCGACCTATCTATAGCGACCGACCGTTTGACGGTACGGTACACTTATACCGACCGACAGTCTGATGCCTTCTGTAAACTTATACCGACCCATAGTGTGCCTGTAAATAGTTATAGCGACCAACAGTCTAACGCTATGCATACAGGAACATAAAAAATAATACCATTTATTTATATATGAACCATATAATTAATTAACCATATAATCAACATCCCATTTCAGACAATACACACTCAAGACACATAAGGTCATCATAGTTCACAAATATATTATAGCCATAAGCTTTTGTCCAGTTTGGACACAACTCTAATCCAAACAAGTTAGATCATGGCAGTTTGGCCAACATGGTAAATAATGCATTGCTCGAGATGTTTGCATTGGTCGCACAGTGCACATCTCACATTGTTTACATGCACTCTACAAAATGATTCATCACTAGAAAGTCTTTACAAAAGCATTCATCTCTAGTTAGGATGTCCAAAATATGTACTGGCCATGCGTACTTCGATCCAACTGCTTCCTACATGCGTCAGGCTACCTTAAGCTTTTAGCTCCCACCTGAAAATAGAAGACAACATCCATCAATAATACAACCAGAAACTTGTGAGAAGAATAGCTCAAAAGAGATAATCCAATCAACAAGTTTAGTCCCAACATTCACATCACTTCTATTTTTTAAGATGTTATTAGTCCAGACATTCACAACACCTCTAGATATTCTAATTACAAATATTTCTAATGCAGTTTAGTGTCATTCAGAGCAGCAAAGAATTAAGCATTCAGAGTCATCATCATGGAACATTCAGAGTCACTCCAAGCAGTAGCAGTTGTAATTAAGTTGTGAACATGTTGACTTATCATTAATGTTCTCAGATTTTTGTCTTACAATATGCAGAATTGCATACCTGTATCATGGCTGATTTTGATTTTAATGTCATGCATTTCCTCAGCTGTTAGAAACACCAATAGTTAGAAAATCTGCACTCATTTATCACATATGAAAGAAATAAGAATATATGTTGTTTATTACCCAATTATATGGCCATGCAATTCCCAGCTGCTTTGCATCAGCCATCACTTCCACACCAGCATAAGGGCGAGGCAAGATTGCATCTCTTTTCATTACAACCTTAACAACAACTTCACAAAATTGCTTTCCAAGAGCCTGTCCTGCTAGCACAGTTTTAGGATTAACTGAAATAACAACTCCCTTGGCCAGAGGTTGAACAAATTTCATGCATGGATATAGTAGGACTTCTTCACCAATCTGAAGCAAATGATAGATTTATGAGCATTATATGAATTAATGAAAACAACATTAAACTAGAAGCAAAAAATTATAAGATGAATGAGAACATTACAAGGTCATCATGTGAGGAACGATGAGCATCACCATTCCTTGGATGGATGTCTGGATGAGGCTGCACAGATGGAGTTGCACTCATGGTTGATTTAGGGGCTTGCTTGTGACTAGGGCTGGAGTGATGATGAGAAGGTTGTACTGATGGAGCTACACTAGTAGGGATGATAGGAGAAAACTGCACAGATGGAGCTGATCTTATGGTCGGTTGAGGGGGCTGCTGGGCTGATGTGTCTGCATGAACAGAGTTGGGCTGACGATGAGAAGGTTGTACTAATGGGGGTTCACTAGTAGGGATGAACAGACGAGGCTGCACAAATTGAGCTGCAATCATAGAGTTGGACTGAGGCGGTTGCTGGACTAGTGGGTCTGTAGCATGCCTAGGCTCAATCATGTATTCACACTCATTAGAATGTTGTGCATAGTCATTATCATCTTCATGAAATTCATCATCAAGATTTGTCCCAATAATATTTTCAGACCTTGGGCTCTACAAACATACAAGAGGGATAAATCAGATTTCTATGTGTAGCATAGATATTTCTAAATGAGAACATGTGCAAGTGATAAATCAGATTTTTATATACAGTACAGTTCAAATTTTATGTACACAGCAGATATCTATACACTACAAATCAGATACAAATCAGATTTTTGTTCCAACACCACTATTTCTATGGAAGTGATAAATTTACACTACAATATATTAACCATGAATTAGAGAAGGTGTAAATAATTTACCACATGATGTCGTGAATTAGAGCCATTATGTGAGATGTCTTCAATATTTGACCCTTCACGTGCTAATCTTTGCAGTTCCTCTTCTAGCTCTGCTATGCGGAACTGATTTCTCGGTTTCAGCCTTTCTACAGGCCAAAACCTCCATTTGAATCCTTGTTGGTGTGTAAGATTTCACCCCTGGGTACCAACTAACTGAGGTTTTGGTCCTAGACCCAAAACACGCACACGTCCTTTTGGCTCTTTTTCTCCACAAACAGCAGCAAATGCATTGCCTTCTTGGATAGTTCTTTGTGTTAACTCAGGATGTTCTTCAATAACTGATTTCAGTTGATCCTAAATATTTAAAATATCATTATTCATAAACCAAAAAGTAGAATTTCATGCTGCGATGGAGTAGAATTCCATCCTGCGATAATGGTTGAAGAAAAAACTTACAATGATTGGTCCTGCATGCTGTAAAGGAACTCCATTTTTTCGGGTATGTGTTTTGATATATAGTTCATCTCTTCGAGGAGGACGCCCAAGTTCAACACCCTACAGGTTTTTTACTGTCACTACTAAAAAATGCAGCACATTATTGTATTTAAATACAGCTTAGTTATAGTTTGACATACCATTTTATGTCCTGAACAAGCAAAGCTACTGCTACCTGCAGTATGATGTATTCTCAACTTTGCACGGTTGGCTTTGGCTTGTTCTGTCCGAGCCTATGACAAACATTATTAAATTCAGGGCACATATACATTTCTGTGAACATCAATATAATTCTAATGAGAGTCGAGGTTCAGTGCAAAGTACTGGATGTTAAATTCATACTTACTCGAGATTCTTCGGACGTCCAGTATTTAACTAATTCCTTCCAATCATCATCATTTAGCCTTTCAGCGTGTCTTTTCTTTAATTGCTCTAATGTTAATTTTTTATCAAAAAACTGCTTCTTTATGGTTGATTTAAATTCCTTCCATTTCTTCGCAGCATTATCCAAAAACCAGGGATAGGCTTCATCATCAATATCAAAGATTTCCTAATAAGATATGGAAAATAGCAAATGAGTATTCTGAGTAATATTTTAAAGTACAGCCAACCAACACAGCCAAGTAATAACAATTTAATATACAGCCAACTGATATTTTAAGCATGCTAGGCAGCTAGTAACAAATAGGAATTGCTTTGAACAGGTCAGCTTGTAGTCTATTAATTATTTTCTAATGTACAGCAGGCTAATCTGATCTTGCTGGGCGCAACCAATCAGCAAGCTAATCTAACCTTGCTCTTAGCAGCACAAAAATTGAACATTGCAGCCACGTAATATCAATTTAATATACAGTCAGCTGATATTTTCAGCATACTAGGTGAAGAGTAACAAATAGAAAATAGCAGTAATAATAATTTGAAGTGCAGCCAAATAGCACAGCCAAGTAATACCTGTAGGTCGTCCCCATACTGCCAACTTTTTGTTAGGATCAACTTTTCTCCAATCAACACAAGCAACTGATAGTTTCTTTTCACATGGCACCCAATAGCACGAGTAAACTTCTTAGTGTCATCTCCAACTGGTTGACCGAGTTCATTAACTATAATTTTGATTTTAGGCATGCCAGGTGGCCTTTCAAAGATGTCCTTCAGTACAGTGATGCTTCTTCCGTTTCTCTTCTTTTCTGTAGTACTATGAAAATCTGCTACAAATAATTTGAATATTATAAGCAAGCACAATGCCAAAGTAGTTTATATGCTACAGTAAGGAGAAGGGTATGCTACAAGACCTTCATTATCACACAAGAAATCTCCAGTTGGTTCAAATTCCAAATCTTCTTCATTTTCTTCATCCTCATTCACATCCACATTCCTTGCATGGTTTGGTTGTGGCCTTGGGCGCAAATTATGAACTTGGGTTGCTGCTTCGTTTGGCTGATGATGAGTTTTCTACAAGGAAGTAACATCATTTATGTAAATAGTTTTTTTAATAAATAAAACAAAGACATTGCAGCAGAACAGTTTACATAAGAGATGACCTTTGTCCTTTTCTTAGGTTGAGGATTAATAGCTTGAGGATTAGGCAGCCGAGGGATGTTTAAGGAATCCAGCTTCGCTTGGATCCTTGCAATGTTTTCAAGCCTCTTCTGCTCAATCTGGGTAAGGGGGGCATCATTACTGTTTTCTCTTCCGCTTGCCATTTGTTTTCCTAAAAAGGGGCCAACAGTTAGCTCTATATAAAGGATTAATAAAAGATCAATAGCATAATTACAGCAACAACATAATTTAAACAAAACTCACTTTCTAGACTGGTTCTTAGTTTTTTTGGAATCAACAATTATACCATCTATATCAGTTCTAACTGCAGGGGACCACCCCATTTACAATATCCACAAATCACATCTACACTTAGATCATGCAATGGCCATTCTGATCCATTATCATTGTTTGTATGCTCAATCTCTAAATTATCGAAGTCATACACATCTCGTGGTTTTGACTGAACAGCAGCAGACCAATCATTATCATCAGGAACATAGTATACTTGAATTGCTTGTGATGCTAGAATGAAAGGCTTATCAGAGATCTTTTCGCCTGTATTGAATAAATGCTTAAAGTAAACAGATGTGACCCCTAATTTATCAGTTTTTACCCATTTGTCTTGCACACGGTTGTCAACCCAATCACACTTGAAAAGCACCACATTTCCTTTATGGTTATAGTTTAGTTCAAGAATTTCCTTAATAATCCCCTAATAGGTATTGTTTTTTATTATAACATCATTGTTATTGCCCCTCTCAAAGGCTGTTGACTCAAAGAACTACAAAGAACCCCACTATTTTGAATAGATCTTCCCTCATCATAGGATTCTGTGTGAAAACAGAATCCATTAACACTATAGCTGTTGTACTTGCGTGCATTCATCATTGGCCCCTTAGCCAAAATTTTGATCTCATCTGGTGCTTCCTCACATTCTTCCACCTGTGATTATGATAGACCATTATTATTAAAAGTAAATGTGTCATTTGTCTCAATATCAAGTGCTAACTTTTACTTTCACTTACATGTAACCTAAACCACTCATGAAAGGATTCATGTTGCATGCGGTTGATCTCTCGTTGATTTTGAAAGCCAATAGAGGAAAGGTACTGAGCATGCTTACTGCAAAGGTTATTTAACTTTAACATTGGTTACAAAATTGATGATAAGATGTAAGTGATTTGGATTACTTACTCCAAGTATGGTGCTATGTCACCATAGTTGAACAAAACATATCTATGAGCTTGTATCCAAGTCTTGTGGTCTAAACTAAATGTGCATTTTCCAGTCAATCCTTGACCAATACTACGAAAGAAAGGGGTTGTACCATCATCTTCATCTTTTCTAATTTGGCGGTTCAATTGTGTCTCACCATGTAGATAGCGAGAACAAAGTGTAAGGCACTCAAAGAAAATTAGACCACTCCATAATTGATCCCTCGGGATGAGTTTTTGTATGTACGAACCCTTCAATCTCATGAGAAACCTATACACATAAATAATAGGAATGTGGATATTGTTATACAAGTAGTAGGTACACATTTGTATCCACTAAGATGCAATATGGACTATGATAGTTACCTCTCTACAGGCCACATGCTGCGAAAATGGACTGGACCAGCTATTTTAGCTTGGGCAGGAAGATGTACCATCAAGTGTACCATAATGTCAAAAAAAAGATGGAAGGAATATAGTCTCAAGAAGGCTTAAGGTTTCAGCTATTTCAGCCTGTAGACTTTCCATATCACTTATTCGAATGATAGGGGCGCGAAAGTTTCTGAAGAAATTACATATACGGATCAACTGCAAAGACTGACTATTTCTCGGTAATATTTTTCTAACAGCAATTGGTAGTAAGTGTTGTAGAATAATATGGCTCTCATGACTCTTAAGCCCAAATATCTTCCTCTCATTGACATGTACATTATGTCTTATATCAGATGCATAACCATCAGGAAACTTTACCCCTTTTAGTACTTGGCAAAATAACTTCATCTCATCAGGACTCATTGAGTATGGTGCAGGTGGTAAATAAAACTGTTCCTCTACTTCCACTAGGTGAAGATCACTTCTAATACCTAGAGCTTGAAGGTCTAAGCGAGAGTTCAGATTATCCTTTGATTTTGCAACAGTGCCCAAAATGTGTTTAGTAAGCTTTCACAAACATTTTTTTCCTATGTGCATGAAGTCAAAATTATGTCTCAACATCAGATCTTTCCAATATGGAAGTTTGAACCAAATAGATCTTCTCTTAAAAATGACTAGTTCACCTGGCTTGCGTCTCCTCCTTGTTGGTTTCTTTCCTGATGGATCCTTACCAAAACTAGTGCTAAGATCTTTAGTGCACTCCAAAATTTCCTCCCCACAAAGGGGTACAGGTGCTGGCCTAAACTCAGTTCTACCACCAAATTTATCGGCATCAAACCTAAATGGGTGATTTTCATGCAAGAATCTTCGATGAACCATATAACAAGTCTTGCTACCATTACCAAGTCTAAGCGAATCTGAAAAGAAGTGGCAATCGGGACATGCCGCTTCACCAGATGTGACAGATCCATTACACATATCCTAGACCGGGAAGTCAGTAATAGTCCACAATATTGCTGCCCGCAATTGGAAGTACTCACCCCTTGAAGCATCATATGTTCTAACACCATATTTAAACATATCTAACAAGTCATTAACAAGTGGTGACAATAGAGATCCATATCACTTTGCCTGGACCATTTCTACCGTGTATCGAAAAAGATAAAATGAAATTTGATTGCTTCATGCACATTGAAGGTGGAAAATTTAAGGGAATACAAATGCCTAGCCAAATGTTGTAGCTAACATTCTGCATTCTATATGGATTGAAACCATCGAGTGGCGAATGCTAGACGGATATTTCGACTATCTGCAGCAAACTCGGGATGTTTCTTATCAAAGTCCTCCCATAGAGGTGAATCTGCAGGATGTCTTAGGAGACCATCTTTTCTTCGGTCTTCATCATGCCATCTTGTTAGTCTTGCTGTTTTAGAGGACAAAAATAACCGTTGGAGACAATTCTTTCTTTATTGGAAAGTAGCGCAGAACCTTCTTAGGAGCTTTATAAACATGTTTCTCATCAAGAGACTTCCTTACTGATTTCCACCGTGAAACCTTACACTTTGGACATGAGTTCAAATCTATGTTCTCCTTCCAATAAAGAATGCAATTGTTTTCACAGGCATGAATACTAATATACCCAATTCCTATGGTTTTCACCAATTTCTTAGCCTCATGAAAGGTTTTAGCTAGTGCTGAACCCTCAGGGAGCATATCATTAAGTAGATCTAGTAGCAAGTTGAAAGATTTATCAGACCATCCTCCAAGGAGTTTGATGTGGAGTAATCTAATAATAAATCGAAGTTGCGTATATTTCTTTACAAGTAGGGTATAGTTCTTTGCTATTTTCTGCAACTAATTTTTGAATGGCAACTAGCTCCTCACAAGGATCCGGTTCAGAATTGTTTTCCTCATAATCGCCCCTATCATCTATGCCAGCAGCCAAGTCTCTAAGCAAATCAGATATGTCATCATGTTCATCGGACTCATCCATAACCTCAACAGCATCACCATCAAAGTCCCCATGATTCACACAAGGGGTAGATTCTCCATGTAAATTCCATGTTCTATACCCTCTTAAAAACCCGTCACATATCAAATGTTCACGGACCTCACTAGCCTCTTTCCAAAAAGAGTTGACACATTTTCTACATGGACATAATATCTTGCTACCAGCAGCAGAGTTACTAAATGCAAAAGCTAAGAAACTGTTCACTCCTTGCAAATATGTCTTGCTGTGCCTACATGAAACTTTTCAGTTAAAAGCCATTTTACATAGCCACATATTCCACTTTCAGTATTTGTGAAGCTATTATTTTTTACCTAGCATCATCATCAATCCAAGATTTATCCATCGACTGTTACCAGTGTGTGAACAATAGGCTGTCCAGATTATAGAATTATATAAGCAATCTATGAACCTTGCTAGGACCACCATAAATTAATGCTTCTTAAAAATAAGCACGCATGTAAAGCAGAGAGGGGGAGAGCATCACCTGGTCCTCCTGCCTCAAATCCACACACAAGATGACGTTTTCCAGCTCCTGCCCACCACACAACAATGACTACTACAGCTGCAGGACACCGATTCTTGACTCTTGGAGTCTTGGTTCCTGCACAGTGACACCTCTCAGCTCCTACTCCTCGCTCCTGTAGGCACAGCAAGAAAGCAGAGGGACAGTCAAAATCTACAGCAAATTAGCATGTCAGCCATCGGAACGATTCCAAAACAATCTGCGAATAATAGACAACATAGGTCCAAATATATCTAGCATTTACTTTGAAGGCAATCCAAAGGTACCACTGTCACTAGGGGAAACACTGAAAATAAAGAACATATACATGTCCTTCTCGTGCAATGTTTGTTCTGAACTTCCATCTAGCATGCCAAACATTGAAACTTTTACCCAGGGAGGTATACATACTCTCTCAACCGGCAATAAAATTGATGTGTTTTTTGTTCATATTATGCTATTATAGAGCCAGATCGTGCCTGCCAAACGCTCTGCTCATCAGATGGACCAACATGCTCATGAGGATACACCGATGCAAGCAAATTGAAACATTTGCATAGTCTTTGCATTAGGTAACATGCCTATATGACTAACAATTCCCATTATGCAGCCACAGTGATCGAGAAGGAACAAAAAAAGGTTTTTTTATCATCAAAACCTGTACTGCGTCTTTACAAGACCATGTAGTACATGGCTAATGGCAAATGTATATCTTTGTTTACCAACATGACTGCAACCAGTGCGACATGACAACTAATTTTATGCGTTGGAGGGCGTCAGAGCGACCACCATTGTTAGAAAGACAGTTTTAGTCATTTTGTCTCAAGTGTCTCATGTAAAATACTGCCTTCATCCATATACAGAGCTAGCATGGTTTCTTTGGTTCGGCTACTACGGACCAGTCAAACAGACCTCTTCTGCCTATATACAAAGAACTCCTTCCTACCTACTAATGGAGCCTAATTCCATAGGATCCACAGACGTAATCAATAAACTGTATATGCAAGACGAAGTTCTATATTCAAACAACAATATTACATCATTAGTTTGTTTAAAAAAATCATTAGTGACATGGATGCTCTACTGCTCCTACCGCACCAATCACCAATGGACAAAAGCTAGAACGACACCACCCACAAGAGCTTTGCAACTAAACGTTACCCACCACCTATACCCAGTAGAAACCGGCGCAGCTAAGCGCGCCCATGTGCTAGTATTCTAAAAACGTTGAATGATTAATTCATATGACAATTACTGCATCAGACATACTGGGCTGCAAGTCGACACAGATCAAAATTAAGAAGCAGAAGCAAGATTGTTGGCCTATTGGAAACTGACCTCTCTTCCCGTTGCGGCAAGTAGCAGAAAGTCGATGGTGGCGTCGATGGGGAGCCCGTGCGGTGGTGGCGTCGATGGGAAGCGCAGGGAGCGAGTTGCGGCGGCGTCGTGGGGAGCAACTTGCAGCAGCGGCGTGGGAGAAGTCGCAGCCCCGGCGGCGGCCACCGCTCCGGGCTCGCGCGTTGGAGCGGGGCGGGCGTCATGCGGCCGCTCTGTGCTCTCACGCGGTGCAGCGGCGGCGGCAGCAGCCGAGGGTGCTCGCGCGGGAGGGGCCACTCCATGCTCACGCAGGGGAGGTGCTGCTCCGTGCTCGCGCAGGGGAGGATTGAGGGAGCTCGCGCGGGGGAGTGGAGGGAGTCACGGAGAGGGGAGAGAGTCGCAGTAGGCGGCGGTAAAAGGGAGGGAGTCGCGGTGGCGGCTACCGTGAGCGGGCTGAGGCAAAATCCAGGGTTACTTCCGGGCTATTTGTCTCTGACTTGTGGGCTCCACTGAAACTTTAGGCGCGAATTGGACTATCCAATGCGCGCCTAGGCCCAATTTCACGTTCCGACGGACCGGCGGACCTAACAACTAGTTATACCGACCGACCGTCTAACGGAAAACCAAAATAAAAATACCGACCAACCCTCAGACCCAAAATTAAGATATAGCGACCGACCGTCTGTTGATAAGCTTTACCGAACAATAATCCGCCGGTAATTTAGGATTTTTACCGACCCCCCGTTTAACGCCAGTTTGGGCTGTGGTGTAGTGTAAGTAAGGTGGAGGGAGCTCCATCTCCCTCACTTCTCTCATTTTTTATTTTCTCTTTGCTCTCTAGGTTTTTCTCTCTCCTAGTCTTTTGAGAGAGGTCAAGAATCTGAATTTTTTTGTGGTGATTGTGCTGAGTTTTTGGAATGGGAAAGGAGGCCCGAATTCTCCTTTTGCCCTCTGGGATTCATTACTTGGGTCTGTGATTCTATTTTCGTGTTCATCTTGTGCTGTCCACTTTTTGTTCTTGCCCGTGATCTGAAATTTCTGGAGCTTGGATTGAACTCAGGCGATGATTTTTGGGGAGTAGACTGTAGTCCCGTCCTAGATTACCTGTGCAAAGTTTGAGATTGTTCCGTCGTGATTTGGTTCAGTTTTCATCAGATTTCATGGCCGCTCGCTTCTGTTCTGTTCTTGCGGTGGCCTGTCTGTTCGTCCGCTGTTCTGAATATCTGCTCAAGCGTTTCGCATAGGGTCAAGCAGCGCTACCAGCGCAAGTGCTCTGGCACCGAGCGTGCTTCTCTGAGCGGCGCTTGCTCGAACCTATGGATGAAAACGGATCGGATATGGACGGATATTACTGATACCACATATGTTTTCATATTTCTGTCCGGATTCGGATTCGAATACGGATAGTATCATCTGCCGGATAGGATACGATTGGATATCGACATCATAAATATGCGATTTGAGTATTCGGATACGGATACGATACCGGATGTTGAATATCCGGACCCGGATACAGACAGATTTAAACCCCTCTAAACGAATTCGGTTGAACGGACGGTCGGATAAATATCCGTACCATTTTCATCCATACTCGAACCCCCTGCTCGTTCAGTTCTTCGATTTTCAGGACTGCGTTCTCTGTCTCTCGCTCACATCGGCCTTGTTCACTTCCCCCTCCAACTTCCAAGTTTTTTCACTCTCTCTCCATCACATCAATTTGTACCCGCATGTAAAGAGTATTAAATATAAGTATAAAAAATAACTAATTACACAGTTTAGTTGTACATCACGAGACGAATCTTTTGAGCCTAGTTGGGCCACGATTAGACAATATTTGCCACATACAAACGAAATGCTACAGGACTTTTCAATCTTTCTCCACCACATCAATTTCTACCCTATATATGGAGCATTAAATGTTAGTAAAAAAAATAACTAATTACATGATTTGGTTGTAAATCACGAGACGAATCTTTTGAGCCTAGTTGGGCCACGATTGGACAATATTTACCAAATACAAATGAACTGCTACAAGACTTTTCAATCTCTCTCTTCCGCCATCTAAACAAGGCCATCGTTTTCTTTCTTGCCTCGGTTCTGTTGCTGGTTTCCTACTGTTCAAGCAAGAACGGAGATGCTTCTGTCGTAGGCCTGCAGCCCCTGCTGATTCTATTACTAAGCTCACCCATCGACGTTGAGAAATTGGACAGGGTGCCGATCAATTTCACAAAAGCAGCTCGCGTTCCTGCTTGCTCTGTTTGTGTGTCCAGCATAATTCTTCTCTCTCTCCTTGTCTTGGTTCTTGTGCTAGTGATGAGAAGCAGCTGCAGTTCGTTAATCCCCACTGAAATTTGATAAGTTATTTGTGGCAGTTTGCTGGTAGCATTTGTGAGAAGAAAGTGCATCAGTTCGTCCATGACCTGTCCATTTAATTATGAGTGGTCACTTTCTATCAACAAGAGCAAATTATTAATTAGTTCTTTGTTATATTTGGTCAAGTATGAAGTGAGTTGCTAAGCTCCTATTCTCAATTGCGTGAAGTAGTTCCCCTCTATGGTCTGTGCTGTTTAGCAGCGTGCAGTGGAGAGCAGCCCGGCCATCTGCAGGTCTCTTTTTTTCGTTAGTGGAAATTTCATTGCAGGCTCTAGAATTTTCAGTAACTGAGTTTTTGCGTTATCTGTTTTGTGCCTGTCTTTTGTACCTGTATAAAATCCGATTTTCATCTCGACTATTTTTATGTGTCCCGCTATGTTCTAAAGAACATCCACCCTTTCCATAGGGTCGAGGGCATCTTGATTTTGCATCTTGTGTTTGACGGTGTGTTTGGGACAGTGGTCGAAAAAGTTTCGCGAGAAATTTTATGGCTCTCATTCACCACCCCCCCTCCCCACCTCTAGTCGCCGTTTTCGGTCCTTCATTATCTAAAGAAAAACCCAATGTTTTCTGATGTCAAGATTAGTGCATTTCATGGAGATTACTACTATGTGATGGGTCACGGGAGCACAACACTAGTGAGATCAGGCACTCGAAACTTTCATATGAGCAAAAGCTGTTATGTCTCTGTATAAAGCCTCAGCTAAAAATGGTCATCTGAGCTTTGATTCTGAGAAAATGGCATACTGATTAGCTGTGCATTCTGAACACTGGTGACTTTCATCGGTCCAAAAATCCAAAACCATGTGCTCTTCCTCCATTTGTCCTGGGCTCTTGGCCCAACTGCTCACTGATTTTTGTGCGCGAAGCCAGGAGGCTTCAGCTTTGCAAGAAAATCTCTGCTGCTCAGGTCTGAATATCTTCAAGCCCATGAATTTGGGTTCTGGTAACTCCACCAAAATTCAGTTTCTATTGTTCATGCAACAATCTAGTTTGGAGACAAGACTGAAGTCTTCTTTCTTGAGAGAAAAAAAAAGGAAGTCTTCTTTGTCGATGATCTGGTGAGTTGTCCAACCGAATTTTGCTCACCGGCCATTCCCTTGATTAATCTATTCTCCACCAAATCTCAAAGATTAACTGCGCTCAAATCTCGCTGCAACTGTACGTCCTCAAGGGCAGGACCATGGCAGGGGTAAGTTCACCGGAATCCAGTGCAAGGTCTTTGTTTTATGGGCCCAGGCTTACTGTGCTTGTTGTGGATCGCTTTTCTGTCTCTCTCTCTCTCTCTCTTACATTTTGGTGGAAAATGATGCACAAGTGTTATCAATCCTGGTTCAGTGTAGACCAGGCTCCTGATCTGTCCAAACTTTACCGCTAATGCGCCCGGTAGGGAGTGGAGAGAGCAGAGCACGGGTTCCTGTACCAGCTTAAGCTGCCTCCACAACTCAAAAAACAGAGTGGTGCTACGAATTACTGTCCCTGAAAGCTAAGGCTGCAGAGTGCAGAAATTGACTAAATTCAGTTCACCTGTTCATGTTCTAGTATGTGTAAAATCAACCTCCATTTCTCTCAGATATTTCAAAGATGTTACATCCCTGATCACAATTCATACATACATCAATTATAAGGCAACCGTAGGTCTCAGCAACTTGAACATTGTAGGAACAGATAGAAAAGAAAAGTACGACGATCTAAGACAGAACCCAACAAGTGAGCCATACTGGTACCAACTTTATTACGACAGATTAAAAGCCTGAGGGAAAAATGAAAAACGGAATGGGAGCATCTCCAATCGCTGAGCGGATTATCCCCACTGTATTGCCGCCGTTCCACCAAACATCAGCAAGCCGCAGCATCTTCTTGCCTCCTAGCTTCAGCACATCCCTGATGCCTGATGCTCTGTTTCTGAAAGAGAACAAGTGTGAGTATTTATAAAAGAGACAAATATAGAAAATAAACAAACTGGAAGGGTGCTTGATTTGAAACGAACAAAATTCACACCTCCATAGTTCTTGAAGAGTAGGAACAGTGGCCAGATTTCTGCTTCCCATGCAGCATTGGCACCAATATTCGCATTTCCTGTTCCAGGTGGCTTGCTTGTGCAGCTCCTTTTGTGCCTCCACAGGTGAGAGGTGCCATTCGTAGAGCAACCACTACCGTATCCCCTGTCACAGTGGTGGCACACTGCATACACCACGTCATGGTCTGCGGTGAGGATCTCGGCGAAGAACGTCCAAACTTCTGATGTGCGCTTGGAATCAGCAGTTCTCTTGCGCTTCCTATCTCCCCCACCGTGCTTGTAATCAGTGGACAAGGTAGTGACCATGTTCACGCCTTCACCCGAACAAGGCAGGGAGTATACTAATCTTGATACTTCGTGTCTATGGAAAGTTCTATCTACTATGGAATCGATGCAAGGAAGGGATTTGAAAATGGTGCGGCGAGTGAAGTATTACCGTTGTAGTACTCTTCATTGTCATTGTCACCATTCAGTCTCCTGTTGAAGTCACTGAAAATGGCGGTGACCGCATCTTTGTCATAGCGGAATACCTTGCGAATTACCATGTCGCCCTACAAGTAAGCGCCCATGAATCATAATTAAAAACCAAGGCAAGGTAAAAGGTGCTGCAACAGGTTTACTAGTTGGTTTTTGTGTAAAAAAGCGGTACATATTTCATGAAGATTCTCAATTCCAAACTATATGGATGTTTGCAAGCGAGTGCTCCTCAAGAATTACCTGGAGATTCAGAGCAGGGGGCATGATATCATCGACCAGTTGGTATTCGAGCATGATCCAGCCCCTCTTATGCTTGTTGACGTTCTGATTGTGACGAAACTGTAGTGTCCTCCTCAGCCCCATGTACTGTGGCACCTGCATTTGCAACTGATCGTTTTGGATCTCCTTTCCTATCTCCATCCAGTACCCCTGCATTTGCTGCTGTTCCCTCCGGATCGCAGTGAACTCCTTCTTTATCTCCTCCCAGCACCCATCATTTGTCTGCCGGTTCATTGAGGTCGTGACGTACCAGTGGTTGAGGCCGAGAACACATGGGTTCAGCTGGGTCAGGTGGGCGTTCACCTCTTGACATTCGAGCTTCCCGTCTATCTTCTGTTGCTTGTAGCGATCGAGCACTGTACGGAGGAGGTGCAGCATTTCACGGTCCTCATCGGTGGAAGGATTACTGCAGCTTGAATGGCATTTGACACTGTTCCTGTGGCTTTCGAGCTGAGAAATGTCATGTGTCTTGGGATAAGCCTCGAGAACATCATCACAGTGATGGCACGCCGCGAACACCACACCAGGATCATTGGTACGTATCTTGGTGAAGTGCTTCCAAACATTGTCTGATTTTCCATCGGGATGGCAGTGAGCTCCTAAATCTTCATTCAACCACTCCGATGTTTCAATGCTCGGCGCATTCACTGGTTGCGAAGACTCGGATACTTTGTTACCTATATCAAGACGATAACAAAATCGATTTACTATTAATTTACTGATCAGGTAGGTAAGGATGCTCAAATGCGTACCGCAGGGGTATTCAGCACATGAGGGAGCCTGGTCCTGCGGGTATGCTTGTTTGTAAGCTTTGACGCATGACTCGACACAAAGAGAGGAGGCCTGATCTGTTTCGCCTTTCTTGAATACCTTACGAAGCACCACATCCTCCTACGACAGCGCCAAGCATATACATGCATATAGTGCAAAAAAAAAAAAAAGGTCAAATTGGTCACTTTACCTGTGGTGCAGCTAGCGATGCAGGTAAGGTACCTGGAGAAACAAGGCTGCTCCGGCGTCGTCCTTGCGGAGGTGGTGGTACTCGTGGATGATCCAGTCCGTCTTGGTGCCCTCCCCGCCCCTCGTGCCGTCATTGAGGTAGAACTCGAGGGTCTTCCTAACCCCGACGTAGGACGGGGAGCCGGAAGAGGACTCATCTCCAGAACGGATCGCGGTGAGCTCTCTTTCTTTCTCTTTCCCTTTCTCTTTCCAGTACCCAGAGTATGTCCGAAGGCTGTTCTGCTTCTGCTTCTTGGACTTGTGACTCAAGAGGAAGTAGGGTGGGAGTTCCCATGGGTCAAGCTGGAAGTTGGCTTCGTCCTCCGTCAAGCCGAACAGAAGGCTATCTCCTTCCATCGAGATGGAGTGGAAATTGGATTTCAGCTTGAAGAAGCGAAGACGATGTCGACAAGGAAAAATCCGGCGACAAAGTTTGGATCTGCTGGCTAATCAGCGGGAAGAAGCCGGACCTGGCCAAGCTTTAATTTTGCTATCGGTGAAAGGGGAGAGCCATGGACAGGACGGGAAGAAGGGGATCGATCGAGTTCGAGATAGCCAGATATCGATGATGGTGCTGGCCCTGGCCCTGGCCATGGCCGCCTAGGAAGGCTTTTGTAGACGCGGACGACCGGTCTGGTGGACGCCATGTGTCCCGGGCTCCCGGCCGGCCCGACTCGCCGGCCTGACGCCGGGATCCGCCCGCCCGCCGCCGCCAAGGATTTCAATTTCGAGTTTCCTTCTTTAGGTAGCTTCAATCAACTTCATTCAATCCGATCGGGCCGGCATGTCGGCTGGCTCGATGTCGTATAGGTCTATTTGTCAACTGGGATTATATCTATCTATCTATATCTATACTATAAAGGAGTGAAAGAATTAGAAAATACTTTTCACCTAAAGAAGACTTATCCACCTACAATCCCCATCATTGGATTATCATCTAACGCATCTGATTAAGTGTCGTGTGGACCCAAATTGTGACATGACATATGAAAACGTGTTTCCTCAGACAAACTACTGTCGTCTCCGGCCAGAAGTTTTCACCAAAAAATTCCTTACCCGCCCGCACGTACCCGCGCATCCACGACTTCGCGTATCCACCCTCACGATAATTCCAACTGCCGCGCTTCATCGCTCGTCGCCGCAACAACTGCCACGCTTCCACGTTGTGTTGCCAAAACAGACGATCTTGCGCATGGGAACGCGCCTGCCAGGACGGACACGGACGCCGGCGCTGTAGGCCAGCAGGAAGGGGCCCGTGGACGTGGACGTCGACGTGCTCAGCCTCGGCAACAACGGTCCCGCCGCCGCTTATCCGCCCGTCGTCACCGCACGCACAGGAACGATCGATCTGCAGAGCACGGACGAGGACGCCGGCGGGAAAGGGCTCATGGACTCGGACGTGCTCAGCCTCGGCATCAACCAGCCCTGCCTGGCGGCCCGTCAGTCATCGCGCACAGGGGAAGGATCTGCCGTCCTATGTGCATATCTGCTGAATATTAATCGCTGCATACTCAGAAATTCTATGGTTTCTTACATGGCTTGCATGTCAGGTATATAGGTATAGGTACGTCCCCTCCCTTGCTGTTACCTGCTTGTTGTTCACGTGCTTCTGATTTGTGAATCATGTGCTTCTGAATTCTAGATCATCTTGGTTTCATGAGAGAGTTCATGCTTTCGTGCTTTCTGGGGATAGTTTCAATATGGTTTTGGATTTTTTCTAATGTAATTAGCTCTGTATACCGGCGGGAAGATAGCTTGTGACCTTTTCATTTATATGTTGTTGCTTAAAAAAATGTTAAATGTATTGTCTATCCAGCCTACCTAGACTGTCACATTTTTATCAGTTATTTATCTTTCTTTCTATTTCTATAATACTTATGTAAACCTCTTTTGGCAACAGCTTCTAATGATGAAGTAGAACTGCATGAAGTCTTAAACATTAACTCTGGAATCGGCTACATGCATACGTGTTCAATCATGACCACGGCAAGTGCTACCATAACTTAACTGATGTCAAAAGCGATTACGGATAGGAATGCTACATTAACTAGCAATGAGAAGGAGGAAGTTTGGCAAACAATCATATCAACGTAGAACTCAGGCTCATCTAAAGGCCGAGGCTAATGGGAATGCTCCATTGACTAGCGAGAAGCAGGAAGTTTGCGACAAAAGTCGTGAATATCAAACCGGGCTCGTCCAAAGGCCGAGGCTGATGCATCCAAATTGATCGCACCATCTCAAATTATGGCTGAGAAGGAGAAAGCTCGGGTCAAAAATTGTAAGTATTAATGAGAGAGATATGTTGCATTGCCTAACAAGAAGAAGAAAGAAGATTGAGCAAAAGATCGTGAGTACCAACGTAGTCATCGAGATCGTCTAAAGGCCAAGGCTGGTGCAACAAAATTGATTGCATCATCTGAAATCACAGATACTAGAATGGATGATAAAGACAACTCTTATAAGAGGAAAAGGGACATGGCTTCATAAGCTCATAATATAGGTATTTTGCTTTGGTTTTAGCTCTCTAATTTTGTTTTCTTCTCTTCACTTTCAATTGTTGGCACTGTTAATTTTAGCAAAGATAGTACTTTTAAACATTTTTTAATCTTTAGATCAACCCACTAATGAAAATCAATACACTCATGAAAAGTACATATCCAAGGATAGGTATAAGCATGCAATGACTGGTGATCAAAAGGATGAGGTCCTCGCTAAAAAGGTGAGTATCAATGTAATTATCAAGCCAAGTTGAGTGCTGCTGCCAAAACCCAGAAATTCTTATCATCAACTCTGAATATGTCAGGTATGATACTAATATATTTTTAAATATGGATCAAACATATCAGGTATGTTAATAGTGTTCCCTGCTTAATCCTATCTGTTTTAGGTGTTGAGAAACGTGTATATCATCATGTCATGCTCAGAAACACATTGTATGGAATGTTTAAGAAAAGCAGTTCCCGATAAGATTGAGTTTTGCAATGACAATGAATAAAGCCTAGAGTCAAACCATACCAAATGTTGTTTATCTTCCTATGCTTGTTTTCTCCTATGGTCAATTGTACGAAGCACTATCAAGAGGTGTTTCTCATAAGAGTATGTGAGTTTTGACCAATACAAATAAGGATATTGGAAATTGCCCCCACTGAAAAGAGTACAAAAAATATTATCTTCAAAGATGTATTAATTAGAGATGTGACTCGGTACATTCAATATTTTTATTTAATATTATCTCAGTCCAATAATATATACTAGAAGCAAATATATTAATTGTACATGGAAATTTTTCTTGCTGGAATGCAAGAAAATTGAAGCGCAATTGCCGGCTGGCAACTAACATGCAGCACCAGGCGGCCATTACATCACTGCTGGCATGGAGCAACAGGCTAGCGTTACGTTTGCATTACGAAGCAATAAGTGAATGTAGTACCTGTCACTACTACCAATTATTTATAATACTACAATTATATCAAAGTGTTGTCACATGTCCCTCGAGAAATGTATGTTGTTCTAAGCCGGTGGCATTAAATGTAAGCATAGTGAACTTTTGCTAAAACAACTATTTATAATAACTAAAGTGCTTTAAATATAGTCAGCATCACCACCATGAAGAGGATGACTAACGCCTATGCTTCCTGAAAGGATGGTAATCCAGGCCTCCCCCTTTTCTAATAACTTCATATTAAGGTAAAAAAGGAAATCATATAAGTATTATCTATTTATGTACCATCTGTCTTGTGCTAAATTTATAATTTAAATCAAACTAAACAGCACGCGCGTGTCGCACGTACATGGCTACTAGTATAAAATAACTGCTGAACTTTATTTTACACCGTAACCTGCCTTGTGTGGGCCATGCATGGCTCCTATATGCTGCGTCGTCGGCTCTTGAGACGTCGAGCTGTGCCTACCCCGCGGCCGACGGTACACGAAGGAGCTGCTCTGTCCAAGAAAAAACTACTTTTGCTTTAAAGAACGCTATTATAATTCGTCTATTCTAAAATTTACCATTATAATTTCATCTCTTCTCCATCTATGCTATTTTCTACGGATACATGGACCCACAGTCAGCACATATGGCTAATGGCTACACGGAGGCATACGGACGTTTGTCTCCGTCTCGCTCGTTGGACAGAGCACGCTCGCGCGCAGGCCGCGCGGATTAGGGCTGCCGCTCCGCCTCCGGCCCCCATGGCCAAGCACGGGAGAGGTGTGTGTCCTCATCTCCGACGGAGGCGCTGGCGCGTGCGCGAACGACGGGCTCCTGACTGGCGCCGTGCTGCCCATGGAGAAGAGGAAGAGCACAAGCAGCGCACGCTGTGGCACCTACTCCGGCGCCTCAAGAGGCTGCTGGAGGAGTTCCCGGCCACCGTTGTCCTTCGAGGACGTCCCAGAGCAGGTGGACAGCACGACCAGGCCTGTGGAGCTGGTGGCGTCCGCCGTCCGGCGTGTTATTGGTCGCAGCCATGAACACCACGGCCTGGACCTTTCCAACAAAGCAGCAACCGTGAGCATCTCTATTACTAGCAGCAATGCATCACTGTTCATCTTCTCCGGTTTGAACGCAATGGTGCCCCGCAGACGCGGAGACGCCGCGCCCAGGTGCGGCCCACCCACCCGTGCCGGTGGACTATGACTCCACGCCCAACCAACCACCTCGCCACAACGAACAGGTGGTGGCGACTGGCGAGCCGTAGGAGTAGGGCCGCGGGGCGCGTGGTAGGTGGAACGGCGGCGCGCGGGGCCGCGGCGATCTGTCGCGAGAGGGCGGCGACGGGCGAGCCGCACGAGCTAGGGCACGGTATGCGGAGCGGCGGCGCGCGGCCGTCCCGACCTGACCTGCGCAGCGAGGCGAGGCCTCCACGCGCCGACTCTGTTTGACGGAGGAGACAAGGACTTGACGTCCGTATGTGCTGTTATACGCATACGTATCTGACATCAGGCCTTTATACGCGGTAGGTAGGTGTAGAAAATGGCATGGATAGAAAATAGATGAAATTATAATGGCATGTTTCCTAATAGATGAATGATAATAGTGTTTTTTAAAACTCAGAGAATTGCAGTGGTCTAAATCTAAACACCCTTTTCCATATGCATTCTTAGATTCCGCCCGAGATTCGCATGGTCTTCAAACTGCCTAGTTCTCATCGCACGCTTGTACAGTTGAGGAGGTGAGAATTTTTAGGTGTTACATTGGATGTTTCGTGCGATGTCAGAAGGAGTTATTAGATACTAACAAAAAAATTAATTACACACCTCGTCTGAAAACCACAAGATGAATCTTTTAAGCCCAATTAAGCCGTCATTAGCACATGTGAGTTACTGTAGTACTTAAGGCTAATCATAGACTAATTAGGATTAAAAGATTCGTCTCGTGATTTTTAACTAAACTGTGTAATTAGTTTTTTATTTCGTTTATATTTAGTACTCCATGCATATACACCGCAAGATTGGACAACAACTGAACACGCTCTCAGAACAAGCACTCGGTACCCCCGCAAGCGACCCTCACGCTCTACAGGGCTACTGTTCAGGCCAATCTGGACATCAAACGCAGACGTGGAGCTTGAAACTTCCAGCAAGCATGGAGCGTTGGAGCTGGCTCATGGGTAAAAACACGCAAACACATCCGTAGAGAGCAGCGAAAGTGCAAAACATCAAATCCAAATCAGACGCGAATAAGCACATGATGCAAACCTGAGTAAAATTCATCATTGGTTCCTAAACTTGGCCAACGGTATCATCTCCGTCCAAGCCACATGCACAAACTTGTCATAGGCGGCACCTGAGCTCCGGTCTAGGAACTTAGAAAATGTTATTTCTACATGCAGCAACTTGCCGGCACTTGAGCTCCAAACGGGTCCCGAGCTGACTCGAACGCAGATGTGGCGTTCCACGTACGGTGGCGCTAACTAGGATCTGATGGGGTTTTGGCCACACGGGTCAATTCGTTTGCCCCTCTCCGCCATTTAGACAACATGGCTTGTGAGGTTTGTTCGTTCGGACCTGGATGCGCATTTTAAAAGTTTAGAAACCTAAATGACACACTCCTCCAAATTTAGGAGCTAATCTGACATCGTGATGCTAGCGTGGACTGCCACATTAGCAAACGAGTCTCTCTATACATCCTGGTTATTTGGACCTTACCAGCACTAGTACACAAACGATTTCTCTAGACACTAGCGTTTTATTTCTACTGACGGTTTTCCTTTAGAACAGCCTGTAGAAATCGACCCTATTTCTACAGGCGGTTCCTTAAACCGCCTTGAAAATGAGATTCTTGGCGGTTTTCTTAAGAAACCGCCAGTAGAAATCAATTATTTTTACAGGCGGATTTCTTAAGAAACCGCCAGTAGAAATCGATTTCTACTGACGGTTTCTTGAGAAATCCGCCAGTAGAAATATTTTGAAATTAATTTTTGAATTTTTAAACTTCCTCGGATGGAGAAACTTCCAAAATAAAAGTTGTAGATCTCAAAAAGTTATGAAACTTTGTAGTTGACAACTTTTTCATTTGAAGTCATTTTTTTTATAGAAAACTACGATCAAAATTTTAAAATTTGAAATTCAAATTTTGCAAATGGCCTCGGATGGAGAAACACTCTAAATTTCTCCGTCGAAGTCATTTGCAAAATATTTTACGCGTAGCGCCTGGTTGCTGTTGCGGGCCAGATGCTTGTGCTTGGTGGTGGACTGGTGGTGGCGCTTCATCCTATCCGCACTCATCATCCTCTATACATCCTGGTCATCAAGATTCTCTCCTCTATATCTCATACTCTATACCAACTATCAACAGCAGCCCCACTTGTCATCCTCTATAAATTTTATTCAAATATATCCATGTGAGATCTTGTTTTGAAGGATTTATTGAAACGAATTTAATGGTGCAATCAGAATTTAATTTGCTTTTTTGGTTTGTGAGTTATAGCACTTTTTTGAAAAAAAAAATTAGTAGACCCCGCTGCATGCAACATCCTCTCCCTCCTCTCTCTCCTGTCTCTCTCCCTCGGCGCGAACAGCGGCCGTGGTCCCACGCCTGTAGCGCATCTCCTGCATGACGCCATATTTGGAGGAGGACCAGGCGCGGGTAGCGCATGCTACGCCAGACCCGCTGCAGCTGTTTCTCTCATGTATCCACTGACATGGAGCACTACCAGATGGGTTAGCGTGTCCCACTGCGGACAGTTCAGACTTCTGATTCGCATGTGCGTGGTGGCTTGAGGTGTGCCTGGTCACGTGGGGGCATCTGCCACACAGACTTTGGCTGTTTTTTTTTATTCCAAATTTTCATAACTTGTTCATATAAACTCTAAATTAGACAAATAATATGTCTATTTTGATTAACTTAACGAGCTCTTCGCAATGGTATAATCTATTTTAAAATTTTAAATTGTTTTGCAACAGTGAATATTTGAATTATTATTCAAGTTCCTTTTGCACCAATTTATGTGTTGTTAATTATATATTGCATATAATTACACTACACCAATTCATATGTTGTACATTATACATTATATATATATCATTATATTACACTGGTTTGAAGTACTATATGTTTACCTTTTGCACCAATTTATGTGTTGTTTACCACCCACCGGCGGAGCTACGTTAGGGCCATACGTGGCCATGGCCCCCCCCCCCCCTTGTCTTTGCGATTTTCTTAAGGCCGCATGCTTCTCAGCCTGTTGTCTAGTCTGATCCATGCATATCTCCGCTCGTCCATATCCAGAGTGGCGGATCCAGGATAAGGATTGGCTGGGGGGGGGGGCTAAAATTGAAGTTTTGTGCTAGAGCTATAAATTAGTGGTAAATTTAAGACTTAGCTACAGTAATTTAGTGGAGATTTAAGACTTAAGGGGGGCTGGAGCCCACCTAGCCCCCCTTTGAATCCGCACTTGCATATCCCTGACCTCTGTGACTGCAAACTCTGCAACCCCAGCTAGAGGAATAGAAGATTAGCCCTGCACCTTTAGTTCTACATAGTAGGCATACAACCTGTAACACCTCTGGTGTTACATTAACCTAAACCTGTCATTTCATCATAAGCATTCATGATTAGAGAACCCTAATAAGTATAACTAAAATGAGTTTATCCAATTTGAGGGTTGTTTGAGTTCCTTTATATCATATGTGTATGTGTACACCATTTAAAATTCACCTAAATGCTTAATTATGTTTATAAAAGTGATTAACTAAAACCAACCTTGATGCTTGCAAGTGTTTGACTAACCTTGACTCACACCTCAAACATGTTTTATAAGTCAAATAATATAAATAAAGAATCAAATTTAAAATTGGGATTCAAATCTCCAAAACTCTAATTCCAGTGGTTAAGTGTTGGGATTTGAATTTCAAGTTCACTTTTGAGGAGCTAACCATAATTAATTTTGTTAATAAAAGTACCAAACTTTAGTACCATTTCAAAGTATGAACTTTGTACTTTGGAAGTATGCCATTGGTTGGGTTTGAAAAGTATCACAACATCATTAATTAATTGCCTAAAGAATCAAATTGAAATTCCTTTTTAAAATCTTGAAATTCAAAAGTACTTTTTCCCCTTTCTCAATTTCATCTTAAAATATTAAAAATTTGGGAAAACTTCAAAAATACAGATTGTACATCTCTTTGAGCTCTACAAGTTTGGTAAATAAACTTTTTTCAAGTTTTTGAATAAAATTTGAAGTAATTTCAAAAGATCCCTAAATTGGAAATTGTCCCCTCTTTGATTTTAAACTCCAATTCAAAATTTATTCAGTTTCTTGAAAAACTCTCTTAATAAAAGTTATAGATCTTGAAAAATGGAACAACTTTTATTTTTGGAGATTTTCATCTTTTACTCAAACTGTAACACCCAGTTTTAAAGACAAAACCGGGTATGCTATATGTGTGCCCGGGAAGTCCACACATACAACCACGAGTAAAAAGTATCGAGTAAACAATGTTATATATAGTGTAATCATAAGTATATTAACACTTACATCGAGTAACGCGAATGGGAGCTAATCTTTTCTTGAGACTCCATTCTTCACGGGGGACGGTTGATTTGGGGTAACACATGCCTAGCACTCCAATTACTTCTCATAAAACTCACTACATCCTCCATCCGGTACCCATCCGGGATTTTGCCAATATATTAAAAAGTAAAGACAAGCGTAAGTACATGTCGTACTCAACAAGAATAACATGGGGTTAATGAGGCTCAAAAGGTCGACACGGTTTACAAATGGTTAGCAACTTTTATCATATCTCAATTTTAGTATAAGTGAGTAGCAACAAGTAGCATAAATCCCAAATAACCGTATGATCATGTAAACAATGATTAAAGTATAGCAAAAACAGTAATCAAGAATTTTTCCATCGCATAAACCATTATTCTATAAGAAGTCCAGGCCACTCATGACCGTGAGCACGGTGATATATCGCTTTTAACACTCTGCAGAGGTTGTACACTTTCACCGTGAGTCGTGATTCCCATGTGCCAAGGTCATGACTCCCATATCGCCTTTTACCTAGAAAGCGGCGGGGTACACTATGAAGCCTTTCAAAGGTTCGTCTAACAAGTTAGGGCCGCTAGGTTTCCTCGACAAGCGGACATAGAATCCCCTTCCAAATGGTTCACACCGCAGCAAAGACACATGAGGGCGAAGCCACGCTATGCCCATCGTGTAAAGCCCCTCTTGCGCCTTTCGGTAACCTCTAACAAGCTAGAAGAGGGTCCTCATACTTGACTAAAGCCGAGCCATATAGCCCTCACGGTTGTATGCTTTGTAAGTCCCGGGTGCTCCCTTACGAGATAAGTCCTTAGGGAGAGACAAGAGCAAGGAAGTGCTCTTACCCTTTAATTTTCTCATTGCCAAAAAGTCACATTTTAACGTTATATTGCATATACCATTAATCAAGTTCTGAGATCATAGTGGTTATTTATTAAGCACTAGCATAAGCTACCCAAATGCATAAACCCATGGTAGTCAAGGTACAAGATACAATTGCTAGGAAATCTTTAGTGGTAATCAATGAAGACACATGCAATATGAATTAAATGATTAAAGGTGAATAGGTAACAAGGATGATCCTATGCTATACTTGCCTTTACACTTGCTCAAACTCTCATACTTCACTTCGGATCAACACCTTCTGATTTCCAGCTCTCACAAGCAGTTCTCAGTCTACTCATAGCAAGCACCACGCATAGGCAAACATACAAGCAAACAAATAAAATGACTAAGAACAATACATCACGTAAAAGCGGAAAAACAACGTGCTAAGAGATCTAAGACGTTGGTAACGGAACTATTCGTTAAAAAGAAACAACTACCAGAAGTTTTATATTATAAAATAAAAGAAAAGTCTATATGCTTGATTTATTTTAATTAAACAAAATCATGAAAAGTTATTAATTTAGATTAGATAAAATCATAATTTTATTTTTTTGAAAGTCGAGTCAAACTAATCATATTTTATTTATAAATATTTCAATATCATTATGCCCATTCAACGTTAACTTGCAAATATAAATTGACATATGAGAGCATCTATCAAATTTAATATACGTGTTTAGGCTAAATAAATTATAACCAAATATAATGAGTATGACATTAATCAAATTAACAGTTAATTATAAAAAAAAATTGATGTTGTCCTATATTGCTTTTATGTAGAGACGTGGTTGCATAATCATCAATCAAATTAATATTAATATTTAATAATTATAAACACATAGTAGTGGCATGGGCATATTTACTTCTAGAAAAATTATGTAGCTATAAACATGCATAGGCTTGCTAGCTTGTGCATTTAACATGCATGCACGGTGCTAATTGTTTTTAATTTCAAAAGACATTGAATATATATTAATCAAATTAGTATTCAAATTAACAAATTCTAATCAAGAGACATGGTAAATATGAGTATTACTATCTAGAGCGCGACTTTTTGAAACTAACGCAATAGGAACTACTCAAATCGGAGATCAAACAATTAGACGACGGAGATTAAAAGATCCGGCAATTCTGTAATTACCTTGATCTTGCACCTTGGCTTCTTCGTTCTTCCTCACGTGAACACAACCGCTATAGCTTAAGAGGAAGTGCATGGGAGTGTGGAACTGCTAGGGAACCGGAGATGATAAAACTGGAACACAGATTCAACGGACAATTTATATAGGTAGAGATCTATCTTGAGGATAATGTAGAAAAAGATTATTTTCCTTAAGCTAAGGAGTAGACGGAGAATGACATTTTATTATGCACGAATGATGTAGGCATGACATCAGCATAATCTTGAATTAATAAAATAATGGACAAGAAGATGTGCGTCTCACCTTAATCAAACATGCATGACGCTTGTTGCTGGTGTCAAGACTTCAGAAGGAATAGCAACGATCCTGCTATAGGGGCGTGAACCGGGTGACCCAGACATCTACTAAACGTGATCCATCAATTCATCATGTATGCCAATGAACAGGCATGGTACACGCTCGATGTTGTTGGACAGGAGATAGCAAATCGTTGCCATGGAATTCAGCGAGCTGCATGATGGATGGGACATGGCTGATAGCAGGAGGAAGGGTGCCGACGGACTCCGTGCTTGGCCGCTTGAGAGCGCACGGCCGCAGCCAACCTCGGACATAGGAGGGACAGGGGAGCTAGGCATAGCGGTGGGCCTGCCGAGGCCGAGCTGCTTGGTCGGAGCTCGGAGGAGATGACTACAATGCAGGCCTCGCGACACAACTCCAGCTTACACTTATAGGCGAACCATGGTGATGAATCGACAAATCAAGACGGCAAATCAAGAAGAATGTAGCCTGCCAAGTTTTGGTCGTGGCAAAGGGGCAATGAAAGGAGAAAAAAATATCAAAATCTACTACCTTAGTTAGGGTTCCTAAACTAGGGGGCTTCCTTCATGGTAGTTTTGATGTGTTTTGCTTAAGGGGTTGGTACGTACATATAGGGAGAAAAAAGCTCTCCACATCTACATCAATTAGCAATATGGTACTAATTGATGTTGCACCTTCCACCTTACTAATGGGCCTAAATAACGATTAAACCTATTAGCAAATAAATGCATGGGCTTTTAGAATTTATTAGGATTATTGCTCATGGGCTTGGAGGGCTGGTGGCAAAATTGTGTTTTTGATATTTTTGGAATTTAATATTTTTAGGATTAAAATAATTCTAGAAAAGTCTAGAATTGATATTTAAGCCATGAAAAATAATCCGAAAAGCTCCAAAAATTCGGGAAAAAAATTCTCGAGATATTTTGGAACATGACGAACCAAAATAAAATATTTAGAGCTCATGGAAAGATATTTTAGAGTATCTAAAAATTAGATTACACTTATAGGAAAGTTGGAACGAGTTCCGAAAAAGCCCGAACAGTTCCAGAAAAGTTTGTACAGATATGTCGATAGAGAAATGGCTCGTCGATGAACTGTACTCGATGAGATTGGATTAGAGTCTGGTGCCGGCTGTGAGCTTGATTGTAGATGCGGCTTGCTCTAGGACTAGGATAGGTAAGCGACGCTTCGATTAGGGTTCGGCAAAGGTGGGGTGGAATGCGGGTAAGGAAGGAGTGAGCTAGGCTGTGCAGGCCGAGAAAGAGAGGCTAAAAGAGTTTCTTTTTTTTTCTTAAAGCCTCAATCTAATTTTCAAACTTTGTATTGAATTCTTTTAAATTTTGGTCAAAACCACTCATCACAAAAAGAAATCATATGCTTCAGCATGAATGCACAAACATGTCGCTATACCCATGTTAAGTTTTAATTTAATGAAAAATATCATGTTGCTATATATTCTCATGAGCACAAAAATATAAAATCATATCATTTTCTCCCTACTTTCAAAGAGGCAAATTTTATGGTGTTACAATTCTACCCCCCTTAAAATGAATCTCGTCCCGAGATTCGGAAGATGGTGATCAAGAGATAGCAATGCTTCGGCTTTGAATCCAGTTCACTTTCTTGGGTAGTTCCATCTTCTTATCCGTGATTCCATTGTGCTTTATATGTGGTACAACCTTGCTCCAAATAACTTCCTTAACTATTCGAAGATTGTCGTTGAGGCACAAGATACAAATACGATCCTTTTCAATGTTTAACTTCTCCCAGGGTATTTGTCCCTAAAGCACACAAAGAACATTCCGTGGTGTTGACCAAATCTTCACATCAAACCAAGTGTTCCTTCAACAAGAATCCATCCCGAGAAACATAACTTCCAAATGTCGAGACCACCAACTACGTGTCTAGATCTTACTATCAAAACTTTTTATACTCCTCGTAAAGGCCACACCGAGAGATAGAAACTCGAACTGATTCCCAAGTGCAATGCAACAACTGTCAGCATGTCCTACTATGTACTATGTTTAGGCCATACCTATAACCCTGTTATAAACATCTATCTCATTTATTCTCATTTTCCAAAAAGACCTTTGTAAACCTTTATTCCAATGTAGGCTCTATTTGCCGACTTCAAAATATTGGTGACTGTTCTCAAGTTAAGTTATTCAACTTCAAACACAATCCATTAGTCCTTGGTGTCATTCAAATCTTCATTAGCAAATAACTCTCCTTTGCTAATGACATCAATGGTGACTTCTACTTCTCTAGATGGTAGCACTCTTCCAAGTCATAAAACATGTTAAATTTTAATCCAATGATCACTGTCCCAAGCTCAAAACCAATTTAGTGATTATATCCTTTAGATTCTTATGATCCATGTAGATGTCACTTATAATCCGTGTAGACAACACAACATTTGATCCAATAAGACAATGTCTTCCCATTTCACAACATAAATCCATATCTCGGAATCCTTATGTCAAGTAGCTTGAGACACAAAGGACATCTCAAACTTTGATGAGGTGGATTGTAGCGGTGTAGAAAAACACTTATCCAAATGTAGTAAAGCCAATGTGTAGACATAACTTCAACCTCTTCTTCTTCCTAAAAAAATAGTTGAGATTTCTTGGTCCAAACACCGTAACGCCTTCTCCATTAACACTATCACTATTTTGATAGTCCCATGTATTCCTTCTTTGAACCTCTAATTGAATCTCATTATTCAAAGCAGAGAACTTTAGTCACTCGCTTGCATCCTTGTGTGGGTCCAAGTTTTCTTTAGTCTTTTCTCATAATTCCACCATTAGTGATAACTTAACCAAGAAAAGAATTTTCTTCAACCGATCTCATTTGCTACCTTGGTGAAACATTGAGGTTACCTGAGTCATCGTAGAACCAACTGTAGATGTCCAATTTCTCCTTCCTATGTCAACAATGCCGAGTACAATGAAGGCTAAACCTTCGACTAATGATAGCTTGAATTGATGATTCTTTCTTGACAAGTATAGGAGCTCCTGGTAGATGATCCAACAAGTCACCACTCTTGAGTAGAGGTATCTGCACTTGATAGTAACTCCTCAACCATAGGGGTAACCAGTGCTTCTAATTGGCAAACTTGAATGCAAAAGGCCTTCATCTTGCAACATCTTTATATTGGCTAACCCCCTTAAGAAAAGTCAAGTAAGGTACAATCAAAGGGTAGCTTTGCTTCTTATTCTAAATCAGCTAAGTATCAGAATGACCTTCTGATATCCCAAAGAAACTCATGCACAAGGGTAAGAACAACATCCTGCAGTTCCTCGCGAGCAGAAAAACAACAGCGTAGTAAAACAGCCGTAACTCGAGTTATGCTAATCCAATAGAGTTGTAACTTATTCCGTTGGAAAGGCTATGAAATCCTCTACAACTTTCATATAGAATACTTTTCCAGATTCTGCTGTTAACTTGGTCAAAAATCAGCGCACTAACAGAAACTGTTCCTGGTTGATGACAGCACAGTTACCTCATCTTGTGATTTTTGTATCTCCCAAACCAAAACTGCTCTAAAGGTGGTTCTTGCGCTCAGAGAAAGATGTAGAAGTCTTCTGTCCTCTAGAATTTTCTCATGATTTTTGGTTGCACGAAAACTAAGTTACAAGCTGAAGAAGATAGGTTACTCTGGAAGGACAAGATAGAGGAGTCAGAAGAGAAAGATAACCCAACTATTTATTCATTTATCCTTAAACCTTAAACCCATAAACTAAATGAAATTGTGGACAAGCCACAAGATCATTGCACTCATTACAAAGATCCAAAACAATCATAAGCATAAGCACAACCAAATAATCATTAAAAGTACACAAGACACATAAACTCGACTTGACTCAACTATCGCTACTCGCGGTTTTATTACATAGGGGATATAATAAACACCTAATTCTTAAACATGGTGCGACTGCAGTGGCACCCGGGGTAACATCTCTTGTGTGAAGATGAGCGTGGCACGTCCTCCACTTCATTAAGCTTAAATAGTCCAACACGACTCCTCCATTCATCAATCTCATCAAGGGCTTTTTTATAGTGATGCCTTACTTTTGCCAACTCTAGTTGACTATCTTCTAACTTCTGATGGAGAGCTTGGATGGTATAGGCCATCTCTCATAGTTGTTCATTCTGCTCTAAACGGGGATCGGCCATCACACATTGCAAACTTTCTGGCAGACGTAGAGGAAGATACTTGTGCTTGTTTCCTTGCATCTCTTTGTAGTGTTTTCCATGATATTCTAGCAACGCCGGTGAGCGCAAAGATCGTATGCTAGCATGCATGTCATAGTGATCAGCGGAAGATGAGTGAATGGATTCCACCACATGTGAACCAGTAAACTCATTCCGTCTTGTGACATGTGCTTCTGTGCTCCAATGGTTCTCATACCTAGGATGAGTCCACCTAGTGCATTTATATTCCACTTTGGCTTCTTGATCGGGGTAGCGAGCATGCAATATCTGCATAAGTCGAGGGTGGAAGAAAGCTTCACCACTAAAGGTCGTAGTAACGCACTCCTTGCGCCAACCGATTGTGTCGAAGTTGCGATAGGAAGAGCTTGTCCATAGAATCCTCTAGTCAAGCATGGTTTTTCGTGAGTTGATACGGACAATCTTCTCGTTCACGATCCATCTATTTAGATAGAGGGGAGAGAAGCAAAATAGAGTCAATCCTTTGTAATAGAATAGAGACCAGAACAAGCATATCTTTTAGAAAATAACAAGGTGAGGGCGAGAAAGAAGTAAGCAAGGATAAAAACAGGCTAAAACGACAAGTTCAAACTAGGCTTGCGTCCTACAGTCAATATTGCTCTGATACCAATCTGTAACACCCAGTTTTAAAGACAAAACCGGGTATGCTACATGTGTGCCCGGAAGTCCACACATACAACCACGAGTAAAAAGTATCAATAAACAATGTTATATATAGTGTAATCATAAGTATATTAACACTTACATCGAGTAACGCGGAATGGGAGCTAATCTTTTCTTCGCACTCCATTCTTCACGAGGGGACGGTTGACCTGGGTAACACATGCCTAGCACTCCAATTACTTCTCATAAAACTCACTACATCCTCCATCCGGTACACATCCGGGATTTTGCCAATATATTAAAAAGTAAAGACAAGCGTAAGTACATGTCGTACTCAACAAGAATAACATGGGGTTAATGAGGCTCAAAAGGCTGACACGGTTTACAGCGGTTAGCAACTTTTATCATATCTCAATTTTAGTATAAGTGAGTAGCAACAAGTAGCATAAATCCCAAATAACCGTATGATCATGTAAACAATGATTAAAGTATAGCAAAAACAGTAATCAAGAATTTTTCCATCGCATAAACCATTATTCTATAAGAAGTCCAGGCCGCTCGTGACCGTGAGTACGGCTGATATATTAGTTTTAACACTCTGCAGAGGTTGTACACTTTCACCGTGAGTCGTGATTCCCATGTGCCAGGGTCATGACTCCCATATCGCCTTTACCTAGAAAGCGCGACAGGGTACACTATGAAGTCTTTCAAAGGTTCGCCTAACAAGTTAGGGCCGCTAGGTTTTCTCGACAAGCGCACATAGAATCCCCCTTCCAAATGGTTCACACCGCAGCAAAGACACATGAGGACGTAAGCCACGCTATGCCCATCGTGTAAAGCCCCTCTAATCAAACTTCAAAAGTAATTTTGAAATCCCAAAAGTTAGGGCTTTGCCCTCTTTTTTTCAAATTTGAAATACAAATTCAAAAATTATTTGGAATCTGACCGAACTTCCCGAGTGAAAGTTGTAAAGCAAGAAATTTTGTGCAATCTGTATTTTAGGAGATTTTCAACTTGTGAAAACAAAACGCTGAGGTGGCATTTGCTCTTAATTGGGTCGGGGGGGAATTTCATCTTCCCCTCTGCCCATGCCGTCGCCGGCGTCGTGGCAGCCGCTCCCGCTTGCCTTCCCCGGTTTTTGCGCTTGGCCGACCACATCGCCAACGCCGCGAAGGTGCAGGTTGTCTCCTTTATCCATCCTTTCCCTTCAAAAGGGCCAGCACCGGTCACCGTCACCTTTTTCTTCTTCCTTTGTCACCGCCGACCGCCGTCGCCTGTCTGCCAAATTCAAACACCACATCCATCCATCATCTCTAGTCACTTGCACACTGCTCCGCCATCCCTTTGCGCAACCACCGAGCCCCCTCTCACCTTTTCTCGTCGCCGGAGGTGCTCGCGCGACGTCATCATCCTCAACTCCGGCCGTCGAGCCGCCGTGAGCCTCCGCTCTCTGGTCAAAGCAACTCAAAGCCGTTTATGCCATCCTTTCTCTTGTTTCAGCTTCAACAATCTTCACTGATAACCATCGACTTATCCGTTTCCCGAAGCTCTATCGGAACGACGTCGGAGCCACTGGTTCGAGCCGCCGCAGCCGCTTCTGCCGCGGGCAATCTTCTTCTGCCCCGTCTCCGGTTCATCTAGCAGGAGCACCGCACTGTGGTGAGTCACCCGAACCCCTGCAGTCTCCTTTCCCTGCCAATCACGCGTTGTAGCGGCGGGAACGCAGTCGCGCCGCCTTGGTCGGAATGTCTGAGCCGCCATGATCGCCAGTGTACCTTCTCCGGTCACCGTTCAACTTAGTTTCGTAGTTTGTAGTGTTCGCCGTAGGATAGGGAAGGCCGTGGTGGGGTTCGTGTCGTCTCCCTCCTTGCCGGCGGCAAGGAATGCTAACCACCGCCGCCGTATCTCCGGTTTGAACGGCAGCGGGAGGGAGAAGGTCTTGGGCCGCCTTGGGCTGGATTGGGCCGCACAAGAACCCAACAGAGGGAAGAAATGTTTTCTTTTTCTAATTTAATTTCTAAAGCTGATTTTCATCTTTTTGTAATAATTTATTTTGGATAGTTAAAAACAAAATAAAAACATGTGTGTGATCCTTGTGATGAGCTCTACCAAAAAAAAATGATAACTTTAGTTTTTCAAGAACTTTTATTTATGTTAAAATTGCTCCTTTAATTGATAAATGCAACTTCTATGATTTTTAATAATTAAAATATAAGTCCAAAAATCATGAAATTTGTTTTATGTGCTAATTAGATGATAATGAACTTAATTATGAAGTTTGATCATGATTTGATTAATTTTACTTTTATGCTTAATTATTGTCTTATTTAATTAATGTTTAATTAGTTAATACCTTGTTTAATTAGTGTTTAATTAATCCCTAATTAGCAAACTTAGTTAGCGGGTTTCAACAACTTAAAAATGTTAATAAATTAGTAATTAACCTTAATCATTATGGAATTGATTGAGTTTGGGATTGAGTGACGACCCTAGGTCATTAACCCTAATGACCTTCGGCAATTTACGTTGATTGCGTACCGTTAGTCAATCATAGCCGACGTTAATTATGATCTCTTAGCGCGACTATACCGTGAAGGAAAGTTGTACTCAAGGTGGATTAGTTATCGTTGCATCATTATCGCATGATCCTTTTATTACTGTATTATAATCATACATCTCTACCGTGTAGCTGTGACATTTGAGGAGGAAGTCGATCCGACTCCTGTTGTTGAAAAGGCTGTTCAGTGTGAGGAGTTTGATTGTGATCTTGGTGATTGGATAGCCGAGCCTAACTTCATCGAACCCCAAGGCAAGCCCCGGATGCATTAAACCCTACCTTGAATTTCGAAAGTCTTTATAATTATATGTGATGATGTGATGCATTGGGTGTAGGAGTTGGTTGATATCCTATCTTGATGTATTTACCTTACCTTGATATAATACCCTGGATACCTGTTTCAATTTATAAAATGCATAGTACCTGCTTAGTCTCGCTTATAGCATAGGCCTTCCAAAGAAAATGTTTTTGAAAGTTGATAATTGTATCACCTTTGGAAAAGCATGGAAAATGATAAGTAAATCGAGGTCAGGTGGAGTGACTTGCATCGGGAAGGGAGTGCCCTGGTGTAGTGTCGTCCACTTGTACCGGTTAAGGACCGTCCGTTGTGGTGATCCTATGGTCAAGAAGGTTATTGGATAGTACTAGTCGCATGCTAATGGCGGTAAGCTCCACTTGGACTATCCATAACGAGAATGGACAACCATGGACTGGGAGTGGAGAGATGACGGGAGTAGCGTGTACCCATCCTACGAGCGCACCATCGAGGAAAGGACGGCGTAGGGAGGTGGAGTACTATACTCTCGGATGCCATAGGACCCGGTCAGGTATGGAGAAATCCGAGCATTGAGTTAATGCATGTAAGATGGTCGGTCATGCATACATCGTGTGGCTAGGAAGCGCCAGCTGGTATATAAAGCGATTCGAATCATCGTTGCTCCATGATATGGGAGACTTGACCAAGCGTCAGCATCGTAGTAATGATGGAAGTGTTGAGACTGGAAAGTTTTGAAACCGCTATATGGTTGACAAGTGTTTGCTATAGATTAGGATAACTTAGATGGATAGTTTAATAATAAATAGCAATATCCTATAAGATGGAAAGTAAGGATCAATATTAATCGCTTTTTTGCAAAGGAGTCTTTGATTCTTGCTAAAGCCTCACCTTGATTCCTATTGGCTAGCATTCCAGAGTCTTCTCCCCATTTTATCTGTCGGGTAAGTCTTGCGGAGTACTTTTGTACTCAGAGTTTGTTTAACCCCTGTTGCAGGTGGACCGTATGAACAAGAGTGCTATGACCCTTGTTGTATGACGGTCGTTGATGAATTGTCTGACGAGGAATAGGTTGAATGGCCACTAGGTAGGGCATTTTTGTTGAGTAATAAAGTTACTTAATGATACTTTCACTGGTTTGTAATAATTAATCACTGGGTTGTCTAAGTTTTAAAACTGTGTTGTAAATTAAGTTATTGTAAGTCTTCCGCTACTCTGGTATTTTTGTATGAAAACTGTTGTAATACTGTGATGTCTCTGTAAGTATCGATCCTGGAGAAGTGTGGTTCATCGGAGGTTCACCCGACGGAACGTTTTAGGTTATGTGGTGTACAAGCATAGCCGACAGAGGTCTTAAGGACGATGTCAGGTGCTTGTGGGCCATATAGTTTAGAAGGTTCTGCCAAACAACCCTACGGCTATAACTAGAACAGGGCGTGCGGCGTTGCCGCTCTAAGTAGCCCCCTGAATTTATTATTGTTTTGTGAAATGTTTAATATATGTTGCAATAAAATTTATGACGATTTAAAGGTTTGGAGTGTGTATATTTGTATTAATTGGGTAATGCAATATGTAATATTTATGGATGTAGGCAGATAGTGTACGTGTCTCTGTATGTATCAACATTCGTGTCTGTTGTTTTGTTCTATGAAATTTGAACTTAGAGTTGCAACGAAGATTTTTTTTAACAATGTACAAATTTATATCTTTTTTTTTTGCTCGAGACTCCATCAATTTGGCCATTTGCTATAGAAATAGAACTCTTTGAAGGACTATATGTTTAGATTGAAGCGTGTATTTGTTAATGGTATTTAGAGAACCCTAATGAATTTTGAACCTAGAGCTGCAACGAAGTTTTTTTAATAACATATGAATTTGTATCTTTTTTTTGGTTCGAGACTCTATCAATTTGACCATTTGCTGTAGAAATAGAACTCTTTGGAAGATTATATCTTTAGAGTAATGCATGTATTTGTTAATGCTATTCGGAGGTCTCTAATGATTTTGTGCCTAGAGTCATATTTGCTCATATCGAATGGGTGAAGATGAAGTAAAAAATTATCGTGTTTGCATTGAGATATAAATATTTGCAGATAATTTATTTTTATTTGATGTCAGATCTTGACGTTATTCATTGAAGTGATATAAAGATTGAAAGGATGAATTTTGAAAGGTCTATTGACAGTTTGAGCATAGCAAATTGTAACATAGAGGCAAAGAAGTTTTTTTTTAGGAAACAGAATATACGTATTGTCATCGTTGAATATCATTAATTAGTACTATTGCCATGTTAGTTTTACTGTTTTCTCGTTTAGTTGTAATCTCTATAAAAATGAATTAATAGAAATTTTTAAATTTTATGCACTACATTAGCTTTTGTAGGTATGAAACATAATATATTCTCGCTGGTATAAATACCTCATATATTAAAGTGGTTCACAAAATAGTTTAATTATTTTTTGAATGGCTAAAGTTATATTTAAAAGTATTAACTTTCTTAGATACCATTACATTAATCAATATGGATATCCATATTCGTATTTGATTTAAATATGGATGTTAAGTGGATGTATCCGTATTGGTTTTCTATGATTTTTCTATCTGATTACACATTTGTGTATGAAATAAAAGGTGAAACATCTGACATTATTCATAATGTTAATACCGTCAACTTTAATTTAACAAATAATATGCGTCATTTAAATTATTTCAAACTATTATATTACGTGGTCAATGACATTACATAATTTTTAAAATGTTCATTATATACGTTATTTTATGAGGTGTTGTTATTTACGGGGTTTATATAATTATGTAGTCTACTAAAACTATTGTAGCACCCAGTTTTAAGAATAAAACCAGATACACATCATATATGAGTCCAGGAAGTCAAATCTCACATATGACTACAAATAGGGGTAATATCAAAAGACAATGCTTCATATTTATATAATATTCATATAAAGAATATAACCTTAAATAGAAGACAGCGGAAAAACACTTTGATCTTCAGCAAAGACTCCAATCCACAGGGACAACTGACTGGTTGATCACAAGCCTAAACTTCTCCTGAGGTGTGGGAGGAATAGCAAGAGTGAGTCCATGTCGAACTCCGCAAGTATAGCAACAAGGTAGTATAGATCCCATATACTCATGATCATAGTAACATAAATAATGTAGAGCATTAAACAGTAAACAATGAATATGTTAGCAATCAAAAGTCATCATCTTAAATGTAAGGATTCTAAGGCCGCTCGTGTCCTTGAGCAAGGCTAGTATACCAGTTTAATAAACTCTGCGCAAAGGTGTACACTTTCACTGTGAGTCGTGATTTACCCTTTAAGCCCGGGTGATCAGCCTCTTAACCCACTTCCAAGGAAGGACGGCGGGGTTCACTATGAAGCCTTTCAAAGGTTCGCCTAACAAGTTAGGGGCCGCTAGGTTTCAATAGTCAGTCTGTGTGATACAACCAGTCCCAGGGGATCCACAGTCTGCTTTCCCCCATTTGCGCCACAAGGGTAACCTCTAACAAGCTAGAAAAGGTCCTCATACTGAGCTAAAGCCAGAGCCATATAGCCCTCACAAATGTATCTTTGTCAATCCCAGAGGTTCTCTTACGGATAAATCCTCAAGTTGCTAAAAAGTCATTTTTATTGTTTATTGCTTAAACATTAATCAAGTCACAAGATCATGGTCATAGAAAGAAAACCCAAGCTATACTTGCCTTAATTCGGATCCAAACTTCTAGCTCAACTCGAATCTTCCTTCAAGCTCTTATTCTTCAAAAAGACTGGCTTCTCGATCCCACATAAAGCTCACCGACCGGACATGATTATAGAGCACCACACAAGCATTCAGAGAGACAATCATCATTGCAAACAAATCTATAGTTAGAACAGTACACCAACCAATGAAAACAAAAGTTGAAAAGATTATAAAACTGACGTACACGTTGCTACAAACACACAAACGCAAGTAGCACGCTAAGTGAAAGTACGGTGCGAAAAGATACGTCTACCGATAGATTCACTTTATTATGAGCAAGACAAACTAGAGGTTGCATTTATTTTAATAATTATATAAAGCATATATAAAATATTTTAGAGAGATTTTCTAAATTGAATTAAGCAAAAATTATTTTTGTATAAAATGAACATAGGTATCAATAAGCCCTAAATATAACGTTGGATAAATTGATAGAGAAAAGGTATTGAAATTGTTGAATCAGTTAGGACAGCTAGAGTGGGCTCTGATTAAACAAAATACTAGGCAATGCATGATAAGCCGTAACACATTGTTGAAAGGAATTATAGGAAGCAAATGCATGTATACGGCGGTTGGCATAGTGTGCTAAGTATATATATATATATAAGCATTTAAATTTTAATGACAATTCTTTAAAAATAGGAATTTAATTTTGAATTAAAATAAATAAAAACCAGATTTTGAATCTGTGCTGGGACCAAAAAGGCTGGTGGAAGGGTGTGTTCTAATCTGGATCATGGATCTGAAAATAGATGGCTAATAAGGATTAGAGAGATATATAGGTATTCCTATTGTATTTGTGGATTTATTTTTGTAAAGAAAAGCGGCCACAAAACCATATGATGTCATGATTGATGTCATCAAGCTAAGAATCACAGTTTTTGACGAGATGAATACTGGGAGATAGAGCAAAGGAGGTCGAGCTCACCTAGCTCGTTTCTGACGGTGGGGAACGAACGACGACAACGTACAGTTCAACGGAACGACTGTGGCTACCTGCGAATGAACCATCAGCGGCGGCGTGTGAAGACACATAGAGAACGAGAGAGAGAGAGAGAGAGGGGGGAGATGGCAAGTCTGTACAGGTTACGGACGGTGGAGGCCATGACTGCCAGCCTCAAGCTCGTCGGCGAGCACGTAACTCGGCCAACAGGCCATGGCGGATCGAACTAAAGGCACTGAGAGGAAAGAGGAGGTCGCGGCGCGCTCACCTAGGAAAACGTGATGGATGGAGCGGACAGTGGCGGGGGGGCAGCTCGGAAGAACAGACGTTGTTGACGTCCAATTCGACAAGGTGAACCGGACGACGGAGACGGGACGGCCGGACAAGCAGCTCGGGGTGCAGCTCCGGCGACTAGAGCTCGCGGGCGGCGCGGCAAGCCCGGGCTCTAGGGCTGCTGCTGGTTATAGATGGAAGTAAAACCAAGGCGGCACACCTGGACATCCCTCTTATATAGGGTTATAAAACATGGAAATCACAAGGAAACAAATATGACCCAGGAACAGATCGATGGGTTTCTTATGCACCTGAGTCCGTGCGTCAGCCGATTAGAGAAGGAAGGAGGCGCATCTGCTGCTGAGCTGGGCTGCATGCTGCAGCTAGCTGGGCCGGCCAGTTGAGCCCCGTCGGCAGCAGCAAAAATAGCCAGCAGACCAAACTGCTGAGAGGGGAGGAAAAGAGAGTTTTTTTTTTTTTTTTAACTGAATTTCAAATTCAAAAGCAGTTAAATTCAGTTTTGATTTTCAGGTAAAACCACACAATACAAAAATAATGCATCAGCATGAATGCAACATCATGTGCCTAGCCTTATGATGGATTTTAATTTAATGAAAATATTATTTTTCCTATATTTCATGAGCACCAAAATTTACAATAAATCATTTTAACCCTATTTTTCAAAAGTGAGAAATTTTGGGGTGTTACAACTATCGACATACAAATGGATATATGTTATCATAAAAATCTAGTAGATATTTGAATTCGAGACATTTGTTTTTTATTCATACCTGACGATATTTGTATTTGTATCTAAATTCGAATTTAAATATGGTGAATAACGATATCCGTATTTGATTCTATGTGGTTTTGTTTGTTTTAATCTCTGTACAAATGAATTAATAGAAATATTTTTTGTGCACTATTATTAGGAGTAGGTGAACAGTGCATAAACAATGCAAGCAATAGGCAAACACCGACATGTATAAATACCTCATATATTAAAGTTGTTTGGCAGTGAAAATGTATATTCTCTTTGTTTACAAAATAGTTTAATTATTTTTTTTGGAATGGCTGAGGTTATATTTAAAAGTATTAACTTTCTTAAATGCCATTTCATTAGTTAATATGGATTTCCGTATTCATATTCAATTCAAATATGGATGTTAAGCGGATGTATCCGTATTTGTTTTCTATGATTTTTTCTATTCGATTCCATATTTGAATTCGAAATAAAACATAAAACATCTGACATTATTCGTAATGTTAATAACATCAACTTTAGGCCTTGTTTAGATGGTGAGAGGAGAGAGATTGAAAAGTCTTGTAGCACTTCGTTTTTATTTGGTAAATATTGTCCAATCGTGGCCCAACTAGGCTCAAAAAGATTCGTCTCGTGATTTACAACCAAACTATGCAATTAGTTATTTTTTTTATTTATATTTAATGCTCTTTACATGTGGCAAATCATTTGTGAGAGGAGAGAGATTGAAAAGTCCCGTAGCATTTCGTTTGTATGTGGTAAATATTGTCCAATCGTGGCCCAACTAGGCTCAAAAGATTAGATCTCTCGTGATTTACAACCAAACTGTGCAATTAGTTATTTTTTTATTTATATTTAATGCTCTTTATATGCGGGTATAAATTGATGTGATGGAGAGAGAGTGAAAAAAAACTTGCAAGTTGCAGGTGCATCTAAACAAGGCCTTAATATAACAAATAATATGCGTCATTTAAACTATTTTAAACTATTATATTATGTGGCCAATGATATTATATAATTTTTTTTAAATGCTTATTGTATATGTTATTTTATGAGATGTTGTTATTTATAGAGATTATATAATTATATAGTCTATTAAAAATATCAACATACAAATGGATAAATGTTATTGTTAAAATCTATTACATATCTGAATTCGAGACATTTATTTTTGAGTAAATTGCATGCACCATACAACAACTTGTTTGTTGGGTGCAAATTAGTCCAACAACTTACAAAATGTTCAATTTAGTACAACAACTTGGCATGTGGGTCTAAATTGGTCCAACAACTCATAAAATACTCAATTTGGTTCAACTACTTGACAACTTGGTGCATCTACGGTCCATATGTTAGCAATACGATATATTTGGCTTGAATTGTGTCATTTTAGGACTTCCTTTTATTAATACCATGAGCAAAATAAATTTCATGTTATGCCATCTTTTCAAATTGATTTTGCAATATTTTTTTGTATTTTTTGCACTTTTAAAAAAAAATCACAATGGTAAGATATCAATTATTCACAACGGTATGTTTACATTATGTGCTAATGATCGAGTTATGCAAACAGAAAATATTTCTCATTTCCGATGTGGATATATATTTTTGAACTTTGAAATAAAAATTGTTATATTGGACAACTATATCGCCATTGCAATGCAAATATCAATGGGCACATAATTATCGACTATTTTTTCTGAGCGAATATACCATCTCTTTGCTATACAATGTGACCAAATTGGGTGTTTTATAAATTGTTGCACTAAATTGGGCGTTTTATAAGTTGTTGGATTAATATGCACACACTTGCCAAGGTGTTGCACTAAATTGACTATTTTATAAGTTATTGGACTAATCTACATCCACCTTCCAAATTGTTGTATGACGGGTGCAATTTACTCTTTGTTTTTTATGCATATATGATAATGTCTATATTCGTATCTGAATTTGAACCTGAATATGGTAAATGATGCTATCCGTATTCAATTCTATGCGGTCTTCATAGGCTGTAATTTATGTAATAAATAATTAATAGAAATATTTTTTTTATTTTCTGCACTATTATTGAAAGTATTTTGGTAGGCTCTAGAGTGGTTCTAGTTTATTTAGGTACTTTCTAGAATTTTTTTTTTGGAAAGGAAAAGGGCTTACTTTCATCTTCTATGTACGTTTCTCGTGTACGCGTAGAAATTTTCTTTACGACTAATGCACAAACAGTAACAAACAGGATGAACAGTGCATGAACAGTATGTATGAAAGCGATTTATTTAGTGATTTGAGCCGTTCCATCGTGATCCGACGGCTGGTATTTTCTGGGATGAGCCGTATCTTCCAAGGACCGACGCGGTTTCACTAATGAAAAAGGTTACATTTTTAGTTCTCGTTGATTCGTTTATTCCTTTTTACTTTCAATCCCTTTAATAATCTGTAAAATATATAGGCCCCTTACAGCTATAATCACAGCAAAATAGACCACCAAAGTCACTTTTATTTTGTAATTAAATATCATCTATTTACCGAGACTATTTTTCCCACCATCTGTGTACATTCAGATTCAATAGTAAATTGCCACCACCCCCCCCCACCGATTTGCTCTCAAGCTTTGCCAATGTTACCACATGTCAATTATTAATTATAGCATATAAATATATATATATATATACACACACCGGTTCAAAGTATCTGTGGCCAGATCAATTTGTCCAGTTCAAAATAATTGAACTAGCAGTTCAATTGGTTCTAAACGGTTGGACCAATGAACCAGTGAACCGATGGTCTCGCCAGTCTGATTTCGATCCGGTCCTAATAACTTAGGTCTAGACCCTTTTGTACTTGTGACGTACCATGTGCCAAGTTTAAGGACTTGGATATGCATTTTAGGAGTTTGAGAACCTAGATGACACCCTCTACCAAATTAGGGTTCGCTGGTGTATTTTTTAGATAATGCATAGAAATCCGACCTTCTATGTCCACACATGAACATATACGGCCACAATTTACAAGAGCTTTTAAACTCTACGCCTCAAAGAGATACGCCAAAAACATAGAGCAACAAAACTAAGAGAGCTAGAAAAACTAAAGCTTCCAACCTCTATATGCCCTTCTTCAAAACTGCTTTGATCTTGTGCTGTAGTATCGGTGTTTCGAACTAGCACTAACAAGTAAATTTCTAGATGCGCGTTTTATGCCCTGGATGGTTCACTAAGTGGATACAAGATATAGACTGGTTCGGACTGAATGTCCCTATGTTCAGTTCGAGCGAGCTCGTGTCACTCAGTGTTGTTTATAGTAGGGGGTACAAACGATTGAGAGAGGGAGAGGTGTCCCAAGTCCCTCTGGTGCGTGTGTCTAATGTGTTGCGGTTGTTGCGTGATGTGGTTTTGATTGCCTTAGCATGATGTCTGGCCCTCCCTTTTATAGATCGAAGGGAGGAGGTCGGATATAAATGTGACCCCTATGGCTTAAGGGGGAGAAAGAGGTAGTGAATTTAAAAGAGGAAAAGAAGAGAGAGAAAAAAAAAAAAAAAACATGGGGTGTATTGTCTTCGCTTCTGGGTCGCGTCGTTCTCCTTGTCTGTATGCGGGCCCTGGGGCCATACTGAGACTTTTGGGGTGTGATTATCGTACCTCAGGCAAGGTCTCTCATGCGCTCTGTTGATATCTCTTAACGCCGCTACTAAAGACAGAGATAAATCCCCATCTCTAGCAACAGTACCAAACGTACTCAAAGAATACTTTAATATTACTTAGCAGTATGTTGTTATCTCCAGCATAAATAAAGTAGGTGACCCATGGCCATGGACGGATCAAAACAACATTACAAGAACATCTGCAGCAGAGCAAGTGGCGACCTCCTGTCTGCATCCATGCATCGAGGTGCAGAGCAAGTGGCTTGCCGTTTGCAGTAGATAAGATGAACCATGTCTGACCTGCTACTGCTACAGAAGAACATCACGAGGAACAACACCACCAATGGCGCCAAAGGGTGCTAGATCAGTTGGTCTAGTCACTCCGGTGGCACCTTTCAGGTCCTGAGTTCGAATCCTAGTTGGAGCGAATTTCAGACTAAGTTATTAACTGTGGAGGTCTCCCCTACAGTCTTTTCCTCAAAAAAAACACCACCAATGGCGATGAGCATCGTAACTTGTAGGGTCATGACGACAGTGCTGCTGGTCGCGGAGCAAGAACAGGAGCCACTTGAAGCCACATGATTGGCCGGACCGCCGGGCAGAGATGTCAGCCATCCTGCCTGCCTCGGCATCCGTGCACTCCGATCCCCCACTCCGACCATGGTCCATGGCCATGAACTCAACGCTGACCGAGAAAAAGAAAATACTACTCCTACTACCAAACAATTCCTTTCAGGTCTTACTTAGATTCTAATTATTTTCACTCTCTCTTTATCAGATCAAGTTTTTACCCATATACATGGAGCATTAAATATAAGTAAAAAAACTAACTGCACAGTTTAGTTGTACATCACGAGATGAATCTATTGAGCCTAGTTACTCCACGATTAGACAATATTTGCCAAATATACAAATAAAACGTGCTACAGTTGTAAAGTTAAATTTTTTTTATTTTTTTACGCAATCTAAACAAGGCCTCATACCTACACGTGTTTTCATGGTAGCAGTAAAAATACTGTACTCTAGTACACTGCAAATACACACAAATTGATCGACTGATCGGTGCAACTGCTGAAGTGCAGGCGGTGTCGGACGAGGCGCGCGCCATGTACAACGGCGGCCGGGCCCGGGCTGACCATCTGGTCCCCGAACGTGAACATCTTTCGGGACCCACGGTGGGGCCGTGGGCAGGAGACCCCGGGCCAGGACCCCACCATCTCCGCACGCTACGCCGCCGCCTACGTGCGCGGCCTCCAGCAACCCTACACCTCCGTCCCCCCCGGCTCCGGCCACCACAACCGTCTCAAGCTCGCCGCCTGCTGCAAGCACTTCACGGCGTCTGATCTGGACAACTGGGGCGGGGACGGACCCGGTCCCACTTCCAGCGCCGTGGTGGGCGCCAAGGACCAGGAGGACACCTTCGACGTGCCCTTCCGGTCCTGCGTCGCCCGGCACGCTTGCCGCCTCCGTCATGTGCTCCTACAACTAGGTCAACGGCGTCCCCCCTGCGCCCGGCGAGGCCTTCCTCCCGGGCCACCATCGAGGGGGGCAAGTGAGTGGGGGCTGGAGGGGTACATCGTCTCCGGCTGCGACTCCGTCGGCGTCTTCTTCAACGACCAGCACTACACGCGCACCGGGAGGGGGCGCCGTCGCCGCCACGCTCCGCGCCGGCTCGACCTCGGCTGCGGGCCCTTCATCGCGCTCTACACGAGACCGCCGTGTGTAGCGGAAGGTCTCCGACGCCCATTTGCTCGGCGCCCGCGCTGGTCAACACCGTCACCGTCCAGATGCGGCTCGGCATGTTCGACGGCGACCCGGCTGCGAGGCCGTTCGGCCACCTCGGCCCCGCCGGCGTCTGCACGAGGGCGCACCAGGACCTCGTGCTCGGCGCCGCGCGGCAGAGCGTCGTTCTCCTCAAGAACCAGCCTCGCGGGAAGCACCGGAACGGCGTCCTCCCGCTCCGCCCGCCCAGCGCACCGCGTCGTCGCCGTCGTCGGCCCGCACGCCCGACACCACCGTCGCCATGGTCGGGAACTACGCGGGGAAGCCGTGCCGGTACACCACGCCGCTGCAGGGCGTGGCGGCGTCTGGGTCCGGACGGTGCACCAGGCCGGGTGCGCCGACGTCGCGTGCCAGGGGACGAGCCAGCCCATCGCCGCCGCGATGGACGCCCTTGCGCGCCAGGCCGACGCCACCGTCGTCGTCGCTGGGCTCGACCAGAAGGTGGAGGCGGAGGGGCTGGACAGGACCAGCCTCCTCCTCCCTGGGCGACAGGCCAAGCTCATCTCCGCCGTCGCCAAGGTGGCCAAGGGCCCCGTCATCCTCGTGCTCATGTCCGGCGGCCCGATCGACATTCGTTCGCGCAGAACGACCCCAGGATCGACGGCATCCTCTGGGCGGGATACCCCGGCCAGGCCGGCGGCCAGGCCATCGCCGACGTCATCTTTGGACACCATAACCCAGGTGCGTGTTTCTGTTGCTTTGGATTCAGCACTCAAAAGATCAATTTTTTTCTGGACAAGATGGACAGAATTTGACTGAATTCGTTAAATTTTGTATTCAAATTTGTTGCAGGCGGGAAGCTGCCGGTGACATGGTACCCTCAAGACTACCTGCAGAAGGTGCCGATGACGAACATGGCGATGCGCGCGCGAACCCGGCGCGGGGTACCCGGGCCGGACGTACAGGTTCTACACGGGCCCACGATCCACCCGTTCGGCTACGGGCTCAGCTACACGCAGTTCACGCACACGCTGGCGCACGCGCCGGCGCAGCTCACCGTGCGGCTCACCGGCGGCCACGCCGCCGCCGCCGCCGCCGCCGCCACCGCGTCCGCGTCGACCTCCCTCCTCAACGCGACGCGCCCCGCCGCACCGTGCGGGTGGCGCCGCGCGCGTGCGAGGGGCTGACGGTCCCCGTGCACGTGGACGTGAGGAACGTCGGCGACCGCGACGGCGCGCACACCGTGATGGTGTACCATGCGGCGCCGCCGTCGTCGTCGTCCGGCGGCGCCGCCGCCCCCCGCCCGCAAGGCAGCTGGTGGCGTTCGAGAAGGTGCACGTGCCGGCCGGCGGCGTGGCGCGCGTGGAGATGGGCATCGACGTGTGCGACCGGCTCAGCGTCACGGACCGGAACGGCGTGCGGCGGATCCCCGTCGGCGAGCACAGGCTGATGGTCGGCGAGCTCACGCACTCGGTCACGCTCGGCGTCGAGCAGCTCGGGGTATAGCAGAAACGGGAGGAGGATCCAGAGGCCTTCCGATCGTGAATAATTGTGTTGTGTTGTGTTGTTTCAGGGGGTGATTGGGGTGTGATTGCCATGGTGCTTGCTTTCTGTGTCTGCAAAGGTGGAGATGGAATCTATCAAGTTAGAAGGCACCGGATTACTGAAAATTGTTGGATTGAAAACAGAAACGATTGAAATGGAAGGAAGATAGAAGAATGTCGTCTCTTCCATGATACCAATGTTTACTCATGTCATGATTTGAGAATTTCATAGAGATCAGATTACTACTATGTGATGCGCCATGAGAGTATAACACTAGTGAGATCCGCTTGTCAACTGGCTTATCCGCCGTTGCAACAGCATTTTTTTCTTTCAAAAAAAAAATCAGGCGTTTTAGTTTATCGGTTGGTATATAAGTTGCCGACAACGAGTCTTCCAGAAAGGGACACAAACCACCAGAAAAAGGTGGGAGATAAAGACCAACCTGATTTCTCAAAGTTGGTAGACAAATATCCCAAACTTGTCATCGAAGAATCCAACATCACCAATGCCAGTGCCGACGGAGAGAAGGGAGGGACAGAAAAGGAGCCCGACGAGATCAAGATCACTCACCAGGAATCCAGATCTGGCGAGCTCACAGCTTATTCTCCATGGACCGTCGCCGAAAGAAGGAGCTTCAGCTTTGCCAACACCGACGCCGGATCTGCCTCCACTGCACCCTCCAACAACGTTTCAGAGGAGCAAAAGAAACGACGACCATCTCCTCCTATCCACCGACGACACAGCACCGGAGGCGCAATTCCACTTTGGCGGACGTTCACTGGATTCAAATCCAGCGAACCATTGAGTACTCCCACAACTTCCCTTTTTTGGCAAGAAAATTTTTTCCACAACTTTTCTTTTTTGGAAAATTACTAACTTATACATATAACTTGTATGCATAACTTATTAGCACAACTTTAACAGTATAATATTTTGTACATAAGTTATGTTCCACAACTTCTGTGTTTTATTTGTGTTTAATAATTTTTTATGTTTCTAAATTTTGATAGAAGTTATAAGTTGATCTGTTTCTTTATATTTAATAACTTTTGTATATAAGTGTTTCATAGTTTACCAGTTTTGGCCTAGATTATACGTTATAAGTTATGCGTATAAGTTATGCATATAAGTTATGTATGGAAGTTAGGTATATTCTGTGTTTACAAGTTTTGGCTTAAGTTATACGTTATAAGTTATGCGTTAAAGTGATGTATATAACTTTATGACTTTCCAAAAAATAAAAAATTACAGAAATATTTTTTTTGCTAAAAATAAAAAGTGCCTGGCCCCACTGGAGGTTATCATGGATGTAAGACCAGACTGAAACTGGTATCATCGCCATGGAAGAGAGACATGAGATAGAACTCCGACCGCCTGACATGGAGGAAAGAATACCTAACCTAAGAGGACTAGCTACAGCTACCTATGCTCTTTTAGGGGGGTTTTAAGACTGCTCTACTCCACGTTTTTTAGTTCTGCTCCATAATTTTTAGCCAAACGGTTTCAGCTCTATGCACACAACTCTAGAAAAAAGAGTGGAGTTGTGAGAGCATCTAAAGAGGTACTTCACAAACTTTAAAGTTTTGTGGAGCTGCTCCACAGTAGAGTTTGTGGAGCAGAGTTTATGGAGCAGTTCCAAACAACCCCTTACTCGTCCAGCGCCGAAGAGAACCAGAGAGATCCAAACCGGCAACAGAATCGCCTAAACCGGCAACAGAATCGCCTTATCGGTCGCCTGCTCTCTACTGTAGATGGGGACGGAACGGTTCATGAACACTGGCCCATTTGTGTAGTAGAACAAAAGACCAAAATCATATGCTCTTCCTCCATTTGTCTTGGGGCTCTCGGCCCAACTGCCCACTGATTTTGGTGCGCAATGCTTCAGCTTTGCAAGAAAATCTCTGCTGCCTAGGTCTGAATATCTTCAAGCCCAGGAAGTTGGGTTCTGGTGACTACCAAAATTCAGTTTCTATTGTCGATGCAACAGTTTTAGTTTGAAGACAAGACTGAAGTCTTTTTGGGAGAGGAAAAAAAAAGGTCTTATTTGTCGATGATCTGCTGAGTTGTCCAAGCGAGACCTGTCACCTGACTAGACAATGCCACAACGTTCAGGCTCATAAAGAAGCGCAAATCCACTTTGATGGTCATTCACTAGTTTCTATTCGAGCGAACGATCCAACCACTCGTCTCTTTTCCTTTTGCATCCTGTTTCCTTCCCTTTTCCGTCCAATGGAGCGGGTGCCCAGATTTTATTTCCCCACTCCCACCTTCCACACTACGACCCAACAAAGCGAAGCGATTTTGAACAGTGTCGCTTCATCTTCTCCCTCACCACTCTCCTTTTCGGGGCGACCTCGTCGGATTCGATTTGAGGGATCCTGCCGATGGGTGTTCTCCGGGATTCGAGCAGAGAACAACGGGGGTGCCATCTAGCAGGTAGCAGCACGTAGTTACTACTAGCTATTGGCATGTGTGACGCTGTGGCTGGGTGAACACATCCTTCGTGATTGTGCTCGCCGGCGTGTTTGCTGCAATGCAGGTGGGGCTCGTCATGTTCTTATTGGCCCTGCGCTCGCAGCAATGGTGGCAAGTGGCGTCCGCGGGGAAGGGTGAGGATGTGGAGTTGCTTATTTGTGGTCGGATTTAATAAAGTGATACTGAATTTTTTTGTTACGAAATACATTTGGTTTTCATATATGGCTCATCAAGGAGATAATGATTCCGATGGAGTAAAAAGTTTGTTTGCTAATTTCTTGCTTAGTTTTGTTTATTTTATGACAATGCCTTCACAGAAATTCAAGCTGGCTTTACTGCAAATATAAGGCACATAAGCTTGAGTAATAAAGTTGGATTTCTAGATCTTGCCAGAAAAATCTGTAAAATGAGGATTTCTTTTCGGCACATCTGCTGAATGATTTTAATCAGCATTGTCTATCTCTTTTTGCAAAGATGACTAAAATTTTCATATTAAAATTTACATTATATGTGAGGATATTGTAGACATTCCTTGAATTTATATATGGTCAATAATTGTGGGATTAAAATTATAAATAATATTGCATTGTATTCAGTTTGTCCCATCATAGTTTCATGATGATTTGTACAGCCTATGTACATAACTTGTTCCACAATTTATAATATAAGTTGTGTTCAATAACTTACGCTCATGAGTTATATGAATAACTCATCAACATAACTCATAAGTTACAATGTATAAATTATAAATATAAGTTTTGTGAGATAGCTTATGTAAGTTGTATAGAATAAGTTATCTACATAATTTATGCCATAAGTTACCCTCATAATAATTATATAAGTTCTCTGTATGCCAAAACACAAAACACAGACTTATAGATCTATATTTAGTTCTCATATACTACTTCATAATTAGTCCAACACACTTTATTTTCTTCTTTGTCTTCTCTTCTAATATTGTAAGCTTGGAAAACCAATAACTTTTGATTTATTGAACAAAGAAAGCAATTGTAAGTATAATCCGCTGGTCTGCTCGCGCTCGCCTTCGCCTCCGAATCCAGCCACAAGGTGCGTGCTCACGATCCTACCACGCGGCTTGTCCGTGCCACGGATCCAAGGTGTGTACTTTCGGATGTGTCAAATTGTAGATGGGGCTCAAGGAGATAGATGGTTTCAGAAACACTAGATCAGAACCATCATTTAATTAAACAGTCCATCGTCTTCATCCATGTCCGGTCTCTGATCAGAGCACTCTTGCAAGCGTACATAAGCAGGTTTGTAAAACTGCTATCTACTACGTTATGTTAAGTTGTTTACTATTAGTCCTACTGCTACGTATCTAAGAACTGCAATTGTTGTCTTCAGGGGCTGTGCATAGAGATGTCAAACCTGAAAACTTGATTTTCTTTCCCAAGCTAAAGAACAGGTATCTTATTGACGTCAACCTTTAGCATTTAATTTATCCTTTTATTCCTACTTGGTTTGTGCTAATTACTGGCGCGCGTGGTGGTTCCGTCGCGGCCTGGGATTGATCTTTGTTTATTTTTGAACAATCTGAATGTGTGTAACAAGGTTTATTTTTAACACTGGTGTCAGCAGGCAAGGAAAAGAATGATGACTTTTCATTAAAGTTTGAAAGAGAGGGAATGAAAGAGCTTTTCTGCAGGTAATAGACTGATCAAGACTTCTGAATGTGTGTGTGTGTGTCTGCCAGTTTTTCTTGCCTTCCTCTTCTCATTTTCAGATGAGAACACCCAATTTCATGTGTCTGTTTTGGATATGTCCTTGCTGAGCAGCCGATATGCAAGTTTGTTGTGTACTTTCTCTGTGTTTTCCAGCAACATTTGGCGCACGTCCTCTCCCATGGGCAGCTCGATGGAAGCATTTAAATTAAATGCATCATGCACTGTGAAAAGAATTGCAATAGTCTTGTAAAAAAATGGTGTCTTACAGGAACACTGATTTCAGATTGCGTCAGGCTAATAAATTGCTGAGGTGAAACCAGAAACAGGTTCAGAACTTGGTGCTAAAAGGTTACTCTAGCGAGTGCCAAGAACAGTAAGTGATCTCAGACTATGTGCCTGTTTGAATGTTTGGTTGTGCGCCCAGGCAGCAACCCGAGCTGTGGATTTGGAATATTGTAGTGCCTGGTGGTGAGGATTACTGCTTGGCTTGGTTCTAAAGTGTGCTTGTTTTTTAGAGAGAGTAAGAACTTTGGGTGTCCGGTAATTATGGCATAAAAAATAGAATTTTGCCTCATGATAACAAATGGGAAATTTCTGGAAGAGGTCAACCCTTTGGATCTTGACCTTTTTTTTCCCCCAAACAATGCTTAACTGGTTCTGAATGAAATGGAGAAATCTGCTAGCTGTAGCTAGGGAGGTTTGGTGTCAGCTAGCCGAGATAATAGATGGATATTTGATGGATGATTTTAAATCTTTAACTAAAATGTGAATTTGTGATACCAAACATGCCATCCTGAATATGTTTACCTATGATAATATTTAGGCATTTTAGTGGAGTAGCTGTCTGACTGTATGTGTTCTGGTTCAATCTGAGGCCTACAACTTCCAGGTTGTTGAGCCATCTTTTTGGACCTGATCGATGTAATCTTCAATATTGTCCCAATTAATGAACGATGCACAAGGGAAACATCACTTTAATTCTAAACGGAGAAACTAAGGTTGTTTGCTTTACAAAAAGAAATTAAGGTTGTTGTTTCTTCGGGTGAAATAAATTAAGTTTGCAATAGAAATTAAATACTGTTTGTGAAACTTATTTTGTCTAATGTTATGAAGATAGTTTAAACATGGCTTGGTATTGCACAATTTTATTAGAAAAATAGAGTTGTGTATTCAATACTATAGGAACTATGCTTGACTATAGAAACATATACCGTCTCATAGTAGTTTTAATTAGCGTATCCAAGATGTAGCCGTAGCGTTAGCACGGGTACTATCGGTTGTGTGTGCTAAACCTGAAAGTTTTGTGTTTGAGCCTTTGGGGCTGTTACACTTCTTGAGTTACACTTCTTGAGTAGCTTTACAATATTCAGTCCCTTTAATAGGTATGCTGTTAAATAATGCATGACAAGGTTCAAGAGTATCCATATTTTATCTCTTTGACTTTGAGCATGGGTTTTGTTTAATTTTTTAAATTGATATATTAACTAGGTTGCATCTGGGAAAGAAAATAGACTGTATATGACAATTTAAGTTTGCATGTGTCGTAATTACCTAAAATCGATGTGCTTCAGTGCTAATATGTGGTGAAGATAGGAACAAATTGCTCGTTTGGTGCTAATGCCACAAAAAGTTTAATGCAATGTCTTGTCGTATTAGCAAAACACTGGACTTTTTTTGAGTCTAAACAGCATTGACAAAATATAATTAGCTAAGTACATCAAATCTGATAGGAATAATGTTAGATTTAGTGTAGTCCGCAGCGTTAGCACGGGCCAATATACTTGTTATGATAAGTACAAGTCTCAACTTGTATAACTTATGTGTATAACTTATGAATGTAAGTTGCGATGTATAACTTATGTCGCTAAGTTTTACAAACTAACTTTATGTGCATAAGTTATGGTGAATAACTTGTCTTTACAAGTTATTATGCCATGAATTACTTTCATAAGTTATGGTTCTAACTGTCTCATAATAATTAGGATAATCTCTACGTAGCAGAATCCATACTTACTTCTATATGTATTTATCCTATACCAATTCTTAATAGGTCAAGTTCACTACACAGCAAAAAATTTGAAAGGTAGTTCTCATATTCAGACATGGTGTTGCTGAATTAGAGTTGCTGAATTAGACCACTTATTTATAGTTGCATTTTCCCTTCTCCTCATTTTGTGAATTCTCATAGTACTACTATAGTGTTCCATTATTTCTATGCTGCATATAACTTGTAATTTCAAAAGCTGTGTTGTATAACTTATGAATATAAGTTTTGTAGTGTAACTTAGTGGTGTAACTTATATACCTAAGTTTTACAGATTAACTTATGTGCATAAGTTGTGGTCAATAACTTATGTATTTCCAAGTTATGCCATGAATTACTTTTGTAAGTTATATAGTTATAACTTGTCTCATAATTAGGACAAGTACAAGTTCACTATATACTAGAATATCTGAAAAGAATCAATTCTTATTACTAGCGATATGTGATATAATTGAGCAACATGTAAGCTTTTCATATTATACCTATGGTATTGTGTTTGAAGGAATCCTTATCTTTGCACCTTTTTAAACTTGTTAGGGTATTAAACTTCCAAATTCTAGAACAACATGGTACAACTGGTATAATTTTCAACTTCAGCTATTAATGTTTGTTTTCTTGCTAGCCAACTTAGTTGATTAATGATCTTTAAAAAAAACTTAGTTGATTAACTTACCGATGGTTTTGTGTTTGAAGGAATCCTTATCTTTGCACGTTTTTGAACTTATCATGGCATTAAACTTTCAAATTCTAGAAGAACATGATTTTGTACTTTAGCTTTTTTTTTTTCTTGCTAGCTGACTTGGTTGATCAAATTATTGTACAGAGATACTTATTGTACTTAGTTTTACCTTCAAGATACAACTGAAAATGATGGGAACAAACGCAGCATTGAGCACACAAATGAGGTTTTGTCAGCTAACTTGGAAAACTCAAAACTAGGTAGTAGCTCCACAATGAAAGACTTAAATTTACCTACTCGTAGAATGTCTGGCCTAGGTCATATGACATTTAACTTCTTGCATTTGCTTTTTGTTGACTTGACTACCCTTTTTCTATAAAAGTTTTCTTAAGTTGGTTTGGCCATATTTTCTAGTTGAATTACAATGAAAATAGAGACTCCAAGGAGGACAAGGTCATAGGTAGTTTGTTCTAGTTACATTAATGACTAGAAAATAAGTGACTAAAAAATAGGTGGGAACATGTACTCTTGTTTTCTATGTTATTTTTGAGAAGCTTGGCGGTGAATACTCCTGAATTGCCTATAATTGAGTTCCTTGTTCATTCTTATTTGATATTTGAGTCTTTTCAGATAATCTATTCATAAGCATTTCTTTTTTCTAAATAGATTAATTAATTTGTTGTACTTATTTGCACACAACTTGTTTGTACGAAGTATGAACTATCCTAATATTTTCTTACGTTGACCTTAGTTTATTAAATTATATGCATGTATCTTGTATATTATAATTATTATGTTGAAGTTTATGTATTAAGTCATAACTTTTTATTTAACTTTTTTCATATAACTTGTAGTTATTAATTTTATGTCTAACTTTTTGCACATAACTTTTATATCTAACTTTTTGCACAGCCATGTTGAATATCTGTCGGCCCCTAGTTTTTTAGGGTCCATCAGGCATCATATGTCGATCCCCTCGGATCAAGAGGCGACACGCACAAGTACACAAGATTGATATCAAAAAGCATACTTTTATTGCTAATGGGAAAACATGATACATGGTTCGGGTTTACATAGCTTGGGCCACTGGGCCTTATATTGAATATCGAGTTCTAAGACAGCGGTCCTATACTATTATGGCTCCATTCCTACAGGGCAACTTGGAGTGCGGACAAAACCCCTAGCGTATTCCTATATCACATACATCGTAGTCCTAAGTGTAGTCCTAGCGTAGCTTCTTCGTGAAGTCGCGTGGCTCCGTCTTCTTCATGTATCTTCTAGGTGTCCTATCCTTGGGTAGCTCCAGTAGTCCATCTTGGTGTATACTCTCGATCAGCTTCATCCTCGGATATACTCCTGCAGCGCCCTGCCTAAAAACATAGGGAGAGGGGGGTTGAGTACATACGTACTCAGCAAGCCCTAACTTTGGGTGGATGGAAGTTAAATGTGTAGTAGTTATAATTATAGGTTGGGCCCTGGTAGGGTATTCACCATCCTCACCAGTTCCCGAATTAAGTTATGGTTACCAAATCATTAATACGTCTTACCGGATTATCCATTGTTGTTGTAGTCTAATCATAGCGTCTCATCCCTTATCCGCCCATTCCAAGGACGTGGCTATTCGAATAGATTCGGGTAAAACTTCTGCAGAGGCGTACAAATTTCCCCACATGATAGGCGTAGTCCGACACCATCGTCATGGCTTAGACAGGCCTAACGAGAACTTCGTACCCGATAGTATGCGACCTTAGATATCCATATGAATCCACTACGGCGCTCGGGGGGTTGGAAACACACATCACATATCACAAGGGAGACACCATGTCTCAATTCTCAAAATATATAAGGGCTCGAACACGGCCAAAAATCTCAAGGGCTTAACGTGGAGGATCACATAGCAACCACGTCCAACCGTGCCATGGAAGATCACACAAAGATCCATGCCTTCTCCCCGCTCTACCGTTTGCCTACACCGGCCCCCTAAGTGGAAACATACTTCAACCTAACGGGTGTGAGATCCAACCTACCCATATAGGCATGTGGCTGTATGAAAATGTCACACGAGGGATGAATAAGAGACTATGAACCGGTCCTTAGGGGTGACTAAAACAGGTATCTCCGAGGATATCCTTCGCAGTAATATCCGCCAAGTAATCTACACCTAGATTACCCCTACCCGTTCAAGTCATAGCATATGTAATCATAATATCTCATTATCACTTTATCACATTATCATCTTGTCATATCATATTTGTTCTCATTTTCTTTCTTTAATCATTATCATGGTAAGGTTATTATAGGGTAGAGGGATGGTAGAAGGGTGGAAATTAGGACTTGCCTCCGCTCGCTGTCGAGTATATCCAAGGGTCTTGATTCCTTCGCTTCTATCTCCAGTGTCTTGATGTAGCGGTACTTCGTCTTGGTGTAGTAGTAATCCTTTAGAGTCTTGACATCACCATGCTTCAGGGATCCATCGGGTCCTTGTACGTCTTCTAGTCTACGCGATCTATTGCTTGACAAACAAAAGAGCAAAACCAAACAATGCATACACAACAAGCATAATTAAACCAAAACAAGAAGAGGGATCCTAACGGGGTTGGTTGTAGGTGATGGAAAGGTTTATTCTAATTCTATCATTACTATGTGAACTTGAAGTAAGAGGTGGGTGAAGGTTATCTAATGGAAAACCAGGCCATATTATTATCTTTCACTATTATGTAAACCTGAAAAGAGAAGGCTTGACCAAGTCACCATAGACAGCTTGACCTACTTCTATAGGTCCACTAGGATTTGGCGGGGCTAGCTAGGTGGGTTCACGTATATGTACAACTATACGCAAAGATGGGGTTTATGTGGTTGGTACGGGGATACGTAGTTATATACCCGCACATAGGGTTTAGGCTAGCTATATATGGATAGGTGGTGGCTAAGGTTGGTGGCATGTATGCGGACGCATATACGCTGAGGGTTAGATTAGTGACGCATACGCACATGCATATGTATGCGTCTTGGGTTAGGTTAGGATAAAAGGGGTGGAAGGTAGGGTTAGCCACACATTGGTATATGCCCTAATATATATATAATTGTATATACAGGACATACCATGTATGTGTGTATATATACGGGGTTAGCTATTACTACGGCGAAGGGTTATGACTAAGATTAATTATGGTGGTGCGGAGTTAGCCTCACAGAGGTGTGTCCGGTTATCGGACATGTCCGTGCGTGTGTTTGTATGTAGGTGTACGTATTTTCGGTGATTGGGTACGGACATGTCGGAGCATATGACATGTCACAAAACCTACTCACCCTAATAGGAATGTGGTTAGCTAACATTACAGGCGACTATTACTACGGTTAGCATTTATATTAATTAAAGCGGGTTAGCACTAATTATAACAGAAAGAGAGCAAACAAATATTACTAGAATTTAAGTGGGCACCAAAATTAGAATGAATAATGTGGATAAATAGGGTATGATTTTAGAAGAATTTTGGTGGTGGAATTTCTAGAATCGAGATTGGAATGGAGGAGATATGAATTTCCAAAGTTATAATACGATAAACATAATTGAATTTATCTTTGGAAAGTATTTCTGGAAAATGGAGTGATGGAAATGAGTGGGAAAATATTGGGTGGAGTCTGGGGTGTACCTAGTTTATTTAGGAATTTTCTGGGAATTTTCTGGACAAGGGAAAATAGATATTTACTCCCCTATGTACACTTCTCGGGTGGCCGTAGCAATTTCCTATTGGCTGACGCAGGGGGGGTCCAGCCTGATGGGTCAGCTGCTGCTGGTACTGTGCTCGTGGTCTGTGAGCCGATCTGGTGGACTGCTCCTGCCCTCTCTCTATTTCATGTGCACCAGGTCTATACGGTAGAGAAGAAATGAGTGGAGGCCCTTTTTCTATGACGCGCGGGGTCCACAAGGTATGGTGGCCTCCGCCCATTGGTCCAGCAATGTGGAATTGGGCATCGGATGCCTGCCGTTCGTCCTTCTCGCGCAGAGAACAGAGAGAAAAGGGAGAGATGGGAAAGGTTTGCTGCTGCTGCCAGGTGGGTCCAACTGGCGAGGTGTCGCCCTCCCGTTGGATGGTGGCATGGAGTGGGCGGCCTCTGATGCCTTTGGTCCGCTCGTTCCTGTTCGTCATTCTCCTCGGGCGGAAGCAGAACGGAACGAGAGAGAGAGAGAGAGAGAGAGAGAGAGAGAGAGAGAGAGGATGGTGGAGAGCGGAGCACCAACTCCGGCAGCGGCGGCGGCGACGCTTGCCACCAGGACTGGGTCGGCTGGAGGGCAGAGAGCGTGGGGTGTGGGCGTGCCGGTGGCAGACGCGAGCACAGAGGTGCTCTGCTGGCGGAGCAGCGGGGCTCCAGCGGGGCGAGCTGCTGGGCAAGGCAATGGTGGCGTCGGCGTTCCACTCAGGCAGGGAGACTGTCCGGCTCCGGTGAGATGCGCGGGGCGGGGTGGCTCCCGGCATCCTGGCGGCCGTGCTTCGACGGGAAGGAGGCAAGGCAGAGTAGGAGAAGAAAGAAGAGGGGGAGGTGGAGAGGATGGAGTTCGGGTCAGCGGGAAGGGGAGAGCTGGTGCTCGAGCTCGGTGATGTCGCAATGGCGAGATGGCCACGGCTATTTATAGCCGGCGAGGTCACACAGTAGGGCGGCGGCCATGGAAAATATCTCCGCGGTGAGCTCCGTGGAGGGGGATAAGTTCGACGCGCAGTAAGGCAGTTCGTGGAGATATTTTCGGTGGCCATGGCAAGGGAGCTCGACGACATCGCAGAGAGTCGGTTCGGCACAGTGGGCGTGCATCGTACGCGGTATTCGCGTCGTCAGCTGGAGGTAGAAGACGATGCTGACGTGCGGACCCCACCTGTAAGTGTCAAGAGGAGGAGAACAGAGGAGGGCTGCTAGGCTTGCTGCCGCTGCTGCCGTTGCTGGGCCGTGCGGCCTTCATCGGCCCATGGGAAAGGAAGGAGGGAAGGGAGTGGTGCCTGCTGCTAGGCTGCTGTGCGGGCCTGCACGGCCCAAGAGAAAGGGAGGAGGAAGGGAAGTGGGCTCACGCGCTGGGCTTGTCCAGCCAGTGACCAATAGGCCTAGGGGCTCAGGCCGGCCCAGGCTGGAGAGGGGGAGGCGGGCCGCGGCTGCGGGCCAGTAGAGGAGGGAGGCAAGAGATTGAGCCCGAGTGGCCTTTTCCCATTTACTGATTGCTTTTTCATTTTCCCAGAAAATAAACTATGGCACAATTGAGATGGATTGGATTCAAGGTATGTGATGGAAGATTTGAGGAAGAGGTCAAGGATAGATCAAGGGATTTTATGTGGAGGGAAAATCAAGGATGTCGGAAAGAGATCAAGGAGGATTTATTTGGTGCCAAAATAAATTCTAGAAAGCAAACACTCAATCAAGCAATCATACATTCAAACAATCATAGCAAACATTAAACATGACAAGCACTCGATTAAAATGCATATGGTGAATTTTAACGCAAGAGTTTTGGAAAAGAATTTTAAGTATGGTTTTGATGGAAAGTAATCAAGTTTTAATTTGTTGTAAATTATAAAAAGTTTAAATTTTTAGTGATTTTTAAAATGATGCAAAAACACGGGTGTTACAAGTCTACCCCACTTAGAATGAATCTCGTCCCCGAGATTCGAGAAGACTAGAGGGAGAAACCTAGGGAGGAGAGAAAAACTAAGGTGGAGAGAAAACTAATCGCGATTTCCTATTTATCTTACCGTACCATCTTCCATCTTCCCGAGAGGTCTTCAGTCTTCCATCGATCTTGGATCCTACGGGTTGTCTTGTCGTGCTTCTTAAGATCTTCTTGTAGTATCCTTTGTCATACCATCTTCTTCTTCTTCTGACAACTTCTAGGTCCTCGAGGGCTACCCCACTTGGAAAATTTGATTTTCCGGTGTTCTCAAATTTTTGCATATCACCCTTTTTATTTTCTTTTCCTCATAGCTATCATTATGAGCTGTAATACTACCCCACTTAGATGATTTAGTCTTCTATGATTCACCCTTTGTTCTTCTTCTAAGCTATCTGGCTTTATGGTGATAATAATCTTGTTTCATTTCTTTTGAGCAACAATCACAGTATCTTGGGGTTCCATTTCTCATCAAGAAATCTGTACTATTATCTTCTTAGGATTCCACTTCTCATCTAGAATTCTTCTTTGTCCTTGACTTGTTCTTGACCTGTTTCCGCCCTATCTAGTTCATGGGGTCCGGGTCTACCCCACTTAGAAGATTTTGCCCTAAATCTTCTATTATTATCTTGAGATATTTCTAGGCTGATATTATTATGGCCTCTTGGCATATCATGTTCTGATTCATTTCTATTTCATACCGCCTTCATTTGTTAGGCGGCATTTCATGCATAAGTAGGTCATTCCAATGAGAAAAATCACAAATATTACGGGACCGTGATCACATTAATTCAAACATAGCGGGGGTTATAATCGTCAGGGGAGGAGGGAGGATGCAACTAGGCTACAAGTACATCTCCCTAAGATAACTAATCCACCTCGTCGAGTTGGGTGGATGCGATCCTGGGCGTCAGTCGTCCTGCTACTGAGATGGGGTGTGGGTCGGCTTCTTCTCTTGGCAGTGGTTGAGTGAGTGGAATGAGAGACTCGATGTCGTAGGCCTCTGATGGTGGCGGCGTTGGCGGGGCTGCAGGGTCCAGTCTTCCTCTTCCTGGAGGGTAGACAGGGGTTCCTTCCAGGATGATGGGCTCTTGCCCGACCATGGCGAACATCCTTCTTCGGGGCCTGGTGACGAGGTAGGCGTCCTTCACCGCTTTGGGCGTGGCGGTCTTCTGGCTTCCTTCGGGCTTCGGCGAGAGTGGTCTCGTGGCTTTGGGCGGCGGCTACATGGGCTTGGGCTGCGGCGAAGTCTTCTTGGAGCTTGCGGACGGAGATCTCGGCGTCAGTCTCCTCGTCAAGGGTCTTCATGCAGATGGTCACAAACTCCATGATGGGGTGATCCTTGTAGGTCCAGCGCGCCAGTGTCGTAGGGGCTTGGCGGGCGGCGGCTTGGTAGGCGTCCGTGAAGCGAAATCCGGTGATAGTCGTACTCCAGGCGTTGGTGATGTCGGGGAGGCCTCCACTCTTGGTGATGTAGATGGTGACCTCACAATGCTCGTTGCCATGCTTTTCATACGTGCGGCCTTCACACACTAGGCGCTACGGGATGCCAAGTATTTGCATGGTATTGCGAGAAGCCGGGAAAGCCCAGGGGTGTTGATCCAGACTTCGGCCATTCTTGGCTAGGGGCTTGGTGGTAATGGCTTGTGGGTGGATAGTAAGATGTAAGGTTGTGAGAGGGGGCGAAAGGCTAGCAATGGGATGATTGGAGTAGGATGGTGAGTAAAGGTGGAGGGGTACTCCTTTTATAGTGAGTCGGAGTGAGGCTTGCATGGGACGCTTTGACTGGTCTTCAGGTGTGCGGTGGAAGGAAGTGGAGCGGGTGTGGGTTCCATGACACAGTGGGATGCTGTGGCGGGGTGTAGCCTTGATGACCGTGCTATGGTGGTGTAGCCTTGGTGATTGTACGGTGGCGGTGTAGTCTTGACGACTGTGCAACGTAGGTGTCGTCGAGTTGTAGTGTATATCCCAGGTGAGAGGGTGATTTCTTGGCCACATATATTATTTTTTCTTCATTTTTCCTCAATAATTTTGGAAAATTTCTAGTGCCAGCATAATTCTCCAAATATTATTCCAACTTCTTCAATTCAACAAGTAGCTTAACGTCTTTCATATGGTAGTGGATGCATTACAATGATATACAAAATTGTAAATCCAATGAGGGGAGGGATTAGGATAGCCAGAAGGGTAGCAACGAACACTTCTTCCTCTGGGTCCATCTCGTAGGCTTCAACTTCTGTTTTCTGATGGTATACTTCAAATTCTTTGTTGTCTTCCTCGGCAATCTTCGGCTTGTATCCTGGCTTCTTCTTGAAGTAATCCACTTGGTCGGCACTTGATTGTGGGTAATTTTCTTTGATAGTAGGGTGATCGGGGGTGTTTTGGATGATAGAAGGGGCAGCTGGGGCTTTTATAGGCGATCGTTGGCAGAGTTGGGGGGGTGAGTGCGCGGCTGGGGCGCGCGATCAACGGCGAGCATCACGGCATAGGGGTGGGGGACCGAGGTGACAAAGACGGCGGCGTCGGTGGTGCTTGATGATGTCGGTCGTGCGTAGGGGACAAAGACGAGCGGTGTCACGGGTCGGTGGCGTGCGGTCACGGTCGTGCGAGAGGACAAAGACGAAGCGGCGGTGGTGCGCGGCAATCGTGGGAGAGGACAGGGCGTAATGGTGGCGGCATGCACGGCGTTCACGGTGTAGCCGTATCTTGTCTTGTATTATTAGCTCCCGTGGTCGTTGATTTGTCTTCTAGATAATCTTCCCTTGACTATACTTGTCTCCTTGATTATTTTCTTCTGACAGTGATTGTCTTCCTAATACTCTTGGGTGATGGTTACCTGCATGTTAGTTTAAAGTCTACTCTACGGGAGGAAAGGATGAGAGACAAGCACAAGGTAAGGAAAACGATCTATTCCTAATAGATAGGGGTAGGGAAAAGAAGCAAAGCAAGGATGAGAAATCTATGGGGTATCTATAACAAAAGCAAACAAGATGCAAGGAAGCAATCAAGGTTTTTCAAGCAAAGTGTATACTACTTTCGCGTAATCTATCTATAGGAGCACTCCAAGTCTAAACTCTATGCCACTCTATCTATACTACTCGAAATTTTGAAGGGGATGAGAAGAGAGAAAAAGCTATTTTTGAAATAGAGGGTCAAGGAGAGGTAAGAATCAAGGGTGAAAAGCAAGATTTTTGAAAATAGTTTTGTAGAAAAAGCGTTTCTAACTAAAATCCAACCTAAGGGTTTGTCCTACAGTCCAAGTATGGCTCTGATACCACTCTGTCGGCCCCTAGTTTTTAGGGTCCATCAGCATCATATGTCGGTCCCCTGGATCGATGGTCGACACGCACAAGTACACAAGATTGATATCAAAAAGCATACTTTTATTGCTAATGGGAAAACATGATACATGGTTCGGGTTTACATAGCTTGGGCCACTGGCCTTATATTGAATATCAGAGTTCTAAGACAGCGGTCCTATACTATTATGGCTCCATTCCTACAGGCAACTTGGAGTGCGGACAAAACCCTAGCGTATTCCTATATCACATACATCGTAGTCCTAAGTGTAGTCCTAGCGTAGCTTCTTCGTGAAGTCGCGTGGCTCCGTCTTCATGTATCTTCTAGGTGTCCTATCCTTGGGTAGCTCCAGTAGTCCATCTTGGTGTATACTCTCGATCGCCTTCATCCTCGGATATACTCTGCAGCGCCACGCCTAAAAACATAGGGAGAGGGGGTTGAGTACATACGTATTTTCGGCAAGCCCTAACTTTGGGTGGATGGAAGTTAAATGTGTAGTAGTTATAATTATAGGTTGGGCCCCGGTAGGGTATTCACCATCCTCACCGGTTCCCGAATTAAGTTATGGTTACCAAATCATTAATACGTCTTACCGTTATCCATTGTTGTTGTAGTCTAATCATAGCGTCTCATCCCCAGGTATACCCCCATTCCAAGGGCGTGGCTATTCGAATAGATTCGGGTAAAACTCTGCGGAGGCGTACAAATTTCCCCACATGATAGACGTAGTCCGACACCATCGTCATGGCTTAGACAGGCCCTAACGAGAACTTCGTGCCCGATAGTATGCGACCTTAGATATCCATATGAATCCACTACGGCGCTCGGGGGTTGGAAACACACATCACATATCACAAGGGAGACACCATGTCTCAATTCTCAAAATATATAAGGGCTCGAACACGGCCAAAAATCTCGAGGGCTTAACGTGGAGGATCACATAGCAACCACGTCCAACCAGGCCATGGAAGATCACACAAAGATCCATGCCTTCTCCCCTCTACCGTTTGCCTACACCGGCCCCCTAAGTGGAAACATACTTCAACCTAACGGGGTGTGAGATCCAGCCTACCCATATAGGCATGTGGTCATGCAGAAATGTCACACGAGGGATGAATAAGAGACTATGAACCGGTCCTTAGGGGTGACTAAAACAGGTATCTCCGACAGGATATCCTTCGCAGTAATATCCGCCAAGTAATCTACACCTAGATTACCCCTACCCGTTTCAAGTCATAGCATATGTAATCATAATATCTCATTATCACTTTATCACATTATCATACTGTCATATCATATTTGTTCTCATTTTCTTTCTTTAATCATTATCATGGTAAGGTTATTATAGGGTAGAGGGATGGTAGAAGGGTGGAAATTAGGACTTGCCTCCGCTCGCTGTCGAGTATATCCAAGGGTCTTGATTCCTTCGCTTCTATCTCCAGTGTCTTGATGTAGCGGTACTTCGTCTTGGTGTAGTAGTAATCCTTTAGAGTCTTGACATCACCATGCTTCAGGGATCCATCGGGTCCTTGTCGTCTTCTAGTCTTACGCGTCTATTGCTTGACAAACAAAAGAGCAAAACCAAACAATGCATACACAACAAGCATAATTAAACCAAAAACAAGAAGAGGGATCCTAACGGGGTTGGTTGTAGGTGATGGAAAGGTTTATTCTAATTCTATCATTACTATGTGAACTTGAAGTAAGAGGTGGGTGAAGGTTATCTAATGGAAAACCAGGCCATATTATTATCTTTCACTATTATGTAAACCCGAAAAGAGAAGGCTTGACCAAGTCACCATAGACGGCTTGACCTACTTCTATAGGTCCACTAGGATTTGGCGGGGCTAGCTAGGTGGGTTCACGTATATGTACAACTATACGCAAAGATGGGGTTTATGTGGTTGGTACGGGGATACGTAGTTATATACCCGCACATAGGGTTTAGGCTAGCTATATATGGATAGGTGGTGGCTAAGGTTGGTGGCATGTATGCGGACGCATATACTGCCGAGGGTTAGATTAGTGACGATACGCGCATGCATGCATATGTATGCGTCTTGGGTTAGGTTAGGATAAAAGGGGTGGAAGGTAGGGTTAGCCACACATTGGTATATGCCCTAATATATATAATATAATTGTATATACAGGACATACCATGTGTGTGTATATATACGGGTTAGCTATTACTACGGCGAAGGGTTATGACTAAGATTAATTATGGTGGTGCGGAGTTAGCCTCACGTAGGTGTGTCCTTGTTATCGGACATGTCCGTGCGTGTGTTTGTATGTAGGTGTAGGTATTTTTCGGTGATTGGGTACGGACATGTCGGAGCATATGACATGTCACAAAACCTACTCACCCTAATAGGAATGTGGTTAGCTAACATTACAGGCGACTATTACTACGGTTAGCATTTATATTAATTAAAGCGGGTTAGCACTAATTATAACGAAAAGAGAGCAAACAAATATTACTAGAATTTAAGTGGGCACCAAAATTAGAATGAATAATGTGGATAAATAGGGTATGATTTTAGAAGAATTTTGGTGGTGGAATTTCTAGAATCGGGATTGGAATGGAGGAGATATGAATTTCCAAAGTTATAATACGATAAACATAATTGAATTTATCTTTGGAAAGTATTTCTGGAAAATGGAGTGATGGAAATGAGTGGGAAAATATTGGGTGGAGTCTGGGGTGTACCTAGTTTATTTAGGAATTTTCTGGGAATTTTCTGGACAAGGGAAAATAGATATTTACTCCCCCATGTACACTTCTCGGGTGGCCGTAGCAATTTCCTATTGGCTGACGCAGGGGGGGTCCAGCCTGATGGGTCAGCTGCTGCTGGTACTGTGCTCGTGGTCTGTGAGCCGATCTGGTGGACTGCTCCTGCCCTCTCTCTATTTCATGTGCACCAGGTCTATACGGTAGAGAAGAAATGAGTGGAGGCCCTTTTTCTATGACGCGCGGGGTCCACAAGGTATGGTGGCCTCCGCCCATTGGTCCAGCAATGTGGAATTGGGCATCGGATGCCTGCCGTTCGTCCTTCTCGCGCAGAGAACAGAGAGAAAAGGGAGAGATGGGAAAGGTTTGCTGCTGCTGCCAGGTGGGTCCAACTGGCGAGGTGTCGCCCTCCCGTTGGATGGTGGCATGGAGTGGGCGGCCTCTGATGCCTTTGGTCCGCTCGTTCCTGTTCGTCATTCTCCTCGGGCGGAAGCAGAACGGAACGAGAGAGAGAGAGAGAGAGAGAGAGAGAGAGAGAGAGAGGTGGTGGAGAGCGGAGCACCAACTCCGGCAGCGGCGGCGGCGACGCTTGCCACCAGGACTGGGTCGGCTGGAGGGCAGAGAGCGTGGGGTGTGGGCGTGCCGGTGGCAGACGCGAGCACAGAGGTGCTCTGCTGGCGGAGCAGCGGGGCTCCAGCAGGGGCGAGCTGCTGGGCAAGGCAATGGTGGCGTCGGCGTTCCACTCAGGCAGGGAGACTGTCCGGCTCCGGTGAGATGCGCGGGGCGGGGTGGCTCCCGGCATCCTGGCGGCCGTGCTTCGACGGGAAGGAGGCAAGGCAGAGTAGGAGAAAAGAAAGAAGAGGGGAGGTGGAGAGGATGGAGTTCGGGTCAGCGGGAAGGGGAGAGCTGGTGCTCGAGCTCGGTGATGTCGCAATGGCGAGATGGCCACGGCTATTTATAGCCGGCGAGGTCACACAGTAGGGCGGCGGCCATGGAAAATATCTCCGCGGTGAGCTCCGTGGAGGGGGATAAGTTCGACGCGCAGTAAGGCGGTTCGTGGAGATATTTTCGGTGGCCATGGCAAGGGAGCTCGACGACATCGCAGAGAGTCGGTTCGGCACAGTGGGCGTGCATCGTACGCGGTATTCGCGTCGTCAGCTGGAGGTAGAAGACGATGCTAACGTGCGGACCCCACCTGTAAGTGTCAAGAGGAGGAGAACAGAGGAGGGCTGCTAGGCTTGCTGCCGCTGCTGCCGTTGCTGGGCCGTGCGGCCTTCATCGGCCCATGGGAAAGGAAGGAGGGAAGGGAGTGGTGCCTGCTGCTAGGCTGCTGTGCGGGCCTGCACGGCCCAAGAGAAAGGGAGGAGGAAGGGAAGTGGGCTCACGCGCTGGGCTTGTCCGGCCAGTGACCAATAGGCCTAGGGGCTCAGGCCGGCCCAGGCTGGAGAGGGGGAGGCGGGCCGCGGCTGCGGGCCAGTAGAGGAGGGAGGCAAGAGATTGAGCCCGAGTGGCCTTTTCCCATTTACTGATTGCTTTTTCATTTTCCCAGAAAATAAACTATGGCACAATTGAGATGGATTGGATTCAAGGTATGTGATGGAAGATTTGAGGAAGAGGTCAAGGATAGATCAAGGGATTTTATGTGGAGGGAAAATCAAGGATGTCGGAAAGAGATCAAGGAGGATTTATTTGGTGCCAAAATAAATTCTAGAAAGCAAACACTCAATCAAGCAATCATACATTCAAACAATCATAGCAAACATTAAACATGACAAGCACTCGATTAAAATGCATATGGTGAATTTTAACGCAAGGGTTTTGGAAAAGAATTTTAAGTATGGTTTTGATGGAAAGTAATCAAGTTTTAATTTGTTGTAAATTATAAAAAGTTTAAATTTTTAGTGATTTTTAAAATGATGCAAAAACACGGGTGTTACAATATCATAGTTACAGAGACACAAATGTAACTACAACCCAGAGATGTGGAATGTCATGGTTACACAAGAGAAGACATGATGCTGAATATCATAGTTGCACTAGCTATGAGAGTTATTACGTAACCTGTTATGTAGGTTTTCATCGTCTTATGAAATTTATTGTGTAGTATAGGTGTAAAAGTTACTTTTATTTTGCTTTCCCACCCTTTTTTAAACCCTTTTTCCATGTCCCCGAATGATTAGTTTCTTAAATAAAGAAATTTCTGATGGAACCTATAGAGAATGTAATGTTCTCACAACTGTTCTCGATTTTAATTTGCACATGGGTCTCAGCTAGAAAAAAGGAAAAATAATGTTGTAAAACTTAGCAGCTTAACTTATCGCTCAAAGTTATATTGTGTAACTCGGTGTAGGTTATGCGCATGTGATTTTCAAAAAAAACAAAAAGAAAATGTATACGCATGTGATTTTCAAAAAAAGAAAAAGAAAATGTTGACACACGCGAAAGGGAAATTGCGTCTGCTGGAGCGCTAAAAGATAAAAAAGAGAGGCCGTGCAGACTCGTACATCCCAAACCATCCAAAAAAAAAAAAGAAATAGGTGGGATGGATGCTTACTTAAAAAGGAAAGCCCCAGAATTGGTCGGATCGCTCGCCGATTCAAATCGAGTGAACGTTCGCCAATTAGCTGGCCCTAGAAAGAAGCCTGAAATGTTTTTTTTTTTTCAATCTATATAGGAGAAAAAAATAACAAAGAAAAAAACATAGGAGGATTCGTAGAGAAAGCAAAAAGCAATGAGGTGACCTCGAACACTTGAGAATGTTCACATCCGAAATAATTTGCTTCCTTTATTGTCCAAGAAATCCCATTTCTCTCTTATCTCATCTCCTTATAGACACACACACACACACATATATATATATATATATATATATATATATATATATATATATATATATATATATAGGGTGGCGGCCATCCAGAAATTAGTCATAGAATAAGTTATTGGGTAGCCAGGCCAACCTGACCGCACCCCTGATGCCAATCGGATCCAGCCGGCCACCCCCAAAGCATTACTGCTTTTTTCTTGGGGCCACCTCGCTAGCTCGGCTGATGCATGCATGCGGGATCAACGCTAAAGGTAATTGCAGTAATTAATGTCGCCAGCTGTTTGGAACTTTCACCCTTCACGTTGCCATGCATGCAATCGTGTACAGAGATGTGTTACGAGAATATACATAAACCTGGTTACGAGAAACTAGTATAAACTTGCATGCAAGTTTTACGAGAATACTAAAATCAAATACAAACCTATCATATTAGGTAGTTACGAGAAACTAGCATGATCGAGACCAATTTACCGTAACTAACTATGGTAATGATTGTTAGATTTACCACACCTATGATTTACGAGAATTTAATGTAATTTACGAGAATGAACCTTGAATGTGTGAGTTACTATAATGCACATGCCCTCCTGTCTTTGTGAATTTGATATCATGATTTACGACAAACTTTATACATGATTTACTAGAATCTATGTCCTCGAATAAGATTTACTAGAATCTATGTTTCTCTAGCTTCTAGTTACGATAATCTATTTAATATAATTTTTGGAATATATGTCACTTGCAAATATTGAATTATGTTGTCGTGTTCAAAAGGTGGGGAGAAATTAAACAAATGCTCCGTAAAAACAACAAAAATAAAATCCAGTACAAGTTTGACTAATCGCTAGCAGGGGTGTGTCTATAGTCTAGTAATTTACTATAGTATATTAGTCAAACTTCATGGCTATAGTAATTTACTAAAATTTGGACACAAATGTGCCATGACACATTTACGATAAGGCCGCGAAGGGCCTTGCGGCCAGTTAGGAAGGCACCGCCGCCGCCGCTTCTGCAATCCGCGCAGGCCGCGGAGGAGATATACGCGCGGGCTCGGCCACGCCGCCGCCGAGGTCCGCCATCCGCGTTACGCCTCGCGTAGACCTGGGCGTCGCCCTTGACATTGGTCTTTCCGGCACCTCGCTGATCTTCTGCATCGCTCCATGACGAGGTCGTGCTGGCATTCTCGTAGGCATGGCGCTCGGGCTCGCTTGGCGACGCGGCACTTGTTGAGCGGGATGAGGAGATGCGCGCACTGGCCGCGAGCGGCACCCGGCCTCCGCCATCTTCGCCTCCGTCGTCGGATCTGGGGCATCGAGGAGCCGAGCCCACGCCGGCCGCCGTGTGTTGGGAGCAAGATGACACTGCGTCGCTGCCGAAGGGGCTGCTGTCCGCACGGGGAGGGCCGCCGAGGGTCGCCGTGGCGCCGACTCGAGCCGCATCGCCGCCGGGGCGTCTGCGCGATGCGGGCTGCGCTGTCGCCCATCCATGCGCAGAAAGGCACGCTGTTGCCTCGATGCAGACATCATCAGTTCGTCGGGGTCATTGTGACCATCGCCATCCACCTGCAACAGGTGAGGAGGCTGCCGCCGCGAGGAAGAAGGTACCGCCGACGGGATGCAACAGCTGTTTCTTTTTGCGAGTGGTATATATGCGGGTGCAAAAAGAAACCAACGACTGATCAGCGGGATTAAATGCTGGCTTAATTCGATGGGACCAGAGCCAAGAAAATTAGCTCCGTCATTGGGTGAACCGCACGCACCGCATCGGTGCGCACATGCGAATTTATTCTGTAGCCAGCTATAGGATATATATATATATATATATATATATATATATATATATATATATATATATATATATATATATATATATATATATATATATATATATATATATGTCAAAATTTTCTGTAGAGCATCTCCAATAGTTTAAAAATGCTATATTAATGAGTTCCCTAAGTGATTTGAAAAAAGTTGAGAACACATTTGTTTTATTCCTCTAACCGTTTTCAAAATATCGCTCTTAAAATATAGAAGACAATTTTGCAACATAAATCTTAGACTATTTGCAAATCACACTAACCACTTTTATACCTTTTCTTTCTGGTACATTTCAATTGGAAACCATATCCTACTCCTTATTTCCCTCCCATCCTTCCACCTCCAGATCAGCTGATTGATACACACATGTATTTCTACACTACCAGATCGATTCTATTGGAGTGTGTTTTTTTCCAATCTTAAGATCAAGACATGTTTTTTTGGTCAAATCCACAAAGTAACGATTTCATAGTCTTTGCCTCATCAATATCTTGTCCCTTAAAAGTTTCATATGCTTCAACTAGATGTGGCACAACCCCTTTTATTTGACCTTCTTCTTTCGGCCCTATTTAGGATCATAGCCAATGTGTCAACCATTGTTAAACTCAATAGGTGAAAGTGGACCTCCTCATCTAAGGCCTTTCTTAGTTTGAAAGTAAGGTCCCAGTACCACCTTGAACAAAAGTTTTGATCCAATTACATCGAATTAGATCAAATCCTTCCATTCTCAACGTCTATCGGACAAAATCCCATCTTGTATACTTTATCCTAAGCTTTTCCAAAATTGATCTTAAATTCTCTTGTTTCGCTCAACCGAACCGTTTCCATTCCATGCTTTGGCTTCCTGTCGCATTTTGATTTCTTCTGCTGGATGGACATTCGGGCTATTTGGTTGTCTATTTGGAGCCCGGCCGGGGCTTTGGGAAGCCGCCGACCACCCTCTAGCCTGGCTCCAAGAAAACGGGGGAGCCACCATTTTTTCTCGAGCTAGGCTTAATCGGTTCCACGGTCTCCAATCCCGTAACCCTCAGTCCTTCGCATGCTGTCGAGTAGAGAAGGCTTGCGAGCTCCTCCTACTCCTTCTCTCCACCGGAGCGCCTGATCACCACCCACCAGAGCACCCCTACTCGTCCTCCCCATTGGTGGTTTTCTACTGCTCCTCCCTACCAGAGCACCTGGCCACAAACCCGCTGGAGGTCCCCTGCTCGTCCTCCCCATAGGCGATCCATTGCTCCTCCCCATCGGAGCGGTCCACCCCGTCTGGGAGCCATGTGCGGGAAGGGATAAACAACACATGCGTGGCCAGAGCGCCTAGCCACCACCCCGTTTGGGAGCCATGGGTGGCGGTGACCAATTGGGCCCCAATGAGCTCCTTCCCCACCCTTCAAGCAGGAGCTGGCTCATGTGCACGCTACTGATTCCATGGAGATTGCTGAACTAATACTCGGCCTCAACGCCGCGAAGGCCTTGCATAGGTCCGATGCTAGCATCCGCCCCAATGAAAACAACGGTAACCTCAAATGGCTTGAAGCTATGTGCGGCGCTCTCGACGTAGATCTAGGCCCGATGAGGAGCTACGGTGCACAGGGCGACCGAGCTACATGTGGTCGAGGCTGATGTCCTCCTCCTCCTCTATCCGTGGACTCCAGCATGGCATCCAGTAGCAAGCCCACCGCCAGTGAGGGTGCCTACCACCTGTCTATGAAAATATCTCAAAGGGGTAAAGTTACGGGTTCAAAAAGAGGTGATTATACAAAGCAAATCAGCAACTAAACACATCATTTGTTAGTCAGACTTAAATAATGTAAGCAACCAAATAGCTGGGAGTGGCTTGCTGGGACAAGCTAAAATTGGCCAGACTAGAAATAAGCTAGGAACCAAATATCACGACTGTATTATTAAAAAAAATAAAATAAAATAAAAGATAAATCTGCAGCAACGTGTATGACGTAACACTAGTCTTTGTCAAAGTCTTCGTCAAGTAGGTATTTAGTTGTTCAATCATATCAATTGACCATAACCACTACCGCCTAGTGCCTGCACAGTTTTCTCTGAAGAAAGAAGAGTGCACACACTGTGCGCCCCAATAACTTCTCACTTTCTCAGGCAAGGCTGCCAAACCTTGTCGTGAATTTCTAGGATGTTCCCACTAGTGATTAAGAATTTTTCCACAATGGAGATAGGCTTTATTTTTTCCTTAAAAAAAGGAGTTTCCGATCAATGATTACATTCCACAGAAGTGTTTTTTTTTTTAATTTCTATGATTTACATGTAACTCGTGTCTCGTGAGCATTAATATGGAGATTCTAGAGAAATATCTAATTACTTAATTAGTTGTAGAAAATGACAGTTCCATGTACAGTACAGTTGGTGTATTTCATAAGCAGCCCTCTTATATTACGCTCATCTCCGTACTTGCGCACGATATTGTCCTCACTAAAGATTAGTACATCATTCTACATTTCCTGAGCGCCTTTTGAATCGGAAAAATGTGTAGGGGTACTGGAGGTAGGCTGAGCAACGTTTCTAGCACGCACGCACGACGACGACGACTCGCCTTTCCGGTCTCGATGGATGTGTGAAAACACTTCCTAACAAAGCTCTAAGAAGGAATAGACTGAACCAACGATCACGCCTATGAGCAAATCAAAGAAAGCGACCAGAGTGCTTCATACGTTTCAAAATTCATTCAAATAGAGCACGTACTAGTCATCACTATATATACCCACCTCGATCTCCAGCACACCACACCACAGCACATGCATCCCAGTGCAACCACACTGAGCAACAAACTGCACGTACAGTAACTCCTTTTTTTAGATAATGACGTACAGTAACTCCTAAACACTACAATGGCGACCATCCACGCAAATCTATTGAGGTTGCTATGCACACGAACAATAAGGCAAGCAACAACAGTTCTCTTGTTGCTCGTCGTCGTTCTGCACGCGGGCGGCACAGTGGAGCATCACGGCGGCCGGCTGGTGTCGTCATCTCTAATAAGGTCTCAGGAAGAAGCCCTCCTCCGGTGGAAGTCGACACTGCTGCAAAGCAGCAGCAGCAGGGCCCAGGCGCTGCTGGACTCATGGCAGCCAGGTTCGAGCCCGTGCAACGGCAACTGGACTGGCATCGCCTGCAGCGTCGACCATGACCACCGCCAGCGCCGCACACCACCGAGGGTGGTCACCAGCATGTCCTTGCCAGAGGCCGGCATCAGTGGAAGCCTCGGTGAGCTCAACTTCTCCGCCCTCCCGTTCCTCCGGTCCATCAACCTCAGCTACAACAGCCTCACCGGAGGAATACCCCCGGCCATCACGTCCCTAACCGCGCTCTCCTACCTCGACCTCACTAGCAACTCGCTCCATGGACCAATACCACCGGAGATCGGTCGCATGGGACGCCTTCGACTGCTATGGCTATCTGAGAACAACCTCACAGGATACATCCCCGCGTCCCTCGGGAACCTGACCATGCTGACTGACATTAGCGTCCTCCAAAACACACTGGTCGGGACCATCCCGGAGGAGCTCGGGAAGCTCACGCGCCTAGAGGCCATGGAGCTCAGCGGCACCTTGTTGAGCGGCGCCATACCAGACAGCTTAGGCAACCTGACCAGACTACGCATCCTGCACCTCTACGAAAACCAGCTGTCGGGGCCTATACCATCATCTATAGGCAACCTCCTCAACCTTGTTGATCTTGAGCTTGCCATAAATCGCTTAAGCGGCGAAATTCCAGTCTCCTTGGCAAATCTCACTCAGCTCCAGCTGCTTTACCTCTCTGTCAATCAGCTCACAGGTCCAATCCCCCAGCAGATAGGGTTGATGGAAAACCTAAGCCAGCTATCTCTATATACAAACAAGCTAGGAGGCTCGATTCCGCCTAGCTTGGGGAACGCAACCTGGCTAAACTACATTAACCTCTGGGGTAACCAGTTTGTGGGGACCATCCCAAGTGAGATTGGCTATTTGACAGGTCTCACTGACTTGTACCTATGCGAAAACCTCATTTCAGGCTCAATTCCTGCTACTCTTGCCAACGTCACGGGCATGAGAGAGCTACTTCTTTTCTACAACAAGCTGACAGGTTCTCTGCCTCGAGGATTTTATTCTAACCTTACGCAGCTGACCTTGTTCAATCTGAGCAACAACTCCCTCTCGGGCGAATTGCCATCTGATGTGTGCAAAGTGGGGAATAATCTCCAGGAGTTCATCGTTGACACTAACATGTTCACCGGCCCTATCCCGAGAGGCCTGCAAAATTGCACGAGCCTGAAGAGGCTTGACCTATCTGCTAACAAGCTTACAGGAGACATATCAGATTTTGGGCCCTTTCCACACCTCACTGAAGTAAGCTTGTGGGGAAACAATCTTCATGGGCATTTGTCGAAATCCTGGGGTTCAAGCACTAATTTGACCAAATTGATTATGGCAGAAAACATGTTAACGGGAAGCTTGCCATCTGAAATTTCAAACCTAGCGAAGCTAGAGGTACTTATGCTCTACGGCAACAAACTAAAAGGCAACATACCACCAGAACTAGGCAACCTAGCCAACATGTACATGCTCAGCTTATCGGGAAACGAATTTTCAGGTGATATACCACTTGAATTTGGCCAGATGAGTAATCTGCAGTTTCTCGATCTATCTATGAATAAGTTAAATGGGTCAATACCGCAGGAGCTTGGGAGTTGCACTGGGCTACTATCACTGCATATCAATCACAATAGATTGAGTGGAGAATTGCCAGTGTCCTTGGGTAATCTAGGGAACCTGCAGCTTGTGCTAGATTTGAGCAATAACAATTTTACAGGCAGACTTCCCGTGCAGCTCGGGAGCTTAGTTAAGTTGGAGGTATTGAACCTCTCCCACAACCAATTCAATGGGATCATTCCACCCTCCTTTGCTGACATGGCTAGTTTGTCAGCACTTGACGTGTCATACAATAACTTGGAAGGGCCTCTTCCAATAGGGCGACTATTTCATGATGGCTACACGGGATGGTTCCTCCACAATAAAGGTCTCTGTGGCAACATATCGGGCCTTCCAACATGTACTTCAGATATGGATTTGGGGCATCATGACGGAAGAATTCACAGCTTGGCATTAGCTGTTTCCATTCCTTTGTGCATAGCTGTTGTTCTCACAATTTTTGGAGTTATTATGATTATTCACAAGAGAAAAAGATCACATGAAACGATTACTGTAGATACAAGAGATGTGCTTTCAGTGTGGAATTTTGACGGGAAACTAGCTTTTGAGGATATCATTAGGGCAACAGAAAATTTCAGTGAGAGTTACATCATTGGATCAGGTGGGTATGGTACAGTCTATAAAGCTCAACTCCAAGGGGGGAGATTGGTTGCAGTAAAGAGGCTTCATAAAACTGACGACAACATGAATGAGGAAAAGAGATTCATAAGTGAAATCGAGGTGTTGACAAAGATCCGGCACCGAAGCATCGTTAAGCTGTATGGGTATTGCTCCCATCAGCTGTACAAATTTCTAGTTTATGATTACATTGATAGAGGAAGTCTTCATGCAACCTTGGACAATGAGGAGCTAGCAAAGGAACTGAACTGGAAGAGGCGAGTTGCCATTGCTAGAGACATGGCTCAAGCTATATACTATTTGCACCATGAATGCAACCCGCCAGTAGTCCACCGTGACATCACAAGTAGCAACATATTGATTGATGCAAATTTCAAAGCATGTGTTTCAGATTTTGGCATAGCAAGGATTACAAAACCTGATTCATCGAATTGGACTGAATTAGCAGGGACATATGGTTATATAGCCCCAGGTATGTGGTTTGCTTCATTCTGCTTACATATTGCATACACGTTAGATGTAAGTTTCGCAAGACTACGACTATATATTGGTACTTAAAATCTATTAGAAAACTGCTACTGCAACTACCTTGACAGTTTGGTGACATTACTACAAGTTTGCCAAAAACTAATTGTTATTACTCAACATTTCACAAATAGAAAGTTGTCATTTTGCATTAATAGGGTAAGAAAAAAAAGCACGGTTCTGTATACAAAACTGCTCCCAGAAGATGTAGTTATTTTTATAGTTAGGTGTAAATAATTATAGTTTTATGAGAATTTTCTATAGAGTATTATTCTTATTTAAATCTAATTCTTTGCTTCTTTTTTCTGTAGAGCTCTCATACACATCAGTGGTGACAACAAAGTGCGATGTCTACAGCTTTGGTGTTGTGGTGCTTGAGATTGTGATGGGAAGATACCCTAGGGAACTTCAGACCCATCCTTCCGTTGAGACTGCAATGGAAATGTTGGACCAGCGAACACCCTTGCCAACAATGGAGGAGGTAGAAGAAATTGCTTTGCTTGTCCAATTGGCATTTGCTTGTATGCAAACTTCTCCTCACTCAAGACCAGAAATGCAGGATGTCTATCAGAAACTGGCTCGTCACCCCTTCTCATGATGTTATATCCTCATGTACTTACTCTAGAAAAGTGACACAAGAACATGCCAAATATTAGCAATTTAAGGTTTGATAATCTGGGACTGCTTGTATTATTTAATCCTAATTTGTAGACTTAATACTACAGTGGCACTCTATAAAGCCCAATGAGGCAATGTCTGGCGTGGCCACCATGATAATACATCAAAGCAAGATCATATAAATGCGACTATAGATTTTATCTGTTGAATCTTTTCTATTTTCCATACATATTTTATATTGTGAATTATAGCAGAAGTGTAGTGACTTGCACCCTATGTTTAGATAACTGAATTACACATGCATATCAAACTTTCAAAAGCGTTGTGTCGCTTGACCAACTAGGATAATTACATATGAGTCTATTGATGCAAAAGTTGTACCAACATATTTATATTTTAAAAGTACATCCATGCATAGTTATAGCATTTTTTTTTTCTAGCAACAACATATTACATGATTTTTTTTTGTCTAAGTTCAAACTATTTTAAAGCCCACCAAATCGAATTATGCCATATGTTCATGCACCAAGGCAATATTTATTGTTCACCACATCGTTCACTATTTTTTTGACACAAAATACTGTGGAGACCTCACCAACAGTTGGGAATTAAAATTAATTTAACAAATTTTACAGGAGTTTATATAGGAGGTCCCCACGCGTCATTCACTATTTAGCTCTTCATTCTAAATTATAATTCGTTTTGGTTCTTGTATATTCGTAAATTTTACTATATATCTAGATATAACGTATACATATATACATATAGAAAAAAATCTATGTACCAAAAAAAGCCAAAACGACTTTTTTTTTACGCCTCTCATCCGGTATGCATGTAGTATCTGTTAAGTAAAAGCCAAAACGACTTATAATTTGCAACGCTAGCCGTGCATAGTTGTTTCTCCAAAAGTCTTCTTTGCTGATCGATCAAGAAGGAAAAATAGTCGCTCTCGCTGATAGCAGGCTCTTTAAAGTTTCTGAGAAATCTGGCTTAAATTAAAATAGAATGGTTTGAGTTGGCAGTCAAGATAACAATGCAAAAATTGTAGTACAGTAGAGTGTACTCCCTCCGTCCCCCCGCTTTAATCGCCGCTTAAAGCTACAGTCATTTGTCCCGATTTATTTGTCGTCCGCTAGAAGTCCGTAGCCGAGAGTAGTCAGTATCCGCCGCGCCGCCTTATCCCTTTACCCTCTGCCCCGAAAGTGAATGCTGATTTGATTTATTAAAAAATGAGTTTGCACCGAGTGGATGTGAATGCTTTGTGTGGTGTGGTCGCCTAGTTTTTACAAAAAAAGCAACATTAATGGCACATACAACCAAATGTCCGTAAGGTCCATCATTACGTTGGTAGGGATGTTCGGGCTTGCCTTGATTCCTGAAAGCCGTGTCCTCGGCGACAAATATAACGGGACAGAGGGAGTACTATTCATGAAGAAACAAAGAATGTCATTGTCACGTGTTTCTCCTGGAGAAAAAAAAAAAAAAACAACGCATATTGCTTCAGGCTCTTTTAAAAAAAAAAAAAAATTGCTTCGCGAAGGTGAAGAAGGTTTCTGGGCTGTCAACGGTCAACGGAGCGGGGCGTCCTTCAAGGTCCGGCGCGCGACCTCGCCGCCGTCGTCCTCCCCGCTGTCCAGTCTCCGGTCTCCACGACTCCCAGTCCAGGCGGCACCCGTCGGGAGCTCGGTCCAAGGTTCCGCGCCGCGCGATGGGGTGGGCCGCGCGGTTCCTGACGGCGGTGTCGTTCTTGGCCGCGGGGGTCCTCTTCGCGCCCGACGCGCTGCCCTCGGCGGCTCCGGCGCTGCGGCGGCGGCGAGGCTGGTCCACGTCCTCGCCTTCGCCACCGCCTGGGGCGCCGGGCTCTGGGTCACCTTCGTCGGCGGCATCATCATGTTCAAGTAAGCAATGCAAAGCGCTAAGCAAGCAAACGCCGCCGCCGCCGCGTCGATTCGCTGGGACTTGGGGTTTGTTGGCCTGCTAGCTTCATTGGAGGAGGAATCGAAGCATCACTCCCGCGCCGAGCCCTCCTCTACTTCGCCGTCGGCGTGCGCCAGCATTCTCCCAGCCGCCGCAAGGCGCCGGGATCCGGCGACGGGCGAGAGGTTGAGTACAAAACAACTAGGAGCTTTTTCTTTAAAATCAGGGGCCTATCTGCAAAACCGCCGCGACGATGGCGATGGCTTCCGCCGGACTAGGACATCTTCTTCCCCTCCACGATCACTTCGTGTCGTCCCTCCCTTTCCGGCGTCGGCTTCACCGTGCTCTGAGCGCCGAGTCTTAACCACCTGCGGGGCACCGGCCGGGCGGCCACAGCACTCGCACCGTCCCCAAGTCAGAGGAAGGTTGGGAGACGGGGAAAGAGATGCGTTCCACCTGTTTTCCTTGCCGATGCCACTTCACCCAAGCCTCAATGCCTTCCATGGACTGGGTTGAACGCCAAACCTGATGTGCTGCCACTGTCAGCAGCGATTCAAAATCAGTTTCATATTTTCATTGCACAGCAGCACAGCACACATTCTTGAAAGAACCTTGAGGAAAACTCAGTACTTTACATGCTGATTTTGAATTATATTATGGTTGTAGCCTTGAGGAAAACTCAGTACTTTACATGCTGATTTTGAATTATAATATGGTTGTAACCTTGAGGAAAACTCAGGACTTTACATGCTGATTTTGAATTATATTATGGTTGTAGTAAGATGAGAAGCAGCAAGAATTATAAGATTTCTAGTTGCATGGGTCTTTGCTCCTCATGAATTCACTGAGTCAGAGTCTTAATTTGGTAACTATATTAGTCCTGCAAAATCACTGTACAAAAATAGGACTTGCACCTTGAAGATATGTTGGGAAGGAGAATTGGGACGTCTGGAGTACTCTTATGTCATATCGAGACAACTACTATTAGAACATTAGATATAAGCTTGTGGACATTATGATGACTTTGTTCATTGTTTTCTCATTAAACATTCTGAAAGTTCTAGCACCACTGCTGCCATTTTCATGCAATTGGGGTGTTTTTTTTTTCTGTTTATTTGTCGGCTACATATTAGGATTTTTGAGTAATATACGGTGCAGTCTTGGAGTATCGAAGCAATTCCTTTTGCTCAGCTGTTCAAATATACCTTCCATAAATTTTTACACAGTGCTAATATAACACCTTGCTGTAGTGAGAACTAAGAAGTCCACTGGAAAAGTAAAGCCTAGCATATATGTTCTTTTTGCAATACCACCATGTGTGGGTCAGTTATTCCCTTATTAGAACATAGTGTAAATATTGGCGATGTTTTGATAAAATCTTTTCTGAATTCGGCAGATACTTGCCGAGACACCAATTTGGGAGTCTGCAGGGGAAAATGTTCCCGGTTTACTTCATGTTGATATCAGTATGTTCAGCGATATCCGTGGCAGCATTTGCGTACCTGCATCCCTGGAAGACAGCGTCAACCATTGAGCGCTACCAGCTTGGATTCCTTATTTCAGCCCTTGGCTGTAACCTGTCCAACCTTCTGGTCTTCACGCCCATGACTGTTGAGGTGATATACTCTGTTCATGCTCGTCAGCTTTTTGTTTACTTCTCTTGGTATTTGCCAAATAACACACTGTATTATAGTTTGCGTACGCTGTACGCGGTAATCTCAGGACTAATGAGTGCATATTTCTTACTGTTTATTTCCAGTTTTGAGATTAACTACAATAGTATTTGAGGTATGTAAGGGAAAGGGAAGACATTTTGATGAAGATTCATATTGTTATATAGGTTATGACTGCATTTTCTGATTACTAAACCGCTGTGGCACATACCGGAATGCATATATTTGTTCCTGTTTTCTTTTTGGGAATCAGGAGTATACAACTTGTCTAATCACAGAAATTTGGATATTTTCCATTTCCAACAAATGGCCTCTCAAACTTGGCACCGCTAAGATGGGTTTTTGCAGAATTTGTAGTGAGCTGTTGACACTTCGATTTCCCTGCCATTTGTTTTTTCTTTTTCTTTTTTTTCAAGCAGGATCCACTATGTTTTTGTCATTTTAGTGAGCAATCTAGTGTTGGGATTTGGGAGGCAATAATTTAGCTTCTTTTAGAAGCATAGAGGTATGTCTGGCCAGGTGTATGAACATCAGAATATCTGATTGTCTCGAATTTACACTGCAATTTTGCACCTTTTTCTATGCTTTTATATTAGAGAACAAACTTTACAAATGTGATCTCTTGGTTGCTGGAATCTACATTGAGCACAACGCTTTATACTATTCAAGTAGACAGGTAGCCTTTGGTTGGTTAAGCGCAACTACTCTTTCTACCGTCATCGTCATGTTCTTACAGAGTGCTCTGTTGCGCAGATGATGATGAAGAGGCACAAGATGGAGAAGGACCTGGGCATCGGCACCGAGGTCGGGTACTCTAAGAACGCGGAGACTGCGAAGAGGAGCCCCGCACTGGCAGCGATGAACCGGAAGTTTGGGATGATCCACGGGCTGTCGTCGCTGGCCAACATCATGTCCTTCGGCTGCCTGGCTATGCACTCCTGGTACCTCTCCAGCAAGCTCGACCTGTGACCGAGGGCTTTGCCATTACGCGATGCTAGCTCTCTGGTGGCCACAAGAACTTTTAACTTTTATATGGAGAACACGAGTTTCTCTTTGTGAGAAAAAGAAAACTTTGAGATGAGATGTGATATATGTTATGAATTTGAATAATGTACAGAATGTAGGCATATATGATTTCGTTTTGAAATTGTTTACATCAGAAAATTCAAGCCCTGGTTGTCTCTTTGGCCCTGACCAAGATGGTTTGCTGACAGCTGTGGATGTGCAGACGTGCAGTTGTGTACACTTCAGAGTTCAGATAGTCCCCCCGGCTGGATACTATATCCAATGGGCCTACATGTTAGACACTACGGCGGTCCTTTCGTCCACGCAATATGTAGCCCAAAGTCAAGATGGCCTTTCGCGCCACGGCCCATTTCATTCATATGCAATACAAAAATGGAATGGCTGCTATTATTTAAATTTAATCACGATTTTAACCACATCAAATCCAGAGTGCAAATATTAAGCGCTTCTCAATGTATACTATCAAGTATGCTAAACCTCCAAGATTAACCCACGGTAGCAGCAAAACCACAGCCAAAGGCCAATACTATACTCAAAACCAATCCGGGGCTTTCAGAGTAGTATGTAATGATAGGCATAGCATATATGTCAAATGTGGGCATCTAGCAAAATTAGTCTTATTTAAGCTTCAAGTTCAATTCAATTTGAGAGCACCTGAATTTCTACGGAAATCTTTCTTTTGTTATTCGGCATACCATATTGTCCAATTGGGCTTGACTATTATGTATTTTTAACTAACTTTTGCTATGTCAGCGATACACATTAACCTTACAAACATTGGAAGATTGAAGTGTTCCTTAAAAGATGGTTGTCTCTTGTGCTTAATCGCCAGCACGACAAGCTATTTTTCAGTGATTTATTTGTAGGTGAGACATGTTGAGAGAGACAAGAAAAAATAACATATCTACTGGGGTGTCAGCATCGAGTGAAAAAAAGAAGGGAAAATGTCTCCACGGCAAACATCTCGATGAGTGACGAGAGCCTGTTTCGAACACAGAAATAAGTTCATTTTCAGAAGCGGGGGTTGAAACCGCGGTCCATACTCAGGGTGCCAACTGTTTCGAAACAGGTGGAGCCAACGCTTAAATCTCACGCGGACTTTTGGAACAAGCAAGGCCAGCAGACGCTCTTGCCTGCAGCTGGGAAATAAAGAACCTCCGACGACCGAGACTGTAGCCTTCAATCTTCAGTTCTTCATCTTCACCTCACCTCGCCGAACTCTACTACACACTTTGGTCGTCTGCTGTTCTCTAGGTGAGTTACCCAGCCTTCCCGCGAAGGATAGCGTCGTCCCATAGCCGTGTAGCGCTTGTTCGTTGTATGCTTAACTTGATCAGCTTGGTGGTGGCCCTTGGCCACGGCCGACGACGTTATGTCCTCTTGGAGATCCGCTGCCATGGTTCGGCTGCTCTCAGGCGAGCGGCCTGGTGAGCCCTTGCCCTCCTTGGCCGCGTTAGGTTGATGTGGGCATATATCCCCCTCTTCTCTGATTCTCTCTCGCTGTCCGTCTTGGTACAAAAGAGGTACATCTCTGAAGACTGAACACAGATAAGGCATTTCAGACCCTTTCTTCAGGGCAAAGCGGCTCTCGAGTCTCGGCCAACTTTTAAGAATTACCAAACGTAGTCGAGAGATAACGATTACAAGAGTATACATTTCAACTATAGATACGTATATGTTTTGAATCCCTGGTGACATCATGAATCTAAATTATTACATATATATTTTTTATTTTATTAGTTGGTGTAATTTTTAATTCATGTGTTAATTAAGTTGAAAAGTCTACTTCTTATTGTATCTTTTATTCATATGCTAATTAAGTTGTAATTTTTTGATTCGTGTGTTAATTAAGTTGAAAAGTCTATTTCTTTTTTTTTTAGAGTTCTAGGGCATGATGGCCCCTGCCTTTCAATATTAATCAAAAGACGAGTATAGTAATCGTTACAGCGCAAGAATTCCTGGTGAAACCGCCCATTCCCTTAGGAACGCCAAGGAATAACACCACCACTTAACCTCCAGGTTACCAAAAAGGAGCAGAGAACAGAACAAACGAGACAGCTATACTACAAACATCAATCGCCTAGCACAACAGGGCCAGGATTCCTGCCGCTGACGCCCTTCAGGATGATCGCAGTTACATGTCCATCATCTTTTCCATCGTCTTCATCCATCCGGAAGACATCAAATCTGCTTCGCCCGTTTTTTGATCCCCGCAATGCATTTTCCCAACAAGTCCTGAAAGTCTATTTCTTATTGTATCTTTTATTCATATGTTAAGTTGTAATTTTTAATTCATGTGTTAAGTTGAAAATTTTAGGACATATCCATATACATGGTTGTGCCATGCTGTTAGTTTTAAGGAGCGAAAAGTAAAGAAGGGAAAACACGCTGACTTATGTTAAAAAAACATGCTGACTTATGTCAAAAAAAAAACACACTGACTTGCTTCACGTACTTTGGTTGGTTATTTCAGGAGTGAACAGTGTTTCCCGTACTGCACGTCTACACTTCAGCATGAGTTCCGATCAAAGCCTACGGCGGAGACGCAGGACGACGGACCAGCATGAGTCGTCGCCTACTGGCCTAGGCGACCAAAACCAGAAGAAGGCTGTGAATGGTAGCTCGGTCAGACATGTTTGGCCTAGAGGGATCCAGACAGGCCAGTTGGAAGGTGGTGTGTCACAACATTCCAGGAGTTCTGTCGAGTTCTTGTCCAGGGAGCATGAAACTCCGAAACAGGCCGAGAGGACGGGTGTGCTTCATTGGTTGGGTACTACCATGGATTCAATCCTAGGCGGCGACCAATATCATCATCAGATGCCTATGATGAGCGTTACCTCGGTTAGGCAGCCTTGGCGAGGAGGAAACCAAACAACAAGCCCGTCGGAAGATGGTGTGTCACAACCTACCAAGAGTTCCGATCGTAGCACTTATTATTTTGGGGAACCTTCTTGGTTACACGCCGTGGGGAAGGAAATAACAAGTGTGTTGGAAGGTGGTGTGTCAGAGCCTACCATGAGCCACGAGTGGGTGTCCGGAGAGCACGAACGCCTATACGGACGTAGTGGCCAGGATGGAATGCCGCATGTGAGCTTGCAATTGCAAGGTGGTGTATTACAACCGTCGGAGCTGGAAGAATCATCATCCCAAGCGAGAAGCAGCGCCAAGTTTCGCCGCTTGTGGGCAGCGCAAAGTACGCCTGCAACAGTTTTTCTGGAGGTGCTGGAGTTTCTGCTGAATCTTGCCTGGATGTAAGTGCTACTACTATTACTGTATCACTGTATTGACTGGTACGGTCGTACGGACATACACGTATATATGAAGAATACTACCCACTTATGTTTGTTTAGCTGCACATAAATACACCACAATTTATATGGTTTGGAGGGATTGCAGTAGGTGAGGTGGGTTTCTATCTCAATTCTTTCTAAACCACGTGAATAATTAGGGCGTGCAACAAAATAAGACCCAAATGAATTATAGGGTGTGTGTGATATTAATTTTGCTTTTGGCGGCGCAGGTTCCTGCAAATATTCTTACGACCACTTGGTGCGCTCTTGGTATCTCCGGTCCAGATCTGCTGGGAATTGTTACGACGTCGGTACGCAAGGTTAACCTACCACGATGAGAATGAGACGACGATGAAGGTAGGTCGTCTCGATGAGGGGGGCGCCAACAAGTGGATTCTGGACGCCGGCGCGTGGATGCACCATACCTCCAACCTGGAGCTGCTGATGGAAGGAGGCGACTTCTCCCGGTTCCAGGAGACGATAGTCAGCAAAGACGATGATGCTCCGTCGACGTCGCCGAGCGGGGACGATGATGACGCCCCGCCACATGTTCTGGGCCGCGGGTCTGTACGGACGGAGTGCTTTGAGTTCCCAGGCGTCTGCTACGTTGTCGGGGACGACACAAGGAATGTTGTCTCAGTGGCTCAGCTGGCTCGTGACCATGGCCTGGTTACGGTCTTTGAGCCAACGTCTTGCCATGTCAAGGATAAGAAGACCGGGCAGATTGTTGGCAAGGGTCGCTTACGCCACGGCATGTACATGCTGGATTCTTTGTGCATCGTCAGCCAAGTACGTATATACTCCGTTCGTCTCTAAATAAGTTTCTTTTCTGACATAAATTTAAGTAGTGTGTGATTATAACATACCCAGCGGAGAGGGTGGATTGGGCTTGGTAGATTGGAGGAGGAGAGAGAGAGTGGGCGCGCGCCCGCGAGGGCGGCGCAAGGGGCGGTGTGACTAGGTCAGCGGCGTGGGAGAGGGAGGGAGAAAGGTGAAGGCGCGAGCGCAAGAGATTGGAATAAAGGACTTTCGTCCAATTACTTTTTAATTCAATTTGATTACAGTGCTTTCATATTTATAGTCCTAAATGAACTCTAATGGGAAAGTCTTTATCGAACACGGACTTTCCATTTCCCTAATCTTAATTGCCTAAATAATAATAATAATAATGATAATAATAATAATAAGGATAGTTCGTGGGCGAAGTAGCCGTGGCGGGCGTGGGCGGCGCGGTGGGGGGACCCGCGCCCGTCTTGCTTAGGTGGTTCTTGGGTGGCGGCAGCTAGGGTAGCCGCCGCCTCTCCTGGTGCCCCATGCCGCCCTCCTCCTAGAGCGGATCGTGGAGCCCACTGACCTCGGTTGGATTCTCTTTGGGGGGCCCCCTTTTGGCCTATTTATTGGGCGTGTGACAGAATTCCCCCTTTCTCCGATCTGTGTGTCCTCACGCTGAAATTTGGTTGGTGCTATTGACGTCGTCAAAACCTTTGTCGGTGTAGTCCACCAGTAGTCGCACTAAGTGCATGATCATCTCCATCTTATAGAGCGTGAATCCCATGGCACAATTATTGATGTTGCTTGTGTGTTTTGGGGAGGTGCATCACCAATAATCAAGAAGCAGAGGAACCACAAAAGGGTTTTGCTAGGAAGATGTAAAATATATACCCATTCCCGTGATCATCCATTGCTTGGTGTAGCCTAAATGGGAGTCCCAACTGAGATAGCCATAATGTCCTTTTGAGCGTGCCAATGTTCGGTTGTGTATCTAGCTTTGGTGTGCGGCCAATCTTTGTCGTGGTTGCTCCAATCTTATCAGCCCTGACATATCTGAATTCATAATAATTCATAAGTATGTAATTACCAGTGCTGAATGTGGTGCCTACCATGGTTGACATCTCCATGTTTGTTGCTAGCTTGATCTCTATTAGGGGCATGTACAATAATTCTAAATTTACTGAATTAAAGATTGCATACTCAATTGGTCTGTTGTAAGGGACATCAACTTGCTTGTAGTTGTCATCACTACCATCCTTACCAACTAGGTCGTCCCCCCTCTTTCTGTGGGTGATGTAGTGTAACCAGTATCCCAAGTAGATTTTTAGAGCTGATGATGAGTAAGTAATTCGAGCCAGTCTCACTGCTAATACTGATTTGATGTTTTGGTGGCCAATTGAGTGGTGTTAGTGGTACCTTTGCAAATGATGCCTGGGGTTTACTAGTCCCGAACGCCTGATTCACCGGTGGCCATAGAACCGACTGGCGTGGAAAGTTGTCGTCTAGGTGTTCATTCCAGTGTCTGCCCGAGCGTCCATTGTTGTGGCCATCAACTTTGTCTGTCATGTTGTCATTGACTACAACTCCTTGCTTGACTATGAACAATCCATCTATAGCGTGCCTCTGTACCCAATCTATATTGGGGGTAGTGATCGGTACCTTCATATCGCGAACAACGGTGCCTTTGGGGGGCATGATTCTGATCTACAACGCTCAAGCTATCAGTGACATCATGCTGAACTGTGATTCCAGTGTCGTTGATGGTGTTCTCTAGATCCAATTTAAGTTAGATCTTGGTGATGACATTGCTCTCAGCGAACACATGATTTAGAATATTCTAGAGATTCAATTGGGTCTATTATCAGTGGCGAATTGCTGCTGACGACCTTTGCCTTGGCACTGAAGGCAACTGCGCCCGTGAGGGCACGCTTCTCCATAGCACCCAGCAAGGTGACGGCGGCGCCACCTAGCTGAGTGCCGACGGCGACGGGTTTCTCCATCATGGTATTGACGAAGAATTTGTTGGTGATGATCTCAACTTATTGGTTCCCAGCAATAAGATAGTCATCAATGGCGGCGTCCAGATCTGATCGGCTCGGGCCATGGTGATGACGGTGTCGCTGACGATCGGTGCCGGAGTGCCGATGATCATCGTTGGGGCGACAATGATAGGAGGCCCATGGGGGCACGCCCTAATTCCATGGCACAGCTCCCGTTGTTGATATTGGCGGTGCTCTCCGTGCTTGCGGACGATGCCACCGGTTTCATCGGGGGTGGAGCCCCGGTGGCGCCTTGTTCTTCTCCAGTAAGGCGAGAAAGCGTTGCTCATACACACGAGCAAGGGATTTAGAAGATCTATTTAGACACCTCTAGGATGTCGATGGCGTCCTCGATCTTGGCCGGCAGGAGATCCTTCTTCCCGCGGGTGGGTTCCACGGGCATCTCATCGAAGATATCGGCGAGCATTGTAGGAGCGTCAATGATGGGGTGCCCATGGGGGCAAGCACTAGCTCTGTGGCATGGAGGTCGCTGTTGAGGTCACGTAGATTCATATCGTCGGCGAGGGCGCGCTCTTTCGCCGTAGCGCGCTCCTTCTCCATAACACAGTTGTTGAGGTCGATCAATCCACGGAGCAGCTCACTCCTGGACTCGCGATACCAGTTGTAACACACGTAGCGGGGAGGGTGGATTGGGCTTGGTAGATTGGAGGAGGGGGGGGGCGCACCAGCGAGGTCGCAGCTGGCGGTGGTGTGTGTGGCGGCGCAGGGGCGGCAACTAGGGCGGCGGCGTGGGAGAGGGAGGGAGGAAGGAGAAGGCGCGGGCGTGGAAGAGATTGGAATAAAGAACTTTCGCCCAATTACTTTTTAATTCAATCTGATTACATTGCTCTCATATTTATAGTATCAAGTGAACTTTAACGGGAAAGTCCTTATTGAACACGGACTTTCTAGTTCCCTAATCTTAATTGTTTAAATAATAATAATAATAATAATAAGGATAGTTCATATGGCGAAGATAGTAGTGTCGGTGTCTGGGGCCTGTTTCGTCTGAGCCCTGTCTAGACAGACTTTTCACGTCATGCATCCATTGACCCCAGACATTCAAGTATTTTGGAGAGTCTACAGTCAGACCAATGTGCACAGGACCGGGGATCTGCTTCCAAGGCTTCAAACCAAATGACCCTTTCCAGCGAGTATAATTATATTATCAATAGCAGAATATTCAATTGATTATAGGTTTTTGTGTGAATTGTACAGTACATTCATAGACGCAGACGCTCACAACGCTCGCCAACTGATATTATGATTTTTTTCATGTGTATAGAACATAGAAGATGAAGGAGTAAGTGGAAGTGAATACCGAGAAGGAGATGGTGGGGGAGGCGGAACAGGTAGATTGCATGAAGGCCAAGGTAATGGACAAGGTGATAGCATCACTAAATGGCGTGGAGGAGGTGGAACAAATGGTAGCGGAGAGACCGAAGGTACAAATCAAGAAGGCAATGGGAGTGGTGTCGCCGAAGGAGATGTTATTAATGAAATAATTGAAGAGGAGGAGGGCAGCGACAAAAAAGAGATCCAAGAAACAAATGAGAATGACGAAGCCGGCACAACGGGGATTGAGGAAATAAATGGCAATGGCGAAAAAGAAGATGATAAAAAAAGAGGAAGACCAAACCCTGGTCAATCATCTCAACCGCGTACGGGCTTGTTTGGCCTCTCACTCTTTGGTATGAACACAACTCTTTTTAACGGTGGCATACTGGCATTGTACTACTATACATTTCATTCTATAGATCTCTCTATATATTTGCTTTAACTTACCGCTTGTGAATTTTAGCTTGCATGCTGTGGATTGTAGCTTGCATATTGTGCATTGCAGCTTGCATATTGCTACCTTATACAAGCTGGGGAACACGATTAACACTCTTACTTATGAATTTTCACGGTCTACATCGGGTCATGCTTATTTTGAGTTTGCGATTTTTAATCACCAACATGATGCAATCTAGGGATACAGGGCGGGTGGTCCCTGAACCTGTGAATAGCCTTAATTTTTGGGGGTTGTGCAAGCCACAAAAATTATTATGGCTATTTACGGGTCTGCACACAACCTGCTTTACGTCCCTAATACAATCCACAACGTGCAAGCTAAAACAGATAGGGTCTCTGTTTGGAGAAAGAAGTGGAGACGGAAAGAACAAAAAAGAGGAAATATGGCAAGAATCACCTCAGCAACATCGCAAGAGGTTGTTTGGGCTATCAAGATTTGATGTGTACGTATTATACCTGCTGCACTGTATCTTATATATGTATAAATATACACGCGCGCATAAAGGAATATGTGGTGACGGCTGTATGCTTAGCTTTATATAAACGAGAAATGCATATGAAAATATCCAAATTACTCACCCGCGCTGAACTAATTTTGTGTTCATTGTATCCCTCTTGATCTTTTACCTTGTGAAATCTACCACTTAGATTTTCCTTTTTTTCGTTTGACTATGTGTAGGATGAGTTTTAAGTTCATTTTTTAAGAGTCCCTCCATTCTAAATTATGGCATTTCAACTATTTGGAGAGTCAAAGTATCTCAAGTTCAAAATTATATAATTAATGAAGATAATTAGTTGATATTATAAATGTTATTATTTTTGTTTGATAAATCCAGTCAAATTTGAGATGCTTTGACTCTTAAAAAAAATTGAAATGATTTGTAGTTTGGAATGGAGGGAGTAGAAATATTCTAATGTATGTTAAAAAATATATTATTATTTTCATCATTATTTTCCATATTACTTTTTTTATGTAGACTCAATTTATCAGTAGATGCCTAAGCTATAGAAAAAAACAAAATAAGTATTTTTGTAACATAAGCTATGAATATTCGCTATTACCCTATAAATATTAAACTTAAATTCAACCTATATAAGGAGAAATAAAAAATATAAATCTTATTAAAGGGTAAAATGAACATAAAACTTGTTTAGGAGGTCATTTGGATGGTCTTCTTACCTGCGAGGAATGATTTTGGATTTTTCCTCAATACATACTCCGAGAAATCAAATTATTTTAATTTTGATTAAATATGTACAAAAAATATTAATATTTATGGTTTATATATAATTAGTATCATTAGATAGATCGATGAATCTATTTTTATAATAATTTTTAAAGATATAAACGTTAGTTAAATTTGAGAAAGTTTGACTATCATGTTTTTATAGCGACGGATAAAAAGAGATGGAGTGAGTATGCATTGTTTTTTTTTTTTTATGCATTTGTTGTTTTCATAAATCCGTGATATATGTATATGTCGGTGTCTGCAGGACTTCAGACCCAAATGGGTACTGGGGCCGCCAGCTTCCCGCCGGAGCCTTTCCGTCGTCGACAAACGCAGCACGCCGGGAAGAATTTCAAGTGGACTCTGGTGCATCCTTCCACGCGACATGGAAAGAGTCGATTTTGTTTCCCTACCCTCAGCATCTGCATGATCACACCAAGCCACCGACGCAATCTTTCGGAGGGATTGTTGGGTCCATCGCGGTCGCTAGATCTGGGTACCTGAACGGCGATAAGATCATGCTCGACGGCGTGCTGCTCGCTCCCGAGTCGCGGATGAACCTTGTCTCTGTTGGCCAGCTCTCGATCCAGTACGGCCTGCAGGTCGAAATGGACGAGGAGGGGGTCATGATCAAGAAGAAGCAGGATGGGGTACAGGTTGGGGGAGGCAAGATGCTCAACAACCATCAGTATATGCTGGAGTATTTCCTGCCAGCAGGAGGTCTATATGCTCACAGCCCCACATCCCACATCAGGATCTTCGGTAGAAGACGTCCAGGTCCAGCTCAGTAACAATAACAGTTTTATTTCCAAAAACAGTGCACAGCTGGTTCGTGATTATTGTGAGCTCTCATCTTGGGTCCACCAGCTGACCAGCCCCGGCCAACCACCACCACCATCCCCCCTATATATACAAATCACTGGGAGTAGTGTTTATATAGCTCTTGCGCACCATTGCTCTGGGCCTCCTTATTAGTGTGCCTGAATATATATATATATGTGAATTTGTGGTCGGCATTGCTGTGTTTCCTGTGTGGAATCAGATTGTGCGTCTCCTTGTTCTGAATAAGTATGTTTTATGTTACGTAGGTGACCTGTAACTGTGAGAAACAAACCACACATTGTATTTGTAAATGCTTGTAACAGTAACGGCAGACCACACTATTGTAGTACTGGATGGTGTTCTGTTATCAGTCATCTCTCCCTAGTGTGCATTATCTTCTACCCCGTTGCAGATCGATGTGGTACCTCTGTAACATGATACTCCACCACAGACTAGGGTTGTGCTTGTGCAATAGAATGTGATTCTTGTTGCCTGCTACTACCGCTCACTGCAGAGAAATAACAAATTTGAAGCGCTAAATCTCAATCCATATGTTGCATGCCTTTACTTTTCAACTGGACTGTTAAGCACATGTCTTTAGGGTATATCATGAATTACTAGCCAATATTCAGGACATTCTCTGTATTAGGATAGCACCTAAATTTACGAAAATGTCAGTATTTCTGATGTTTTTGTGTGGGGAACAATAGAAAACCGGATATCATACATGTACCTAGATATGGTTTAATTAATTGGAGTATCTTTTTGATACTTCGACAGTGTTATGTGTGTTTAGTTGTATTGCCAGAAATTTAGTTGTTTTATAGGACGAATAACCAAAGATAGTTTGCAAAAGTCGTGGGTTTAGATATCAGAAATTGCCTCCTCCATTCCAATTTATAAGATGTTTCATTTTTTTTTACTAAGTTTGACCACTCATTTTATTCATTTTTTTCAAAAATATCAATTTTTTATCATGGTTTATTTTATTAGTAAGAGAAATTTAAGAATAACTTGATTTTTTCTATTTTTATATAAATTTTTCCATAAGACGAATGGTCAAAGTTGAGATAGAAAAATTAAACGTCATATAATTTAGGATGGAGGAAGTACATGAAATTAGCATAGCTCATCTGGTCAAGTCATTTTTATGGAATTTACCTACTTGGGCCTCTAGTGTGCATATGGCAACTATAAAGCAAACATAGATTTCTGAACTCCTACATCCAAACTATCAGTCCCTCTTTTGAATTATCCCAAACAAATAATGCTGCAAGTACTAAGTGATATGCCCATCAACAGTAAGACACCTATACTTCAGCAATAATGGGATTTATTGGCTCTTAAAAATGATAATAGATTTTTTTTAGCAACAAATGCTAATAGATGGGAGCATCTGTATTCTGATTCGGGAAAAAAACCACACAAATGAGGCCCAAGCCCAGTGGGCTTGCCTCATTTCATACCACCGGCCACCAATTTGCCCGCGCAACTGGAAACGGCCATTGCAACCGTCTCGCCGATGCCGCCGGCCACCGGCGATCCCTCGCGCACGCCGTCCCCTGCCTTCGCCGCCGCCATCACCACCCCAGACGGGTGGCACCCGCGCACGGCGGAGCGCCGACTGCTTCACCTCCTCCACCACTGCCCGCTCGCCCGCGGCCGCCCGCTCGAGCTCCTCGCGTTCGCCGTCCGCCGCGCGCTGCCCTGCTCCCCCGCGTCGCCGCACCACCACGCGCTCACAGCGCTGCTGCTCCTCTCCTCGCCTCCGCCGCCCGCGCTGCCGCTCCTCCGCCTCCTCCCTCCCGATCCCCCGCCCCCGCTCCCGCTCCTTAACGCCGCCGTCAAGGCCCTCTCCGCCTCCGCCTCCTCGCCCGACGACGCCTTCCGTCTCCTCTCCACCCTCCGCCGAGTCCACGCGCCTGACCGCCTGACGTTCCTGCCCCTCCTCGGTTGCGCCTCCTCCTTGCCGCTCCTCTCCGCGCTGCACTCGCTCCTCCTCCGCCTCGGCTTCCTCTCTCACCACGCCATCTCCCTCGCCCTCCTCAAGCCGTACCCGTTGCCGCACGTCCGCGGCCTGTTCGACGATATGCCCCAAAAGAACAGGTGCACCGTCGCCTACAACACCCTCATCACGGCGTGCCTCAAGGCCAGGGACATCCCCGCCGCGCGCCACCTGTTCGACGAAATGCAGCGGCACAGGCGATCCAGGAGGAGCGTCGTTTCCTGGAACCTAATGATCACCGGGTGTGCACGCTGCGGACGAGATGACATGGCAGTGTGGTGCTTCGAGAGGATGGTCAGGGAGGGGGAGGTGGCGCCAGATGATGGGACCTTGGTGGCGGTGCTCCCGGCTTGTGGGAGGACGGGGAATGTAGGGGCAGGGAGGTGGGCGCATGAGTATGCGAGGAAGACTGGCTTGTTGGACGGCACAGTGCATGTTGCAAATGCAGTGATCGATATGTATTGCAAGTGTGGTGATGTTGATAGTGCACGGGAGGTGTTTATGACGATGCGGCAGCGCAGTGTGGTGAGCTGGAACGCCATGATCGCTGGATTCTCATTGAATGGTCATGGAGTTGAGGGGATTGATCTGTTCCAGGAGATGACGAGGCATGGAGTGGAGCCTAATGCTGTTACGTTCTTGGTAGTGCTTGGATGCTGCGCGCATGCTGGGGCAGTTGATGTTGGGCGGGAGATCTTCCATAGCATGCTGTCAGAGCATGGCATTGAGCCAGCAGTTGAGCACTACGGGTGTATGGTGGATTTATTTGGAAGGTCTGGTCTCCTTGAGGAGGCGCACGTACTGATTCAGGGGATGCCAATGAAGCCTAATGCTGCGATATGGGGAGCACTTTTAAGCGCATGTCGTGCTCATGCTGGGCTTGTCATTGCTGAGGTGGCTCTGAAAGAGCTTATCAATCTTGAACCATGGAACTCGGGGAACTATGTGTTGTTGGCCAATCTTTATGCAGAAACAGAGCGGTGGGAGGAGGCAGGGGAGGTAAGGAGATTGATGAGGAGGATGAGTGTGAATAAGGCTCCAGGGCAGAGCCTAATGGAAGAAGCTGAGTTTCAGTTGACAAATTCATAGCAATAGCTAACTATAGCAATAGCTAACTATATGGAAATAACTTTAGTCTGGAAGAGAAACTTCATAGAGGGGCTGTAAATGAAATGCTCCATGCATCAATCAACCCTACTAAGAGACATAGATAATATTTGCAGGTCTGTTTTTCAATATATTCCATTTGTTGTAGCAGTTGTGTGCTGAATAGGCAATTGCTTTTTTTAATATTCTTTCACAGCAAAACTTACATACCTCATGGCAAAATGGGCACTAAACTCAATTGCAAGGATAGCTAAGATACACAGATGTTTATTCGTCTTTAGATGTGTATCAATATATTTAATATTGGTGGGTTTTTGGAGATCCCGCGTCGTTACACAATTACCAGCAATAAATGCACCTTAGAGTTATAATTTGTCATTGCATTCAAGTTTGAAATGTACTGGTTTAGTCAGCAGCCATCAAGGTGCTGCAAGATGTTTTGCCTAATCATAGATCAACAAAAGCATAAAAGCATTCTTGAATATATGGTGCATTCTTGTTTGATATTTGTTATGATCAACTGATCATGCTGAAACTTGTATTAGATATAGCAGAGAGTAAATTACCTAACAAACTTGGAATGGAAAGTTTGATAGAAGTTTCTGTGCTCTTTGACTATGAGGAGCATATTTGGATAAGTGTTAAATATTGATATCTAGAATTTCTTCAAACTTCGAATGGAATGATAGGCACCATGTATGTTAGATGTCAAATGTTGATATCTAGAATTTCTGTAAAAGCTTGTGTACTTTTAACTAACTTTTGCCATGTTAGCAATATACATTAACCTTACAGGACATAAATAATGGTGGAAGATTTAATTGTTCCTTAAAAGATGTCTCTTTTGTGCTTAATCACTGCAGGACAAGCTATTTTTCCTTCTCTCCCTTACAAGCTATGAATGTTGGCTGGAGCTTTGCAAATTTCAATAATTGTTTGGATGCCTAGTTTCTTGGCAACTTTAACATGTGCCTTGCTTCCCTGTAATTTTTCAGTGTCTCAGAACATGACACAATTTTCATATTCATAGTACCTTTCTTTTATCAAGGCATCAAAAAAATCTCGTTTACTTAAGAAGGGAAAATGCTTGGACAATGACTAACTTTATAGCAAACTCATTGCCCACTTCTCTTAGTCTATCTTAATTGTCATGAGTTTCTTTGACATGGGGATAGCATATACTACTCATTAACTAATAAATTGTCAAGATATACATCTTGAGAATACACTTCATGGACATTTTGCATAACTGCGAATTTTACCGTTACTTCTGGAACCAGTAGTTTTCATTGAAAAATGTAGAAGCACAACATACCTTTCCAAAAAGCAGATAATACTCTACCAGTTCTGAATTTACAGTTTGTGTGCAGGAAGTACCAGAGTTTTTTTTTTTTTTTTTTTTTTTTGTGAATCAGGAAGTACCACAGTTCTGAATTTACAGTTTGTGTTTTCTTGTAGACAGTACAAGAGAGAAGACTGCCACTCCACCAGGATTACATGGGGGCGCAAAATGGGGTGGGGTCCTGAAAGCAGCTTGCCTGGCCCTAAGAATGAGTATTTCAGTTACAGTATGGCACTCATCACAGGATGGCAAACACTAGGGACCGAATATTCACACAGACACATGCTGGGCCCAGCGAAAACCTTGGCATTTTCCTTTTGTGGGCTCCCTAACATGGACAGCTCAAGACGATACAGTTTGAAGCTCCCAACGAAAAAGGACCAAACAAATCGAAAAGATGCCGCCTAGATTCATGGGAAATTTCCGGTGTTGGGCCTTGTGACCTTGTCCTGTCCTCCTTTTTTCTCCTCAGCGGACTCCAAGTAATTTTGCTTCGGTTTGCTTTGTCGCCCGACCCTGATCTTAATAACCGCGAAAAAGTAGGTTGAAGCATGTGGCAAAGCGAGGATGAGACGTTTCGAGTTGCTGGGCTTTCCATGGAAGCTGCGTCAGGCTGGGTGCATTTGTGCATGTTTTATGCATCGTGTTGCTAAACCTGGAGCTTTTCGTGGGTTGAGTTGTTGATATCGTTGCCTTGGTGTGGTGCTGCTGACATGTGGATCCATGTCCTCAGGTACAAAGATCTCTTGAAAGCATGTGCACATCAGGGTTAAGATGTTCCACTTAGATCTAGTATTAATCTTCCTGATTTAAGCAACTGACACAAGGATCTGTGGGGAAATGCTACTTCTGAAATAAAGTAGATGGGTCATTTCTGGATAGACATTGATGCTGCTATGGGTTGGTAGTTGGCTGATGGAAGATTTTGGGTATAGGTAAGGTTCTGCCTTTCATTACAAGCAGAGGAAAATTTTGGGTTGCTTCGCACAGCTGCTCTGCACCGCATTAGGCATAAACAATATCTAGAATAATCAAGCAATTGTTGCTTATGTAAGTATTTTGGGAGTACCAGCTGAGAGATTTATAGGCATCCTTAGCTCTTTTGCTTTGCTGAGAAAAAAAAAAGGGTTTTAAAGATTCTCCATTACTTTGCCACAGGCTAATCACAATGGCCCACTGCATAATTCCATCCCAGTTGGTGCCAAGCTTGTTCAATTACGACCAGTACACAAGGTACTTTCTTTTCTTTTTTTGTTTCAGTGGGAAGGGAAGATACTCCTTGTTTGCTGCAAGATCAGAGGGCACATGCAACCCACCTTTGGATTCTCTCTAAACCTGCTCTCATTTTGATGCAGGTCCCCACGACTGGCGCAAGCAGGTTATTAGCAGAAGCCACCACCGGCCTGCATGCATGCATCCATTTCTTTGTTCCTGTGTGAATGCACACTTTTGTTTTATCTACTGCCCATCATCAATTCTGCCCTGCTGATTGAGTGGTATTTCTTTTGGTCTTTTCTTTTTTGATTTTTTATAAGTCTTTTTTATTAAAAAGAGTGGCACTTAAAAAGATTTTAACAACAAATTTGATTAAAAGGAGAGTGGCAGTTGTTTACTCCCAGGCCCCAGCACTCCAGCAGGCAGCAGCAGCTCACAGTGGCCGCCGCTCGTGTTGCGGCCGCAGCTCCCTGCCCCAGGGCAGCCGCCTGGGGATCACCGTGGCGGTTGCGCGGCGCGACACCGGCCAGCCGGCCGGCCGGCCGCGCCGGAGCCGGGGGCGGACAGGCGTTGACCTGGGCACACCGCCTCCCTCGAACGCCGGCGGTCCAGGTCGTGGGGAGCAACGCGTATCGTGCCCCGGGGATACGGCCGCTGCTGCACGCTCCAGTGCAGCACAGCACCCGGAGGACAGGGGTTACGATGCAGCACTGGGCACACATCAGAACTGGTGTCCTACTGCCAAGTGTTGTGCAATCCACGGTGAATTCTTAATCCGTCACAGGGCATAAAAATAGCGCCAATCATGAACTGGTGCTGTGGTAGTGCTGCGACAATTTTTTATATAAATATAAGTGGTAGTGCTGCGACAATTTTTTATATAAATATAAATATAAATTCACGAGCTCCAAAAGGAGAGTGTGTGTGTGTGTGTGTGTGTGTGTGTGATGAACGGAGAAATAATACGGATGTGGGGGCTGCAATAATCAATCATCAGTAGTTGTGGTGCCACGCGCGGCTGTATTCTACTGTTTCTTTAGCGCCATGGGCGATCGCGTTGGATCTCTCCCGGCGCACGGGGCGCTCGCCATTGGAGGTCAGCGGAACCTTCTCCCTTTCTTTTCAGTTTTTCTTTTAATTTGGTCCCCAGCAAAGTTTATCCACACATACATACTCCTATACTATACTCTACTACCATAACAATAAGTAATAGGACGAAATGAAATAAAGCTGGACCTTTTCCAAATTCTTTTGTGCCATGGCAATGATAGGAGTCTACCTAAACTGATGTTGGAGTAGCACGTAGTACAGTAGTATATATCTCTCATCTTCTTTTTGTGTGTCTTTGCAATGATAGGAATCTAGGTGATGTGCGCTTTGGATTGGATTGGATTGGATCCTTTTGGCAGGTCTGTCTGCGTGGACGACGACGGAAGGGCATACTGTAGGGAGTACAGCTAGTAGAAGGTTTGTTGGTGCTTCACACTAGTGTGACAAGCGAGGATGAGGAAAGCTGGTCCGGTGGCCGATCTGCTGATGAGGGGGTAGTATTTTTTGGTCCTCATTATCAGTCAATGCAAAAGACTCATGCAAAAGACTCCCAAGGTCCACAGCACGGTTATATAGTGAAAGTCAGTTCTTCATTATGGAGTATTTAAATAGGCATAATAATTATTAATATACAAGTATATACTTTACAGTTAGGGCTCTTTTGGAAGATAGGAAAGAAATAATATAGGAATAGAGAAAACATAGGAATATTATAGGATTGTAGGTGGAAAAACAAATGAATGAAACCTATAGGAATCTTACCAAGAGCTCCACCAACTGGCCATGCTTCAAATCTTTTGGAATCAGCACGCAAAGGAGGAGCTAATTCCTATGGAATACTAATCATGTTTCCTGCAACCCAAATAATAAATAGGATACGAACAAATCTTGTAAGAACAGTGTTCCTCCGAGAATCCTCCGGTTCACCCTAATCCAAAGGGGCCCTAATGTATGTAATAGTACTTATTATATAATAAATGGGTTATAATTGGACAATATTTATCAAATACAAATAAAATATTATAGTGCAGAGAATATACGTTTTTTACGAACTGAACATGACGTTAATATAGATTTGTTGATTGCATTTACAACTACGGTACTGTACTGTACTCGGATATTCTCAAATGAAGCGATGGAACGGAAGAAGCGCACGTCCGTCCGTCCGTCCGTGTCACGTGGAGTGTGGCAGTGTGCTGCAGCAGAATCGGGCGGGCAGGGCCGCATGGTGCCATCACGGACAGTGGCACTGCAGCAGCCGGCCTGCACGACATTCTTGAATTCACCCCCACGTACACGGCCGGCCATACCCAAGTGCACTCATGCCGGCACGGACGACGGACGCGGGCCCTCGTCCGTCCCGCAGCTCCCGGCAAAACGGCATGGCGACCTCGCCCTGCTTCGGCATGCGTCAGCCCGGCCGGCCCGGCGTTCCCGGCGCTGCCGTGGCCGTGCCTCGAGGTCGGTGGGACGGCGACACCGACACGACGGCGCTGGCGCTGCAGCTGCGGTGCGTCATGCGTGGGAATTGGGAAAGGAGCACAGTGCATGGCGAGCGCGCGAGCGGGACAGGTGTTGTCCCATCCATCCATCCATCCTCTTTCTCTACTGCTCGCACTCGCAGCAGGACGGCCGGCTGTGATCAGCTGTTGTTGCTGACGGCACACGACGCTCAGTGCTGCACGAGGATATCTTTTGTGGATCTTTTACGTACTCCTCCTCCTTCACTTTACCAAGGCGTCAGTCAGGTCGTGCTCTCCTCCCTAGTACTGTACTAGATTATCAGACCTTTGTTCTCTTTCCTTTAAAATTTTAAATTTTTTTCACTCTTTTTTCACCATAGTATCAATCTTTAGCCATATATACGGAGTATATTGAATGTAAATAAAAAATAACTAATTATATAATTTAATTGTAAATTATGAGACGAATCTTTTAAGTCTAGTTAGTACATAATTAGACAATAATTATTAAATAAAACGAAAATGCTATAATATTTTAAATTGAAAAAACTTTCAATCTAAAGAAGTGCCGGGTTGCCACGGCCGCTTTGTCTATCCATACAAGGTGAAAAAAGATTATACGGAGTATGTATTGTCAGATTGCTCTCCAACGTAGGAAATCCCTGATAGAACGGTTGATAATAAGCCTCACCTGCTGTAATAAGTTGTGTACGTGATCTTTTTTACTTATAAATTATAAACACTATCAGTTGAGTAATCTAAGACTAGCAAACAAGCGCTTTTGGCTACGCGGCAAGCATGCAAAGCCTCTCCCATATAGCGATTGTGTTTGGTCACAACAGGGCTATCAATGCCAAGGGTTGGACGAACAAGTCCTACAAGCCTAGTTATTTGGACTGTATTGGACCGGCAATTCGATCGATAAAAGACTAAACTTAGATCCTCGGCTGGTTCGGTACACCATATAAAGACCGATCGATAAGCAATCGAACTTGTATAAAACCGATGAATCGGTGGGTTTTTTTATAGAAATTGGTATAAAAGTAGACACAGAATTGTGAAAAAACCGGCAGCCATCGGCTATGCGGGAGGAAAGAAGAAATAAGGGATAGTATTTGTATTTACTAGAGCAAGGTGAACGAACAACATGAACACGACGACATACTACAGGTAAAGTTCAGTGTACATACAGTAGGATTTCAACTCCTACTACTGGTGTACTAGTACGTACTACTTGTGAGTGATCCGCATCTCATCTCACTAGTTAAAATTCATTCATTAAACTAATCACCATCGTGTCTGTCTGGCTGGTGCCTGCGGCCTGTCTACGAGAGTCTTGTAGCGCAAGCAGCGAACCGCTGGCAGGGTCCCGATGCAGCAGCCGGCCAGGCAGGGCGGGCGGTGAAAGGGGGCCGGCGGCCGTTTGTTCGGTTACCTTGGGCCGGTAAAAAAAAAAAGTAAACGCGCTGCAGCAGCTGCATGCATGCTCGTTCCGTCTGCACGGCACCACACCACAGAAGAGAAAAAGCAGCAGCAGGTGGGGGTAATTTACGGCGTCAGGCTGAGGGAGGCGGTGCCATGCCCTGCTGCCCCCCGGCCGCCCTCTCTCTCCTCCAGATTACCTACGTACAATTACTGTTCCCGTCCCCGAGGCATTATCATTATTGTAGGCCGAGACGCACAGTAAAACGACGTGTCATCCGTCACGTGACGCGTGAGCCTGCCTGTCGTCTCCCACCTTGCCACATCACCTCACCGGCGACAAGCTTGAGATCGAGAGGAACAAAGAATGGCAATGGCTCACCGGGGAGATCAGCGAGAAAGCGAGGCGGATAAGATTTCAGAGAAGGCGCGGCAGCTGTTCTTGGACTGGTCATACAAATAAGTTGGTTGATAAAGATAATTGCTGTGAGCTAAAGAATATTAATAAATTTGGCTGATAAAAAAAAACGAATAGAAGGGACGTGCCTTGCTTCTCGAAGAAATAGGCCGAAAGGGAGCAACCACGAACCAACGAAATGTACATGCATGTGTTACGAAGGTTGTTGAGGAGAAGAAATCTTGTGCTCCTCTTCCGGATCTTGCAACCGTTTCCTCCTTCTGCCGCGCTTCTCCTGTGACCGACTCTGGAACAGAAGCCGCGGCGGGTACGGCAACACTGATCCTCAACTCGAACTCTCAGAACAACAGCAACTCCCCACCCCCAACAAGGAAACTGGTAAAACCTGCTGCTGAGAAGAAGATGAAGGCTTCCTCCCTGACGAAACTAACCTGTTTCTCGAGTCTGGAACAATGGTTAACAAACAGAGCAGGGCGACTCAAGATAGAAACAACTCTGCGGTTCAGCTTTCCTTCCTGAATCCTGAACACAATTAAGTATACTCCAGTAGTAATAAAATGATTTCAAATCGTCAGGTAACAGAAAACAGATTGCGTATCACATAGTACAGTTCATCAGTTTTCACTCTTCAGTTTCTCTAGTGTCTACCTCAACACAGATGAACTGTATTTGAATTTCAAACTTTCAGGCAACCGAAAACCGTCAGCCTCAGTTTCTCTGGTTTCTTCTCCGGAACAGAGATGCATTTCAAATTTTCAGGTAACTGAAAAATCGTCGGTTTCAGTTTCTCTGGTTTCCGAGCAAAGCAAGGAAGAAAGATGAGTTCACCACATGAACAAGGATTTTCATCAGTACTAACACTGTTTCCACTAATTTCCACGGGATAAACAAGGCGACCCCCAAAATCCATACAATAGGGTATTATACGAGTAGATTCAACAACAAAAGAACCGTCTCCTAATCTACTACCACTACTACATTCTTTGCAGATTTTGCAATTGTTCACAGTGGATTGATTAGCCACTGAACACTAGCACCAACACACTGATGAGAGTAACACAGCAGAGCACCCAGCTCAGCTCAGCGCCACCCAAGACCTGCAACCAGCCAGCAAGCGAGCAATGCCCGTCACCTGCGCCTGCCCCGGGTCGCGAGTCACGACCTGGAGGAGACGGCGGCGGCGGCGTTGAGCCCCCTGGCGAGGCCGTGCACGGCGCCGTAGCCGCGGTTGCCGAGCCCGATGCAGCCGAACAGCAGCAGGCCCTGGCGGTACGGCAGCGACGTCCGGCGCCGCATCTCCTCGGCCTCGGCGCGCCGCGCCTCGTACAGCCGCTCGTGCGCCGACCTCCGCCGGCCGCCGCGGTGGTGGCCCGGTGTACCACTGCCGCCCCTACCCTTCGCCGCCGCCGCGGGTGACGGGGACGGAGATGCGCTCGGCTTCCCCGCCGCCGCGGTTGGCGGAGCTGGAGCAGCAGCAGAGGGGTGGGAGTGGGAATGGTGGCCGTGCTGGGCGGTGGACTTGCCGCCGTCCGACTTGCTCCGGTGGAGCAGGTCCTGAGAAACCCGCCCCAGCGGCGGGATCCGCGGGAGGACGAGGAGGACGTGGAGGAGGCGGAGGATGCGGTGGACGAGGACGACGACGAGCGCGACGCCGCGGGGGTCGCCGCCGGTGGCTGATGCGACTCGTCAGCGGACTCCGGCTCCGGCAACGGCTGTGCAGGCGCGTGGGACGCGGAGCGCCAGTGCGTGCGGAACGGCGACATGGAGCGCGCCTTGCGGCGCACGGAGCGGCTCCGGACGCGGCCACGCTCGTCCGCCTCCGCATCTTTCTCCGCGCCAGCGCGCTGGGTGCCCGGCGGCGGCGTTGGGGACGGCGGCGAAGTCGAGCAGCGCGGCGGCGGGGTCCGGGTGTGGCTGGAGCAGCGCGGCCGCGAGGCGGAAGGGGCGGATCTGGCCGTTGTGGAAGAGCTCGTCGGCGGAGGACATGGCGGCGGCGGAGGGCGAGGGGAAGCGCGAGGAGAAGTCGAAGTCGAAGTCGAAGTCGAAGTCGAGGACGCCGGGGATGCTGCTGCTATCCTTGCCACCGCCGCGGGTGGGGCTGGTCGGCGCGCTGAAGAAGAAGTGGGACGGGTAGGGGTCCCGGTCCCGGGTGGGGCTGGACGGCGCGCTGACGAAGGGCGTGGAGCAGGCACTCGTCGCAGGCCGGCGCCTCCTCCGCGCCGCTGGCGCACGCCGCAGCAGAGGCTGCTGCCGCCTCGGCGGCCATCGCCTGGACGGTGGAGACGAGCCGCTGGTGGTGGTGGGTTGGTGGTGCCAGTGCCTTGGTTGCGGTGCCAGCCGGTGTGGGAAGTGGGAAATGGTGGTGTGGTGGGAGAAGGGAAGCGTGGGAGAGCGTGGAGGTGGGAGTTTTTAACTCTCGTGCCCGTTTCGCGGATCAGCCCCGCAGTTTGGCTTAAATCGCCGATGAGGCCTGGGCTCCGGTGTTACAAGGGTCTGCGTTGTAATAACCGGACTCCGCGGGCGTCCTCGTGCGAGGATATTTTATTATTGTTCCCCGTGCTGCTGGGCCGGACGGCGGATAACCCAGATCTGACCCTGACGAACCGCGTAACCGCAGGCCACGCCCTCGCGCCTCGCCTCCCTGGCTGGTGGCTGCATGTCCGGTGGGCCCCCAGTGAACGAAGTCGTCCATTTGTTCCGGCTTCAGACTAACCGCACTGGGTCCGAAAACTCATCCGGGTGCGCTTTCCCGGTGAAAAGGCCGCACCGGCGCCCGGGGAAGAGTGACTCGGCGTCCGGAATCGGCCGGGCCGCCCGCCAAACCAGGCGCAGTAGCGCTCGTCCGGGAGCGCTGCGTGGCGCGGGCCCTCACGCGGGGAGGAGAGAAGGGACCGCTGCGAGGAGGAAACGAGCGCCGCCGTGCCGCGCCGGCCGCGAGACCAGCCGCGACGTGGCGCTGGCGAACGCCGCGGCCGCTGCACGGCCGCGAAGCCTCGCCCGAGGCGCGGCGAGCAGCCGCTGACGCCTCGCCGCCCTGCGTCCAGCCAGCGACGCTGGCTCGCCGCCGCCCAGCGCCTGCCGCGTCAAGCGCGGCTCGGGCGAGAGAAAGGGGGAGAGAGATATGGGGCCGCGGTGCGCGAAGTCGGAGCTTCCGCCCAGCGAAAGCTCCGCCGCGCTGCCGTCCGTGGCCGAGGCCGCTGCTCGAGGCCGCCGCGCTACATCGCCGCGGCCCGAATCCACGCGCTCGAAGCGGCGCGCTGGCCGCCGCCACGCAGCTCGCCGGCCACGCGAAGCTCGCTCGCGCCACGCTGAGCTCAGCCCGCGAGGGACGCGCTCCCACCGGCATCGCGGACGGAGGAGCCCGCTCCCTTGCACGCGACGCCGCCTCCGTCGCCTTTGGCACGCGGGACGCCGCTCCTGCCGCCTTTGGCCGCGAGCGAAGCGAGGAGGGACGCCGCGGGAAAGCGAGCGAGAAGCGAGCAGCCGGGGAAGCAGCGGAGGGATGCCGCTCCTCCGGCGAGGAGGGATGCCGGGAAAGGGAGCTCCGCGGCGGCCGCCGAAAGCCTCGCCAGCCGCGCGCCTCGAAAGCCGGCCGCCGCTAGCCTAGCCGGGTCCCGCCGTCCGCCCGTCTCGGCCGTGCTCAAGGGCGGGCGCTAGGCTGGTCTCCCGGCGGAGCGAGGCGCAGCAGCGCTGGCGGATCTTGCGGCGTCGGCGATGGGGGGAAGAGATAGAGAGAGAAAAAAGGGAGGAAACAGAGGGAGAGAGAGAGAGTGGGGGAGAAAAAAAGTATAGTATGACGTGTGGGTCCCCTTCGCTATAAAGGATGAATATAGAGGATGTATGAGTGCGGGAAAAAAATGACGTAGGGAGAAAATTTTGATGATTAGGATGGAATATTCCGTTTAGAGGGTGGATATAGAGGACGAAGAGTGCGGATAGCCTCGGATGGTTGGACGACGATGGCGATGCTTGCTCGGGACCGCCGCCGGCCGTCGCCGTTGGAGGAGGATAAGCGCCGCCGTCGGCCGGGCTGCAGCGTCGGCCCGGGTCCAAAGACACTGGAGTAGTGTGCGGCGGCGGCGGGAGCTAGCGTTCTTTGGGCGGCGGCTAGGGAAGACGGTGGGCGCTACAAAGCACATGTAGCCCGTAAGTACTACTCCCTCCGTCCCCATTGAAACGTCGCCCGGTAAACGTGTTTGTGAGGGGACACGGTTTTCAACGACAAAGTCCACGGGACGGAGGGAGTACGTAGGTACCGGCCGGCCCACGTGGCCTGCTGCACGTTGCGTGCGCGCATGCGGATCCATGGGGCCGTCATCATCCATCCATTCCAGGTCCAGCTATCACCACGATGCGAGGTTCGAGGCGGTGCGCCGCAGCGGCCATCCGTGACTCCACAGTGGGGGTTCTCTGCTGCAGAACGGACGGCCTCCGCGGGAGCACCGCACAGTCCCGGTGACAAACGTCCGTCCGTTCCGTTCCGTCCCGGCCCGGCGGGGCGGGAACGATCCACCATGGACGGACAGCTGTCCGTGCGGGGATGGGGCGATCTGAACCGTACGTACTACCACACGTGACGCGGCGCACAGTTGGCCTACCCGCCTTCGCTTTTCCTCCGTCCTGGGGAACGAACGTGGATCGGCGTCGCCGTCCGTCGCCACCCACGCTACGCCGCCGCGGCTGTGTGCCGGTGCGGCGGCCTGCCTGCCGCCACCCTGTCAGCGTCCTCCGTGCCTCTACGAGTAGCCCCTGCATGCGCCTAGCCCACGACGTACGGCCACGTTTCCGTTTACCTTTTCCACGACGGCCATCGTCACCGCCGGCGCGGCCACGGCACCGCCCTTTTCATTGGTCTTCCGTCCTTCCCTGCCTGCCTGTCCTACGGCCTACGCACGGCTGCGCTCCACACCGTACGGCGTCGGCGGATGACGATGGCGAGCCGGTGGCTGACGAGTGGCCGGCCGCCCGTGCCGGTTTGCGTCAACTTGGCCACTGCTACCGTCGTCACGTCGGTCGTGCCGCTCCCCGTGCCTGCCTGCCTTACAATTGCTCCCCCGGCCTCGCTGTGCTTCTCCGATCCAGCCAGACCAACCAACCCATTCTGTAACCACCCGCACCGCTGCACGTACGCGTGGCGCGTGGAGCCTTAATTCGTCCTCGATGCTGTGTGTGTGTGTGTGTCATCAGTTGATCGTGGATACCGTTCCACCCACGACGCCGACACGACACAGCCGATCGATACGACCGGCACCGTATCACTGATACTACTGTCACCACCCTTTTATCACTATAATACTCATCGCACCACGCATTTTCTTTTTCTATACAAATGCACCTGCAACGTCAGCTGATTGATTATCTTACCTGATGATGGCACCAAAGGATGCGGAAAAAACAACCTGACGGAAGGAATGGACTGCTTTTTTTAGTTAGTTATTACTACTATATAACCAAGTTTGTCTCAAAAGGAAGGAAACCTCACAAGATTTCTCCCTGACCCTTCCCTCTAGGCCCAGATCCAGCCCACCAGCCTTCAGCTACTTTCTACTAAGATTTCTCCCTGACCCTTCCCTCTAGGCCCAGATCCAGCCCACCAGCCTTCAGCTACTTTCTACTGGGCTTCTCTCTCCCCGACCCATCCCAACTCCTACTGCTTCGCTCCGGCCCACCATCCAGCCAGCCCTCTTCCGCCCTCCAGTTTCCGCCGCGCGCCAACCCGCCAGTTTCCCTCCCCGGCAGCTCGCCCACAGCCGCCGTCCCGTTCCGTTCCGTTCCGTCCCACCCCCGCCATTTCCTCCCTCTCCGGCCGCGGCGGCGCTGGCGCTAGGGTTCCCGCGCCCGCCGCGGCGATGGACCAGCGCGCGCGGAGGGCGGCGCGGGAGAGGGAGCAGCGCCGCCTGCTCGACCTCGCCGTCGAGTCCGGATTCGACCGCGACCTCGCCGCCAGCTGCCTTGCCCGCCTCCTCGAGCTCTACGGTATGTAACCTACCTGCTGCGCTGCCGCCTGCGGCTTCTTCTGTCTTCTGTCTCAGGTACAGGTGGGGTGGACGGACGCGCCCGTTCCTCTTCCGATTTCGCCTTGATTTGTGTGCCCCGTTCGACTGGATTGGCACTCTGGCAGTCTCTAACTTCTGCGGTTCTGTGACTTTATACTCTGTTAACATAACGAGAATAGGCTGGGGAAATTGCTAAATTAGTTACTGCGCTGCATGTTCAGATGCTACATTTTACCTTGTCTGCACTTCTCCTGGAGAGGTGGGTATGCATTGTCATCACCAGTATGCACTAGAAACCATGCGCGGCTTTGCCGCGCTTCTGCCTGTGTTGGGCCAGTCCGTCATGTGTGGGCGAGTATGTGGAGACCGTCAGTGTGTGCGACAGTTCATGCTCCTTCATTGCTTGGATGATACATATATGTATATGGGAATCCATCAATATTATCGATTTGAATGAGGAAAATACTATGATGCAAAATGGTAATAATTGAAAATAGCAAATAATTACGTGTGGCATTACGATGATAAAAAATATGCAATTTGCCACTTTCTAAGGTGTAGCAACTACATATATTACTTTGAGTGTGTAAACAAATAAACAATCCAACTCACAGTCCCTACTCCATATCCTTGTTAGAGAACCCAGCCAGGTATATTTTTAGTCCTCTTTTGATGTTGCTGGTAGATCAATTAGAGTTGACGACATGAACTCTAAAGTTTTTGACATATAGTAGCAACAAGTAACTAATAAATGTAAAAATATGTGCAAGCTGATAATGTTGGCAGCTGAATATTCTCTTACATAGTTCCAGCTTAGCTGGCACACTTTTAGCAATTGCAAGATCGACTACTAACAAGTTGAGAAAGTTATATATATATATGATCTGTTAACCATGCTTCATAAATAATTTTGGTGAACTCTAATAGGGGTCACTCCTGATAGATTTCTCCTCATAGATCGCTTATATAGCTAAATTTGCCTCTCTTCAACACATCATGCCACCTGCAAGATATTGTAAAGCAAAGGAATGCTAAGAAGGGATTAATGTAAAGTAGACATCAAACTTGAATATGTTATATATGTAGCTAAATCCATAATTATACATCAAGTTGGCTGAGTGTATGAAGATAGCGCCAGCCGCCAGGGCACGCACGACAATCATTGTCACAGTGTGTATACCAGCATGGTGGACACAGATGTGTAGCTGGTAGCTGCATTCACTGTAATAGAAATGCACACAGTACTTTTTACAGTTTAGGACATTTAACTGATGAAATTAAGGATAAGAGGAAGCATCAGTATGACAAAAATGAAAGTTAAACATGTTTGAGCAGGGCTGGGAGTGAAGTGACACAAATAGATTCCATTTGAACCAAGATGTCACATATTGGTAGCTATATATCCAAACTGTATGGGGAAGAAAGTAAACACCATAAACACGGAAACTGTATGGGGAAGAAAGTAAACACCATAAACACGGAACAGGGTACATATATGGATCATCTAACACTGGTTACTCCAGTAGACTTATTAGAGAGCTGTACCTATGCTTGGATTCATTCCTCCTCATGATTTTGTCTAAAAAACAATACAACAATGCCATCGAGGAGCATGCACTCACAGATAAATTTATGAATACAGTTAATCCAGATTGCTAAAAAAAGACATTAAAATTGTTGTATGTTTTAAATACTCAATTTCTGTATAAAATTATAATTAATGAGTAATTAGTCCTGTTTTTTTTTTTTTGTTTTTTTTTTGCCTACATCCTACATATGTTTAGCAGCCCTATAAAAAAAAATGAGTATACTTGTTTGTCGCTAATATGACACCAAACAAATGCTCATGCACAAATGTCGATCTTTTGTTTAAATTCCTGCATATTTTATTTGACAGTTTAGCATACATCTGAAATTAATAATTAATCCCTAGAAGTAAACAAATCAAAAGGAAAAATTCGACGGGGAGCTGAGTAGTTGATGCATGTGCAGCAGAACACTTGGTTATGTAAATGTAGCATAGATTCAACACAGAGAAATCAGAATGGGAGAAATATGTGTTTGATACTTCAAGCTGCTTGGCATAGTGGAGTAGGTTCTTGGTTTTGTCAGTTGTAACCCAAGCAATGCGCTCTTGCAGGCTACAGTTGGAGATGTCTTACCATACCACCATGTGTAGAGCTGGAGAAATATTCCAAGAGATGAATGTCTGCTGCGACATTTTGTCAAATAGCTTTTGACCGCAGGCGGCCGTTGCTGCAGCACGCACGCGAGCCGCGCGAGCACGGGGCAGCAACTCTTTCTCAGGGGCGTGGAGGAAGCGTGTGTGGGCCCTGGCGTGTCGAGGCGCGGGCGGGAAGCGGCGTCGCCGGTCTACGGAGCTTTGATGAAGCCCCCGGCGTGCTGCCCCGGTTCAATCTCTCTCGTGGTCCAGGCCCTGCGGCCATGGCGGGGCAGACCCGCTCCCTTGCGAGACCATTAGGGACACGGCTCGGAGTGCCGATTCCGGCCGGTGGGGCGACTCGCTGGCGATGAGTGGGGTTGCTCGAGCACCAGCTTGCCGGCTCGCACTCGTAGTCGCACGTAGGTTGGTTTGGGACGGCCGTGGGTTCGAGGCCCTCGAGGTCGGAGAAAGCGCCAGCGCCCGCCGCAATGGCGCCCTCTACGGACCAGCGGAGCTTGCGGAGTCGAGGAAGCGGACATCGAGGGCGGTGGGAAGCGGGAGAACCGGCGATCCTGTCAGCCGCAGGGCCGGGGGGCGCATGGGGAGGGTTCGCAAGCCTTCTGGAGCGCCCGATTTCTTCGCTTAATGGGCAATAGGCCCGCTAACCACATCGGATGGTTCACATCGCTCGATGGCTTGATCCGACGGCTAGCGGGTTTACGGGCGACGTGGCCCTATCCGTTAGCCCGCTTTTGGTGCAAGAATCGTATTTTACAGATAGTGTGCTATGTATGTAGTTCAGATGCTCACGCTTTGGTGTGGTGGTGTGACACTGTGAGAGCAAGGGCAGTGTGCCTGTTATTCTCAGTCTATCTTCCGGGTGGCAAATCCTCTACATATCCCTTCATGTTGGAAAAGCATGTCTCCCTCCTGAGTTCCATGCGTTTCTGTGGTTGATTTCCAGTAGCAAAACAATGACTGTTGACAGTTTGAGGGAGAGGGGAGATGTTAGGCCTTTAGAATGTCGCTTCCGTAATGATTAAGAAATCACTGTGGCATCTTGTTTCTTCAATGTGTTGGCTACCGGAGTACGGGACTCTTTCTCAGTTTGTAGTGGCTTTACAATTGTTTAAAATTGTGATTATATTGCTAGTAAAGGGTTGGGTCTAAAATAAGAGAGTATTATTTGTTGAATATTTTGCTGCAAATTGTGTCCTGTGGTTCATAATGTGGCATGACATTCTAGAAAAAAAACCAAACAACCTGAGGACTTTGACCAATACACACGCTCCCTAATTTTAGCCGCTGGTCTGCCAGTAAAATAAATACACTGATTCCTGTTATTAAACCTATGATTTTTCTTAATTTCTTTATTTTCCATGCTGTACTAATACTTTAGGGGTATTAAAATGTGGATGTTACATTGTCTTTTTTAAGCAAATGTTACATTGTCAAATCTCCGCATCTGCTTCTAGGACGTCATAGATCATCCTAACAATTTACTCCTAGATTCAAACTAAATGGATGGTCTACATTGACTTTGGAGTACTGTAGAAACTGACGTGTTGCAATGTTAGTAATGATAAAGGGGAAATTTTGGCTATTGTTTGGGATTATGTTTCTCGGTTACTAATGGCTTCTGAAGATATTGTGAGTAATTGTCTCAGTTCCATTAAAGTACTGTATGATGTTTTGCATATTATTACTTCTGGGAGTGTTTGGGAGTATTTGGCTAACTAGTGAATGTCATTATCTCCATAATGCGGTCTGTCACCCTATAAAAGAAAAAGGAACAAATGGAGGGCTTTGCCCAATACATATGCTCTGTACTTTTAGCTGCTGCTCTGACGGGAAAATAGAAAACGCCGTGTACTGCTAGTAAATATGATTTTGCTTAATTTTTTTTATGTTGTTTGCTTGTGCTGGAAAGAGTGCAAGGTTGAGTTTCACACAGTGTGGTCATACTGTAGGTATTCAGAAAGGTGGATGTTTGTCTTCCTTTCTTAAAAGCAAACATTTACATTGTCAAATCTGCCAGCCTGCTCTTGTGTAGCTCATCCTTGTTTTTATTGTTACTACTGTTTACTGGTTTTGACATTGCCTGATCTCTGAAATATATGGCTCCTTCTTCTGGTACAGGGGAGGATGGCCTGGGTATGGTTACTGTTGAGAACTGTGGCAATGATTTCCTTGCATCCCTGGCTGATGCCACACAACCTACTGATGACTGGGACGATCTGAAAGGGATTGAGACCGAAGCATGTGGCAACTTGAATGATATGCTGATGAAGAATGTGCCCGACTGTAATGGAGGATTTGCTGCGGACAGCAATTATACATTCAGAGAGCCAAATCTGTCCTCTCAGCGTGCTCCGGATCATTTTGAGACTTTAAATCTTGCCTCTGATGATTCAGATTTTGAAATGGGTGATGAAATGGACAATTGTCATGACAACTGTTCCAGTATGCAAAGGCAGGCACAATCTAGAAACTCTGGAATGCAAAGCCGAAGCTCAGCAAAATCCACAGTAAGCCACTTATTCTGATCTTCCACTACTAGCCAATTCAATCCCATTGTCATTTTTCTACTTTGCACAAGGTGATGTTATAATGTTTGCATACACGCAACATGTGGAACATGCTATTGTGTTCATTCTGTGCTTTCAAACAATTGTAGTTTGTTTTCTGCCTTTCTGCTGCTACATTTTAGTTAATATTTTATCTTCCTCAATTTTAATTTTGTAGGTGACTAGGGGAACCAACAGATATGAGTCAACAACTCCTACTTCGCATAAAGAGGGGCCTCCAGCTGCACTTCATCAAAGAAGAGAAATTCTGAACTACGAACAACTTTGTTGTCTCGACGATCTCAACTTTGCCAATGTTGTCATCTTTGGCAACAAAAGCTTTAGGCCCCTGCAGTATGAAGCTTGCAGGGCTGCAATGGATAACCAAGACTGTTTCATACTTATGCCAACTGGTGGTGGGAAGAGTTTATGTTACCAGGTCTGTTAATTCTGTGTTCTTGTTCAACATTTTCTTTTCATTGCTTGGTATCATGATCTGGAACAGTTCATCAGAATTTATATTCTTGCAGCTCCCTGCAACATTGCACCCTGGTGTCACTGTTGTTGTAAGCCCACTACTGTCCCTGATCCAGGATCAAATTGTGGCATTAACTTACAAGTTTGCGATACCAGCAGGGTTCTTAAATTCTCAGCAAACTCCTGCTCAGGCATCTGCAGTAATCCAAGAACTAAGGTATTTAATGTTATTTGGTGTGTAACCTTTGTGATCAGATTAAATAACGAACCTAACTCTAGAATTTTTCTGTGCCCTAAATAGCTTGCAAAGTACCTAAGTACAAATGTCAGAAATCATATATTGTTATATGCATATGACATATTTCCATTTTATCATCCCATTGCAGACATGGCACACCATCCTTCAAACTTCTTTACGTTACCCCTGAAAGAATTGCTGCGAACTATTCATTTATGGAGATCCTAAGAAGCTTAGATCGGAGGGTAATAGTCTTGCATTTCATTGTTTAAATTCCACTCCCTCCATTCCAAATTATAAGACGTTATGGCTTTTCTAAGTACATTGCTTTATATCTAAGTGCATAGCAAAAGCTATGTATCTAGAAAAACCAAAACGTCTTATAGTTTGGAATGAAGGGGTTGATGCATAAGCTCTTTATTTCAAGTTTGACTCACAAGCTGCATTCCAAAACTGAACCTTTAATCAGGGACTGCTAACAAGATTTGTGATTGATGAAGCACATTGTGTAAGGTAACACATCACTCCTAAATCTGTAATGATTTTTTCAGAGGCAGCTATTTCCTGACACTAGTTCTGATTTTCATTTCGAAAAAAACCAGTCAGTGGGGACATGATTTCCGTCCAGATTATCGTGGTCTAGGATGCCTCAAGCAGAACTTTCCTAGGGTACCAATCATGGCTTTAACTGCAACAGCAACTGAATCTGTCTGTAAGGTAATTAAGAGCTTTCCCACACTGCAGCTTGGAGTACAATTATGCAAACTGCTTACCTGTTAAGTGGATGGAATCTGCAGGATGTCCTCAGTGCCTTGAGGATCCCTAATGCTGTGATACTGAAGAGGAGCTTTGATAGACTGAATCTCAATTATGAGGTGATTGGCAAAACGAAAACTTCCCAGAAGCAGCTGGGTGATCTCCTGAAAGAACGCTTCATGAACAAATCTGGTATCGTATACTGTCTCTCGAAGAACGAATGTGCAGACACTGCCAAGTTTTTGAGGGAGAAATACAAGATCAAATGTGCACACTACCATGCTGGCATGGCAGCTCGTCAGCGAACCAGTGTCCAAGAGAAATGGCACAGCGGGGAGGTTAAGGTCATCTGCGCTACCATAGCCTTTGGCATGGGGATCGACAAACCCGATGTGGTAAGTGGTTTCAGCCTTTGTTAGCATACTTCTGCCTTTTAAAAAAAAAATCCATATAGCATACTTCTGTCTACAATTTGTCAATCTCTACAAGTTTTCCTTTGCTAATATCTTCACTATGCAGCGTTTTGTTATCCACAACACAATGTCAAAATCAATAGAAAGCTACTATCAGGAGTCTGGGAGGGCTGGGAGAGATGACCTCCCAGCACATTGTATTGTCTTGTACCAGAAGAAAGACTTCAGCCGTATCGTGTGCATGTTGAGGAATGGTGATAACTTCAAGAGCGAGAGTTTCAAGGTTGCGATGGAGCAAGCCAAGAAGATGCAAGCATACTGTGAGATGAAGGTAATTCTACAATTCACTGTCATTGAAAATGCTGCATGAAACTGAATAGTGTCAGAGTGATGATTTCCTTTTTCACTAGACTGAGTGCCGGAGGCAGGCACTTCTGGAGCACTTTGGCGAGCAGTACAACAGGCAAAGGTGCAGAGATGGCCCTAGCCCCTGTGACAACTGCCTGAAGACATAGTTTAGGGTACACTATGCCGATAAATCCCATGATGCATGTGAATTGTGATACTCTGAAATTGTGAGGTGTGTATTCCATAGTACCTGTAGGAACTTGTGATGTAATGTCAACATTTATCTGTGTATATATAGCATCCAGAGCTCGAACAAGCGGTTGCAACTGTGTGTAACGATGGTCTTTGTTTTCGGTGGATTCTTGTGGATTCTGTACTCTGTTTTTTCCCTAACCACACTATAAGAAGACTCGAGAGATTTGCCTATGGGATTGGCAGTGGCAGCATTACATCACTGTGGAGAACAGCGGCGATGATTTCCTACCATTACTGGAGACACTAACGACCTGGAGGCGACAGAGCTGTCCTACTAATATTTCCTTCGTTCAGAGCTTCTGCGTTGTTGTGCCTTCTTCCTCTGTTACACTATGACAGAGCTGGCTGCATGGTTGTCCGTCTGGTATAAGACCAGCGAACCCTGAAGATGCATATTGTCATCTGAAGGTAAACCTACAGTTAACCCTGTGGTCTGAACTTCTGCAGCAATGCAGAATGAATTTTTCTGAACGAACGATGAGCCCTACAAAACCCCCATTGCAGACTGAATAACTAACTGCCTGAAGATCGCCTCTTGAGAGTCTTGCACAGGGTGATCATTTGCTGAGATTCAAACTCCTGTTTTTTAAGAATCAGGCAGAGGAGCTGCTGATTGTGTTAAAAAGGAGAAACTTTACATTGTTCCGGGGATCACTGAAGTTTTATACTTTCAAAGCATGTGCATTTCGCATAAACTTAAACGAACTTCTAGTGATCACTGTCTCTATATATAAAAGAAAGAACATTTTTTTTGAAAGAATTGTCTCTGTATATAAGATTTTGTCCTTGGCATCTAAATCTAAAAATCCAAAAAGGTGCCAACAAATCATGCAATGTTGCATTTACTGTAAGGTGCTCCATTGCATATACGCGCATGATCCTTTTCTGTCTGTTTGTCCTGACCCTAAGAGCCTTTTCAGTGGTTTCTATGGCTTCTTGTGTGTGTTCCATACTTGGCTCTGTTTGTCTGTAAGCACGGTAAAAGATGCCAATTTCAAGTCAAAAGATATATCCGTGGTCATTTCAGAAGTATTGGTTATAACCAATACACAAGCAGGTGTGAACCAGTCAGAAATTCTAATGGAGAAGTAGACAAAGAAGAGGAGGTGTTGGGATAGAATCGATAGCTACCTTTTCACTTATTACTAGGAGTGACTATGAGAGAATACATAACATAGGTGAAAGCCAAAAGGCATATATGACCCGCTCAGCCCAATGGAAGTGATTTGAAACTGACGTTTCTTTAGAATTCGATTAAGAATAAGAACATAGACCGGCTTCTAGAAAAAGAGACGTGCCCTCTTCTCTATCTGTAGATTCAGGAGCAACATGCTGGTTCTTTTTGTCATAATACCTAACGGCTGTGGGCAGAATGAATGAAAAAGCAGATGAAAGACACTAATATGTAGACAGTAGACGGTGAAGTGAACTGTAGAAGTAGCAGTGCGTGATATTTGATTCAAATGGTAATAATGGCTCTAATACCGTAGGTCATCCACATGATCAAGGAGTTGATGTAAAAACTTAAAAAGGTTCTGTATCGGTGCTCAATGATGTATGTGAACGTTTTACGAAATGTGATGATGTTTATTCAGCTGGGAATGCATCTTTCTGTTTCTCAGAGATGAACTGTGATAATTCCCTGGAATTTTATATACAGTTGCACCTTGCCGAATCAAAGGTTGCATCATTTAATTTTTTAGTGCAGACTACTGATGCTTTCCAATGCTTAAATCTAGACTGTACCTAGGTCTGTTTTGACAGTTATTGATGCACACAAGAATAACTCACGGCTTTCACCAGTAAATTAGCTCAAGATCTAAGCAAAGATAAAACTCTTATGGTTTTCTGTAAACTATGGCCGGATTATTACAAATAAACCATGAATTTTCAGCAAGATGGTATTTCATTAAACTTCACTCAATACATATCTTTTTCAAAACTCAAGTTTTTTTTAACACAGATGGCTAAATATTGTTTTATCATTAATTCATGTAATGATAAAATCACAAAAACAATACTATTTATTACATGATAAAGGTAGAATTGATATTTGAGGGAAAATTTGAAATTGCACCATCTTCCTCAAGATCTGCTGCTGCTTCAAGGTAAAGTTTCTGTTTCTGATCTTTCACCTTCCCGTTGTCCCCAACTGCTAATGCTATCAACTCTTTTCACCTGAAAGACATGTACTATGAATTATGTTTTCAGGACTGCAAGGAAACCAATGGCCTGAACAGAAAAGGTCAGCTCATCCAGTATCCTGCAATCCTATATACAAAATATTAAAAAGTAGCCGGAATAGCTTGAAGTGGCCCTTACCAAATACAAAATAGGACAGTTAAGAATCATCTGAAACTTTCAGGAACATCGTTCCCTCATTTAATGGAAGCGCCAAGAGCACAAGATCCTTATTTCCTGATTGCCATACAACTGCGGTCGAGATCTGAACCGAATCAAGAGAGGATAGAGAGACAGGCGCAGTATATGTTGCATAAAGACATACACTCAAAATTAGTGAACTGGGACGGAACAAAAGATGATTTTGTAAATACATATACACCAACAGGACAACTCAGGTCATGGTCAGTAAATCAGACGGAGCAAGAGACAAGACACAATATAACCACAACAACAAAAGTAAAGGTCAGAGATGGTCAGTAAATTAGCTTGTAAACACTTGAACACAGATAAGCTGGTCGAAGTTGGCAGCCGAGGCACGGCCTGGCATGCGCGGACAATTCGCCGAACAGCTGCAGTGCGTGTGACGCTGCCCACGACGACGAAGCGCTGCTGCAGCTGCAGCTTGTTCGACGAATTGCTCCCCCACGGTAGGCCAGCTCCGGGAGCATCGGTATCTGGATGTCCAAGGCTCAACCAAACTACCGTCAGCTGTTGTACTTAGCTGACGGCGGCGGCTGCTGAGACGGTTGGATTGTGGTTTATTAGGGTTTCGTAGCTGCGTGATACTTCCCTAACACAACTAGAAGAACACAAGGAACAGCAACAGGCCTGTGCAACTGCAGACAATATGTGAACAAACTACAAAGTGAGCAAATCCAAATAGTATGTGGCGCATAGATAGATATGTACACTAAATGGCTAAAATTAGTGAACTTGACGCAAGTGCCCACTAACAGCACAGAAACTGTCCAGAGAGTTTCTTCAAACAAAGGAAACCTTAACGAATACCATGGACAGTAATAAATCAAACAGAACAGGAGACGGATACAATCACTGAAACAAAAATTACATGTCAGTATGTCACAAGAAGATGGTCAGTGAATTAGTTTGTGAACACAGCTAGCTAGCAGGTAGAAGGCGGTATAACCGAGGCAGGGCCTGGCATGGGGAAGCAAGTCGCCAACAGCTGGAGTGTGGGCCTAGCAACCTCTCGCGCAGCAGCTGTTCGACGAATTGCTTCCCCAAGGCAGGCCAGCTCCGGGAGCATCGGTCGCGGGCGGCGCTCGCTCTCGACCCGGGACATGAGCACGGCGCCGCAGGATGCGGAATCTGCATCCGGATTGCGATTAGCAGACGGCGGCGGCGGCTGAGAGGGATGAAATGGTGGTTTGGTTAGGGTTAGGGAGCTGCGTTGCGTCCGTATAAATAGAGGAGCTGGAGGCCTCTTGTGGAACAACGGAATCTGGGTGGAATCGGCGAAAAGCTTGGGCTGCAAGTCTTAAACTGTTTGGGCTGGACCCAACTTAATTGACAGCCCAGGTAAAGTTGACGGCCCAGGTATGAGCCCATCCAGGCCCAAGGAGCCCAACATATCGTGCTGTAATTTTCTTTTGTTTCAAATTGGTCAAACCAAACGTTTTTCGAGGAAGTGAAACTAGTTGCTCATTTTTAGCGAAATCACTTTTTTTTTCGTTAGAACCATTTTAGTGAAACCACTTGTGACAACTAAAAACGTTCCAGTTTAGGATAGGATGTTCCAGCTTTTCTTAACCATGAAAACACTCTACAGGATGATAATCAAATCTCCTTGATCTCTGCCCAAAGGGGATCAGAGAGAGGCAAGACAAGTTTGAAGCCAGGGAACTGTGCACAGAAAACTCCAAGAGAATATAGAAGCCATAGCCCATAGACAATCATGATAGAAGAGTGGTAACTATAAATGCCAATCATAACTGTTGAGAAGCAGATCATGCCATGAGGCCTCACATAGCAAAGATCACCTCACTGGCCGACGGCAACCGATCCAAATAGAGATATACAGAAAATGAAATATCTAGAGGCTCTTGGAGTTGCTCTTATAAACCACGTATTTTCAATGATGATGGAATTTCATGAGAATTCCCTGCATACATATCATTCTCAGAACTTGGAAGAGATTTTTGAACACAGACGGCAGGAAGTGCCTTTACCATTAGTATCACTATCATTATATATTAATGCACAATTGAAATTGAAACTAATACTGAATGCACATCCTCCTCAAGATTTGTTGCTCTAGTCCTGGCAGTGGCATCATGCACATTCTCTAGCTATGGTTTCTTCAGAGATCTTTCACTTTCAGAACTGCATGCAACCAATGCCGTGGCAAGGAGAAGGGCATTGCAGACTTGCAGTATATCCCTGTGTTGCCATGTCCTGCACTCACATTTAGCTGTCAGAAAGGTCAGCACCAAATGTGTCAAACTGCGCAGAATCTTGCAAAGATAAAGCAATAATAATAGTTCGAAGTGGGTCTGATAAATGAGTATTCATATGAATATATATAAAAGATGCAAAGGAAAGAATCATCAGAACTTTCAGGAACACTGTTTGTTGGAATCTATACAGTACAGATGAACTAGATGCTACCATCAGCAGAGGCTTCGGGGAACCAGACGGGTTTGGCCCTAGCTTCTACAAGGCAACTTGGGAGACATTAAAAAACGACGTCATGAGTCTCCTCCATGCTTTTCATGATGAGAGTGCAGAACTAGAAAGGATTAACAGATCACACATGGTGTTAATTCCTAAGAAACCGGGAGCCACTGAAGTGCATGCTTTTCGGCCGATCTGTTTGCAAAATTGCAGCATCAAGACCATCACCAAAATACTCACAACAAGGCTACAGTCACAAATCAACGACTTGGTGGACTTGGACCAGACTGGTTTCATCAGAGGGAGATCAATATCAGAAAATTTTGTGTATGCGATGGAGCTTGTTCAACACTGCCACAAACGAAAGAAGCCAACTTTGGTGGTGAAATTAGATTTTGCAAAGGCCTTCGATACTGTTAGCTGGGAGGCACTGGATAAAATTCTGCGTGCAAGGGGCTTCAACCAGAAGTGGAGGGGGTGGATGGTGAACATTCTTCAGTCCTCCAAGTCTGCGGTGCTAGTGAATGGATGTCCTGGACCCTGGATAAACTGCAGGCGCGGGCTCAGGCAGGGAGACCCGATATCGCCATACCTGTTCCTCCTTGTGGCAGATGTGTTACAGGTGCTAATCAGGAAGGACACAAGGATCAGACATCCAGTCGTTGAGGACATGGGATGCCCTGTCCTACAATATGCAGACGACACTTTGTTGCTTCTTCGTGGAGAGCTGGCAGATGTGCAGGCCCTTAAGACAATTCTTGATCAGTTCGCTGCGGCGACTGGATTATACATTAACTACTCTAAGAGCACTGCGGTCCCGATCTTCATGGAGGAAATAGCAGTGACTGATTGCATCTCGGTGCTGGGGTGCCGAAGGGAGGGTTTCCCACAAACCTACCTAGGCCTGCCGCTGTCCAACAACAAGCTCCGTCTAAGTGCATTTGCCCCACAGATAGCAAAAACCGATAAATACCTCTCTGGTTGGCAAGCTAGTATTCTGAACCATATGGGGAGGGCTACCCTGGTGAACTCGGTCTTGGATAACCAGTTAGTTTACGCCATGTGTGCTCTTGAGGTGCCACCAGGGGTTGTCGAGCAGATTGATCGACGACGACGGGCTTTCCTGTGGTCCGGAAAACAGACCACAAGTGGCGCCAGCAGCCTTGTTGCCTGGAACCATGTATGCAACACAAAAGAAGCTGGAGGGCTCGGCCTCAAGGATCTGCAGGTTCAGAACACATGCCTGCTGCTCAAACTGGTTCACAAACTGCACTCTGAACATCCGTCCTCGTGGGCTCGCTGGGTACAGAGGAATGCATGTGCTGCATCACTCAAAGGTGACTTATACGGCCAACACTGGGACATGCTCAGATCATTGCTGCCGGTTTACCGAGCCATCACCACAGTCATCATTGGAGATGGTGCCTCTACCTCCTTCTGGAATGATGTGTGGACATGTGATGATCCATTAGCAGAAAGATTCCCGGAACTGCACAGCCACTGCCGAAACCAAGAGCTGACTGTTAAGCAAGTATACGATGGTGCTCTGCAGGACAGCCTTGTCGATCGGCGATCGTCGGCAGCTATGGAACAATTAGCTAAAATCTCACAGCTTCTGCAGGCGCAGCAGCTAAGCACATCCAAAGATCGGCGTCAGAGTCTGCTATGCAAACGGAATGGTGACCTGGATACATCGATGCTGTACAAGACTCTGAAGACAGCAAACTCCAGTCAGCAGGACCCCTGGGCGGCCTTTGTCTGGAAGAACCGAGCGCCGCCGAGAGTGAGATTCTTTGCATGGCTGCTCTCGCAGGGACGAATCCAGTGCCGGACTAACCTGCTCAAGAAGAAAATTGTGGACAGTGCTGAGTGCGAGGTGTGCCATGACGCAGAGGAATCACCAGCCCATATCATCTTCGGATGCGTAGCTGCGAGGCAGTTCTGGGGAGCTATCCAAATACACACACAGGTTGATTGGCCGGTGAAGAAACTGCAGGAGATCGCAGCGCCGGAACACGTTCCGAAAAAACACTTCGGAACTTTCCTGCTGCTTTGCTGCTGGCACATCTGGAAGAGAAGAAACAATACAGTATTCAGAGAAGACAGGATCACGCTTTCTGCAACCTTGACTGCATGCAAATCTGAGGCTGCGCTATGGAAGGCGAGATTACCAAAGAAGGATAAAGAAGTTGCGGATGTCTGGTGCTCCATTTTAGCTACGGCAATGCAAATGTAATCTAAGCTTGTAGTGAAACTGTTTTACCAACATTTGGCTTTCAGAGCCACGAAATTAATATAACCCAGGTGGGGACTCCCCCCTCCCCATCCCACACGCCCCACCCCGCCCCCACCCCCCCCCCGGGGACTTATCAAAAAAATCCGTGATGCAGCTGCTGGCAGTGTCCAGTGGGCGTAGGCAGGGGCAACGACAGAAGAGGGGTTGAACTTCCAACACCTACGGCATAGTTCAACAGAGGGTAGTTCATATGTATGAGTGTGAAGACGTTTTGCATTGAACTGCAGGGTCATCATACTCAGACTTTAAAAAAAACAGAGGGAGTAGTTCATACAGATTCAATAAACTAGCAGAGAAATTTTCACACTAGAAATATGTTTTGATTAACCATAATTGCATTCTAGTGGCACTGCCTTCAAACTATTTACCATACAAATTTTACACATTCATCCTATTGGAAGCAAGAACACCAGGGCATAATAAACATATCTGTTATCTGTAGACCCCTAACAGTAACAGCCTCACTATAATACATTCCTAAAAGCATAAAATTTCCATAGTGACATCTTACTACCACAATGAATTTCCATAGTGACATCCTACTACCACAATGAATTGGAAAAAAGAAATACTACTGGAAGAAAGCAGCAGGCATGTGCTAGTGCAGAGTGCACACTAACAGGACAGGATTCGTCAGATAGTTTCTTCAAAGTTCAAACAATTTGTCCAGAGAGTTTCTTCAAAGTTTAAACAAAGCAGACCGAATATCATGGCCAGTGAATCAGACAGAGCAGGAGACGGTTACGATCACTCAACTAAAAGGATTACATGTGACAAGAAGATGGTCAGTAAGGATTACATGTGAAAAAGAAGATGGTCAGTAAATTAGTTTGTGAATATAGGTAGCTAGCTGGCAGAAGGCGATATAACGCCTGGCGCGAGTGAAGCAATTCGCTGAACAGTCTGGGGCGTGCATGCGTGGTCGAGGCTCAGGAGGCCTGCCAACCTCGCGCTGCTGTAGCTGTTCGACAAATTGCTTCCTCACGGCAGGCCAGCTCCGGGAGCATGGGTTTGCGGCATCGCTCGCTCGCTCTCGTGGCGAGACATGCATGCATGTCCACCGCTGGATTTTTTATATATTTTAATCCTTTTTTAATTAATATTCCAAAAATAACCGCACCCAAAAAATATTTGCACGACATAGCCCTTTTGGTCGCGCCAACGTCCGTGGCGCGACCAAACAACGCTGTCGCGCCACATGCATTGGCGCGGCAAGATACGGCACTTTGGACGCCGTTTTCGATGTGGAAAAGCTTGTCGTGCCACATGCATTGGCGCGAGCAAGATCTTGTCTTGTCGCGCCAGCGGGAACGGCGCAACAAGACTGAATTTTCAAAAAATCATAACTCTTCAATACTACGTCGGATGGAGATGATTTTTATATGAAAATTGTAGCTCTCGACGAGATCTACAACTTTCTAGTTTTAAGTTTTTTCATTTGAAGCCGTTAAGATTCTCAAAAAATTATATAAAGTTTCAGCACCAAAATAATCGCGTATTAGCGCTTGATTTTCAAAAAATCATAACTCTTCAATACTATGTCGGATGGAGATGATTTTTATGTGAAAATTATTGCTCTCGACGAGATCTACAATTTTCTTGTTTTGAGTTTTTTCATTTGAAGCTGTTAAGATGCTCAAAAAAATTATATAAAGTTTCAGCACCAAAATAATCGCGTATTAGCGCTTTGTCGCCATACAAAAATATATCTTGTGCTGGGCGATCAACGTGTCGACGTGCACCGGAGGGCTCGGCGCCGGCCTCCACCGCTGCTGCTCGCTGCCTAGGGTGAGGATCTCGTAGGACTGCTTGTGCTCGGTCGGTGCCCCGCCATGCCGGACGCCGTGGGCGGCGGCGTAGACGCGGAGGATCTTGTGCTCCCCGTCGTGGGGACGTGCCCGGTCACGCACGCCGACGATGCTCGCTATTGCGCCAAGCACGCCAGGATGCCGGTGACGCCGCCCGTGGCCGGTCGAGCACGCCGACGGGCGGCGTGCCGCCCGCGTCGACGAGGCAGGGAGGCCGCCGATCACGCCCGGCGGCCGTTGCCTTGCCTGCCCAGCCGCGACCGCCGCGCCCGGCCGCCACGCCTACGAGCTTGAGGTCGATGTGGGAGATCTTGGCATTGGCGGTGGCGTAGACGGGCGACGAAGAGCGGGTTCGCTTTGCCGCTTGGCAGCCCCACGGTGCGCAGGCAGCCGAGGAGCTGCGTGGCGGGTGCAGCAGCCCGCCGCCGTCCGGGCATCCGGGGGGAGGACGGTGCCAACGGCCCTGTTGTCGGGCGGTGCCGCCAGCGATATGCCATCGAAGTTGAAGCCGAAGTTAATACTCAAAAAAAATAATATAAGTTTTCAACACGAATATGCTATATTATTTCCCCGAGCTTTTAACGACATCAAATATAAAAACTCAAAACTACAAAGTAGTAGGTCTCATTGAGAGCTACAATTTTTGTATAAAAAATATTTTTATTTAAATCCATACAAAAAGATATTATTTGTATGACGCGACAAGCGCTAATATGCGATTATTTTGGTGCTGAAATTTTATATAATTTTTTGAGCATCTTAGCGGCTTCAAATGAAAAAAACTCAAAATTAGAAAGTTGTAGATCTCGTCGAGAGCTACAATTTTTATATAAAAATCATCTCCATCCGACGTAGTATTGAAGAGTTATGATTTTTTGAAAATTCAGTCTTGTCGCGCCGTTCCGCTGGCGCGACAAGACAAGTATCTGTCGCGAAGCTTTTCCACGTCGGAAACGGCGTCCGAAATGCCGTATCTTGCCGCGCCAATGCATGTGGCGCGACAACGTTATTTGGTCGCGCCACGGACGTTGGCGTGACTAAAAGGGCTATGTCGTGCAAATATTTTTTGGGTGCGGTTATTTTTGAAATATTAATTAAAAAAGATTAAAATATATAAAAAATCCTCTGTCTTCCGACCAGATATAGGCTTCTAGCTATGTGGATGGTTGTCTGAAATTTACTGCTGCTCCCTCCGTCCCAAAAAAAAGATATCGTTCTTGTTGTCCGAGAAATAACTATCAGTAATTTTTTAAATAGTAAATTTTATCGATTAGTATCATCGGAAAGATCTTTAGATCTAGTTTTTAATAAAATTATTTAGAGATATAAATATTACATATATTTTCTACAAATCGAGTTTAAATTGTGGCACGAACACCTAAAACGACATCTTTGTTGGACTACGGGTGATGCGGTGTATACTATGATAGACTATTTTTAAAATGGTACTCCCTCCGTCTCAAAAAGCATGTAAATCTCGTTTCCCGAGAATTCAAAGAATCTTTAACTTTGATTAAATTTATAGAAGATGTTATCTATATTTAGATGTTCAATAAAGTATATTACGAATATATATTCCATGACGAATCTAACGATACTTATTACACATTATAAATATTAATACTTTTAAATTATATTTAGGCAAAATTAAGAATCTTTTGACTCGTCGAGAAACAAGATTCACATGTTTTTTTAGACGGAGGAAGTAAGGGCTTTGTTTGGATGCACCCAACTAAAGTTTAGCTAGCTAAAATTTTAAAGTAAAACTTTAGCTAGCTAGAAGTTTTCTAACTAAACTTTAGCTAGGGTGTTTAGATGCTCCAAATAATAGACTCAGCTAAAGTTTAGCTAGCTTTAGCTAGGTAAAAGTAGTTAAACCCAGTTTAGCTACTCTTTTTAGCTGACCTGTTTGGATGTCTAACAGCTAAATTTAGCCAGCTAAAGTTTAGCTGGTGCATCCAAACATGCCCTAAGACGTATTCTCGCCCGGCCTGCCATTTGTCGCTCGGCACGGCTTCTATCTAGCCCAGCCGCCTCCCCAACCTCCTCACCCTCTCTCATTCTCTCATCGTGTGACTGCGAGTCTGCAAGACTGCAACCCGCCGCCCTGGCCCACCCCTATGCCAGTACTGAGAGCTTCGTCGGACCCATGGCCGCTCGCCGGCGACGAGCACCCACCAGGTTCGTCTGCCCTGGCTTCCTTCCCCTAGCCGCAACGCGAATCCGAGCTCACCAACCCTAAATTAAGCTATTTGCTATCGACATTCAATCCGCCATGCCTCCCTGATCTCATCTCCCCGCGAGAACCTCCCCATACCACCCCCGCCGCCCCACTGCCAGATCTGGCCGACATATCATGCCGCCCCAAATTATTCGTGCGGTCGCGCATCTAGCCTGCTCGAGTCGGCCGCCAAATCCACCGTAGCGTCGCCACCAAGTCTTCAGCCGGTCGCCGCCTTCGCCGCCGTCCCCAGAAGCTCCGCCAACAAGTTCCCAGCTGGCATGCGCGGGCGCTATCATCGCCCCACAGCAGCTCCGCCAGCCTCCCCAGCTGACTGCCGCCACCGGATCCAACACCCGGCCTCATCCATCCTCTGCTTCCTCGAGCCACTCACCGGCGACGACGCGGCCACGGGGGCAGGCGCCGTGGCGAGTTGCGGTTATCCGTCGTCTGTCGAAGATCTACCTCTAGCGAGGCTAGCCTTGGAACCTCAACGACGTCGTTGTCAGCTCCAACAATAGGTCAGGATTCTCTCTGCAGTTGCTCTGTCTATTCTAACCCTGACATGCTGATGGGCAGCGACGGCGTCCCGGCAAGGTCACACCTCCACCCGCTCCTTGCTCGTCTGTGCAGACCGAGCCACCCTGCCTAGGCGAGTACCCTATCAATCATTTTGATGTGTCCATGCCTTACCATGTGGTTTTTACCTAGTATGTGTAAAGTGTTGCAATCAGTTTAATTGCGTTACCTAGGTGCTCCTGATCCAATGTGTAGCAGATTGCTTAATAATTACCTTGTTAGTTCTTAATTTCATTGAGTATTTGCCTTGATTCTTGGAATTCCTAATTTCAGAGGACAACTGATGTCTTCTCACCCCCACAGCTTGATCTTTGCAGATCCAATTTGCTTCCATTATCTATTTGTACAATCTGGTAGTGAGGCCAAATAATAATCTATTTGCCCTCCATTTCGGTCGATACGAAGAAGAAAACACATACCAGCACTCAACTGATGCTACTTGTGGTTAATGGCTTATAATATATTTTTCTGATGCTAGTGTTGAGTATACGCACAAAGATGCCAATAATCCACTATGGTCGGTTCCTATTTGGGACAAACAACCTGGGAAATGAGTTCTTAGTAACTCTTATTGGTCCTGAATCTTGTTACTTTTGCAGCTTTCAAACTCCATGTGCAGAGAACATCAAGTGCGAAAAACAGGATGGCTGTAGGTCTGCCATTGTTTGATTTCTAATCAGTGATTCACTACAGCAGTCATACTAAAACAATAAACCTACTGCAATGCCATACAAAGCATGGAATTAGAAAATTTTCTAGTGTAGTTCAAACTCGACATGGTAATTAGAACCATAAAGTAGTGTATATCTAACATGGAAATCAATATGCAGTACTGTTTTAACACACTTCAGTTGTGGTTTCTTTTTTAAATCGAAGGGCATTATCTCATTTTTCTTTTTGTATTTCCATTCTGAATGGATGTTTCACTCTGTTTGTTTTTATGTGATTTATTAGGCATAAGTCAGCACTATATAATGAAGAGTTCCCAATTAGATAAGTCTCCATTGTTTGCAGCAATGTGTAATGAACTAGGGTGTGTCTAGGCAACAACCGGTTGTTTTAGCTCCTCCTAACAACTGAATTTTGTCCAGGCACTTACACTGTCTTATATCTATTTTTACACCGCCTTGTCACTAGTACACGAGCATTTGTGTTGACGGTGCGTATCCATTTATACAAAGCGGTTGTAGTTTAGACACGCCACTGAAAATCGGACAGGGTCCCCATCTTTATATCCGCCAAAGGATCAACACCGGGCGGTTTCTAAAGTGAACCGCCGGTGTAAATTGTCACATTTACACGGGCGGTTCACTTTAGGAACCGCCGAGTGTTAATGCAAAATCACCACAGGCGGTTTAAGTAACCAGCCGCCTGTGAAAAGTGACACAATTTTCACAGGCGGTTTCGTTATGTAAACCGTCTGTGGTGACTTTGCCCTATATATACACCCCTTCTTCTTCCCCACCAGAATGAACAGAACTGAAGCCCGAGCAGTGTGCCATGGGAGGAGCTTTGGAGGTCCAGATTTGACCCAATACAAGGGAGGAGGTTTTGATCCTGATTTCTTTGGAGGAGGTAGCTAAAAAAGGTTAGTTTATGTGTTTCTTGCCTCATTTCCTTCTTTTTTCCTCAATCCCCACCACTCTTGAGATCTAGGGTTTCACCTCAAGAGAGAGAAGAGTAGCTAGGTTTTTAATTTTTCAATAATTCTAGTCACTTCTTATGTAGGGTTTCACTTTTTTAGCCACGGTTTAAATTTTTAAGTTTTATTAGTTACTCTTAAAGAAATATTTAGTTATGTTTACTTAATTAGCTTGTAGTGATGCTTGCTAGGTTGTCATTAATGAATCTAGTTTGAGTTATTTGGAATTTTTCTAGATATTGGTGCATTAAATTAGTTTTTGTTTAATTATTTAGTTATGTTTTGTTAAATTGAGTAGTGGTGAGACTTCAAATAGGTTTTTAGTAACTATAGTTGCTTTAATTTTTGGGTTTCATCTAATTAATTGATGCTTTAATGATTTTTTTTTTTTGTTTAATGAAGCATAGGTGAGAGAAGAGTAGCTAGGTTTTTGTTTTTTCAGTATTTCTACTCACTTTTTATCTAGGGGTTCACTTTTATAGCTATGGTTTATTTAATTATTTAGTTATGTTTAGTTTAATTAGCTAGTAGTGATGCTTGTAGCTAGATTGTCATTAATTAATCTAGTTTTAGTTATTTATTATTTTTCTAAATATTGATGCTTTAAATTAGTTTTTGTTTAATTATTTAGATATGTTTTGTTGAATTAAGTAGTGGTGAGGCTTTTATTATGGTTTATAGTAACTAGGCTTGCTTTAATTAGGGTTTCATTAATTTGTCTATTTTTACTATATACAAGTGAGGAGTCATTTTCATCTATATATACTCTTTTGAACGAGTATGTTGATCATACAAAGGTTAGTTAATAATTAATATAAATAAACATCTATGTCTACTTTGTAGTGTTTACAATATATAAATCTACTAAACTTTTTTAACAGGTAACAATGGATAGAGCCTTCTGGATGTATAACTTAGACAGAGTAGATCCATCATACATACCGAGATTCAGAAGTTTATCGATGCTTGCGAAAAAAATCATGCTTTGAGAACACGTAAGAAACACATATATTGCCCTTGCTCGGTTGCAGGAATATTGTTGTTTATGAAGACACAAAACCAATCTTAAATCATTTAGTCTGCCGAGGATTTATGGAAGATTACTTGATTTGGACAAAGCATGGAGAGGGTAGCTCTACGCCGTATACGATTGGAGACCCTCGCGAACCTCGTGAGCGAATGGCCCAGATATGTTTGTTGATGATATTAGTCGGTTCCTACATGAGACTCATCACCATTGTTCCCAAAGAGTGAACATGTTGTGCCCGATGTTCATGATGATGCGAATGTTGGAGGAACCGAGGACAACAAAACTGAAATGATGGATGAAGATGCGGAACCGATGGCTGCACTATTGCGTCGTTATACGCATCCATCAATTTTCTTTTTATGAAAGGTATGGAGGCCTTGGAGAAGGCAGCAAGCAGAGCCATTGTACGATGAGACTAAAGGTTGTACCAAAGAGTTCACAACTTTACGGCCTCAGGCGGCCGCCGTTGATGTTGAAAGCAAGATATGGATGGTCCGATGCCAGCCTTCGGTGCATTATTGAGTACTCTCGAGATATGCTTCCAAAGGAGAACAAAGTGCCTGCTAACACGTACTATGTAAAGAAGCTAATCAGTCCACTTACTATGAGTGTCCAGAAGATCCACGCTTGTCAAAATCACTGTATCCTATAACGAGGTGATTACAAAGACTTGGACAACTGTCCAAATTGTGGTGCAAGTCGGTACAAGATGAAAAAAGACTATCTACAAGAAGAGAATGCAGCCTCCATTTCTAAAGGGAAAAAGAGAAAGAAGACTCAACAGAGTTCAAAACCCTGCACTAAAGAAAATGAAGAAGAAGACTACTACACACATAGAAGGGTTCCTGCTATGGTCATGTGGTACCTTCCAGTAGTAGATCGGTTGAGGTGTTTGTTCACAAACCCTGAGGACGCAGAGCTTATGACTTGGCATGCTTCTGATAAGCACAAAGTAGATGGAAAGCTTCGACATCCTGCAGATGGTAAGCAATGGCAAAAATTCAATGAGGACCACCCGTGCAATTTGCTAAGGAGACACAGAAATATCAGGTTTGCAATCGCGGTACCGATGGAATGAATCCCTTTGCTGAAAGGAGCAGTAAGCATAGCACATGGCCGGTGATCCTCACCATCTACAATTTGCCTCCACACTTGCTACAAAAGCGAAAATATCTTTTGCTAACCATTCTTATTTCTGGACCTACACAACCTAGTGTTGACATGGATGTATTCTTGGAGCCATTAATGGAGAAAATGAGAATATTATGGGATACAGGTGTCGCCATGTTGGACGAATACCGGAAAGAGTCATTCATACTAAGAGCAATTATTTTTGTTACAATTAACGATTACCCAGCTCTCTTTGTATTGTCAGGACAGTTCAAGGGCAAGGTTGGTTGTGTAGTATGCTTGGATGAAACATTTTATGTGTCCCTCAGTGTCTCCAATAAGATAGTGTACATGAGACACAGACGTTTCTTATCACAAAGTCATAGGTACCGCTTGCGAAAGATGGATAAGTACTTTGACAATCATGATGAACTAAGGTCCACTGCTCCATCAGGTAATAGTAAAGGTCACAGAGTATGAGATAGTTAAGAACATCAAGTTTGTATTTGGTAAGAAGACAAAAAGATGGAAAAGTAAGAAAGGATATAAAGCCAACTCCCGGGGCAACATTCAAGAAGATGTCAATTTTCTTTAAGTACTTGCCATATTGGAAAGAGCTTGACGTACGACACGCGGTTGATGGTATGCACATCCGGAAGAATGTGTTTGAAAGCATAATTGGCACCTTGCTAGACATAAAGGGCAAGACAAAGGAAGGATTGAGTTCACGTCGGGACCTGGTCAATTTGAAAATAAAACCTGAACTTCACCCGGTATTGCTAGATAATGGAAAGTACCACCTCCCAAAGAAAGAAGCTACAACTTGAGCACGATGAGAAACATGCCATGTGCGTGTGGTTGAAGAAATTGAAAGTTCCAAATGGATTCTGCTCCAACATTAAGAGCATTGTGTCAATGAAGGACCTTACACTGACCAACTACAACTCACATGATTGTCATGTGATGCTGATAACTTTCCTCCCTATTGTCATCAGGGCTATAAGTCCGGTGTTCTTAAAGATGGCAATCACACGGTTGTGCTTCTTTTTTAACGAGATATCACAAAAGGTAATTGATCAAGAGCAGTTGGAGTCTCTTCAGGAATTCGCAGTGGAGACATTATCACAACTTGAGATGTGTTTCCCGCCTTCTTTCTTCGATATAATGGTACACCTTGTCGTGCATTTGGTGCCACAAATACAGGCATTGGGTCCCATGTATTTGCATGAGATGTGGACATATGAGCGTTTTATGTCAATTCTTAATGGGTACGTAGCCACTCGTGCTCGTCCTGAGGCATCTATGATAGAGGGATACACTATCGAAGAGGCCATTGAGTCCGGAGGTCCATTCTGCAACACTTGCCTAAAAGACCAAATTGCAATAGGTTTACCTCCGTCTCGACATGAGGGTAGACTATATGGGTGTGGGAGGATGGGTCGGAAATCATTCATCCCGTCGAACTACAATATTGTCCTCGAGGCGCATCATAGCATCCTACATCAGCTCTCAATAATGGATCCTCTGATCAAACAACACATACAAGAGCTAAGCGATCAGAACCCTGGGCAAACAGAGGATTGGGTATCGAAGGAACATAAGCGTCAATTCACCACATGGCTAATGGAGGAGAACATTCCAAATGGAGACACAATTGAGCAACAAACTATCAAGAGGTTGGCAGCTGGACCATCTCGCCAGGTTACATCATGGCAGACCTTTGACATTAGTGGCTTCACATTTTGTACTACTTCTAGAGACAAAAAGAGCATGGCGCAAAACAGTGGTGTTCGTTGCGAGGCCATAGATGATTTAGATGAAACTGCTACATACTTTGGTTTCATTGAGGAGATATGGGAACTAGACTATGATTCATTTAAGACGCCTGTGTTTCGATGCCAATGGATTGATGACAACCATATCACCGTGGATAACTATGGCTTGAGAGTTCTTGATCTAAGTAAAGTAGGCTACAAGGATGATCCTTGGATCCTTGCTAACCGTGTTTGCCGCATGGTCTTCTATGCCGAACAGATCCTTTGTAAAGAAGAGAAGAAAAAGTAGCGACAAGACAAAGCATATAGTTCTTCCCCGAAAGCAACAAGCTATAGGAGTTGATGGTGTAATTGACCTAGATGACTTCAACCACTTCGGACACATGTCTCTCTTCAATGATCATCAAGTAAAAATTAGAAATGTTGAGCGAAATATCTCCAAAAATTCATTACCATGGGTGCGCCACGATGGAGAAGGAAGAATAGTAGTCTGGCTAGGTAGATTTGCATTAGTCAATGCCTTATGTAACATTTTATCGGTTATAATTTGTACTCATAAATTGGTATCCCTTGGTATTGCTCTTCAACTTATTTAAGTCCTTTTGTTTCTACTTCTTTAAGTCCTTTTTTATACTTTGTAAAAGAAATATCCTAAAAGAAATAATACTAAAAGAAATTCTCTATATCCTAAAAGAAATAATCCTAAAAGAAATTCTCTATATCCTAAAAGAAATAATCGTAAAAGAAATATTCTATATCCTAAAAAGAAATTCTCTATATCCTAAAAGAAATAATCCTAAAAGAAATTCTCTATATCCTAAAAGAAATAATCCTAAAAGAAATATTCTATATCCTAAAAAGAAATTCTCTATATCCTAAAAAGAAATAATCCTAAAAGAAATTCTCTATATCCTAAAAAGAAATAATCCTAAAAGAAATTCTCTATACCCTAAAAAGAAATAAACCAAGAAGGCATTTTCACGGGCGGTTGACATTGTCAACCGCCGCTGAAGATCATCTTCACAAAAGCGGATGACAATGAGAACCGCCAAGTGAAAATGAAATTCCACAGGCGGTTGACAATGTCAACCGCCGGTGAAGATGATCTTCACCGGCGGTTGTCGTTGTCAACCGCCTTGTGAAGATTCAATTCTATATATACCGATCGCGCGGGACTGAAATTTTTCAATGCGGTGGGCGCGATTCCAAGCAAGAAGACGCCGCCGTCCGCTGATCGATTTTCCTCGCCGGTGATCCTCCGGGGGCCGTGCCGCCGTCTCTCCGCCCTCTCCGCCGTCTCCGCCCGGCCCGGCTGTCAAGCCGCCGATGAGCTGCCGCGCCTTTGCACCCTTTTGTTGTGCTCGCCGGGGAACTCCATCTCCTCAACGGCGAGGAGGACCTCCATCTCTGTGTTTGTGCTCGCTGGGCGCGGGCGCGGGGCACGCGGCAGCGTGGCAGCAGGGCATCGCGGGCGGGCGCTGGGCCCGCGGCAGTCGGGCGGCGTGGCGGCTCGGCGGCGCCATGGCGTGGCGGCGTGGCGGCTCGGTGCGCCACGGCCGCTGCCAACCCTAGCCGTGTTGGGCCTTCTGGCCTGTGCCGTGTTGGGCCACTTTGTTGGGCCCTCCCATGGGTCCAGCAATGGCTTTTTTATTTTTTCTTTATTAAAAATCCTTTGCAATGAAATAGTACTTCCTTTATCATATGTAAATAATTTCTTAAATATTGTAATAGTGTACTAAGTACTTTGCATTTAAAATTAATAGTGTACTAATATTGTAAATGATTTAATATTTTTTAATGACTTAGCATTACTTATTGGCACTTATCAAATATTGTAAATGACTTAGCATTACTTATTAGCACTTTATCATTTTTTTATTAGAGATATTTTTCTTTCCTTCTCAAATATTGTAAATGATTTAATATTTTTTAACGACCTTATTATTATTGTTAGCTTATTAATTGTACCTACCGCATGTGCTAATATTTTATGTAAATATAATAAATATTGTTGCTTTGTATTATTTCCTTTATCATATGTGTGATATTAGCAATTCTAGTAAAGCAATGATTATTATATGTGCTTTGTACTTTCTTTCCAATGACTAAGTACTTTTTATCATATGTGAAATATTTCCTAGTGCATATGTAAATGACTAAGTACTTTGCAATGAAATAGTACTTCCTTTATCATATGTAAATAATTTCTTAAATATTGTAATAGTGTACTAAGTACTTTGCATTTAAAATTAATAGTGTACTAATATTGTAAATGATTTAATATTTTTAATGACTTAGCATTACTTATTGGCACTTATCAAATATTGTAAATGACTTAGCATTACTTATTAGCACTTTATCATATTTTTTATTAGAGATATTTTTTCTTTCCTTCTCAAATATTGTAAATGATTTAATATTTTTTAATGACCTTATTATTATTGTTAGCTTATTAATTGTACCTACTGCATGTGCTAATATTTTATGTAAATATAATAAATATTGTTGCTTTGTATTATTTTCTTTTATCATATGTGTGATATTAGCAATTCTAGTAAAGCAATGATTATTGTATGTGCTTTGTACTTTCTTTCCAATGACTAAGTACTTTTATCATATGTGAAATATTTCCTAGTGCATATGTAAATGACTAAGTACTTTGCAATGAAATAGTACTTCCTTTATCATATGTGAAATATTGACTTAGTGTACTAATGACTTATCATTTTTTAATGACTTAGCATTACTAAAGAGAAGATGACTTCTCCAAAATCCGGAGAGCATGCAGATGACCACCCGCCTAGCAGAGTCGCCCAATAAGGTTGATACACCCCCGGACCAACGGTTAGTATGACACAATTACGTTTACTGGAACGATTACTTATAGAAAGGAAGAACTCACATACTTATTGGCCTTGCATTTTTAGAACTACAAATCCTCAGGCACAAGAAGAAGAAGAAGAAGATTACCATGGTGACATGTTAGAAGAAGAAGAAGATGACGGAAACCGGTGATCCATGCCCTAGCATAGATAGACAACGCCAACGTAGTGTAGACCCGCATTATGATCCAAATATCGATGAGGTATAGTTATTACATACAAACAAATGTTTTCATTGATCCCGTAAAAATAGGCTCCGCTCCATGATGTGTTGCATATATCGTGCAGGAGGTTTTGTCTCAATTGCGGGAGATTCTGGCCGAGGAAGCAGAAGTGCCAGAAGGAGAAGCCCCAGAAACAACCGAGACAACCACCTCGAAGTCAAGGAAAAGGAAACGCACGGATCGAAAACGAGGTGAAAGAGGGACAAACAAGTGCCAGAGCAGACCTATGTTATTCCCGACATAAGCCCAAAAGGAGAGCCATTAGTGTCAGATGCGGTGGCGGCCAAAATAAGAAATGCGATTGGTTTCTTGGTCAGGGATAAGCTTGACATCACAATCCAGAGGTGGGCGGATGTGAGCATAGATACACGAAAAGAGTTATGGAGAAAGTTCGGTGAAAGATTTGTCATCACTACGGGGACTGATAAAATTGTGAAAGAGTATTTCTTCAAGCAGGTTGCAACGTCATTCCGAAACTATAGATCGGAAATGAATATCAAATATCTGAAGAAGGGTTTGGATCCAACTAGTAAGTATAAGATCACCGCTGGTCAGTGGGCAGCATTCAGGGAGCAGAAGAAAGATCCAACTTTCCAAGCAAAGAGCGAAGCCGCTTCAGAGCTAGCAAAGAAGAACAAGTACCACCACCACCTTAGCACAGGTGGTTACAAGCTGCAGATTCCGAAGTGGCGGGCGGAGGAGGAAGAGCTCAAGAAACAAGGCAAGCCTGTCCTCTCGAGAGGAAGTTGGTGAGAGGACGGCGAATTGGCTGAAAAGCTAGAGGAACAAAATAAACTTCTACGGGTTTGAACTGTCCCGATGAAATGACACCGACAAAGAGAGAAAATTGTGGAATTGGCCGCGGATGTCAAAGAGGGAAGATTCAAGCCACAAAGGGAGAGGGACATCTTGACTATAGGTCTAGGCAACCCTGAGCATCCTGGTCGTGTACGAGGAATATCATCGAAGAGGGGATGGAAAGAGGGATTTGGTGAAGAGTGGTTGGGCATGTACAAGAAAAGAGATCGATACAAGGAACATATGAAAGATTTCTATGAGGAGCGAGGCTAAGGAACAATTCAAGAACATGATGTCCGATTTCCTAACAAATCCTCGATCCTTAAATAATACGTAAGCTAGCTAGTGCAATGTCTGCTCAACAGATGAGCACACAAGGTCCGCAGATGTAGATCGTCCTCACACAGCAAGCGGCTGGTCCTCAGGAGATGATTCCTGCCATGTCGACACAATCACCTGGCTTTCCAAGCAGTGTGGGGTCTATGGGCAACAAAGACCGCTTCCCGTGGATGATATCGAAGCAACGACACCCCAGAATTGTTGATACGATATGGTATGAAGCATGTTCGTACAAAGGAAGTTGCCATGGGCTTTGCAATCCCAGGACGTGACTACCACCATACCATCATACCAGAAGAGTACTGCAGGGTAGAAGTGCATACGGTCGTCGGCTATGAGGAAGATGTGCTTGAAATTCCAGGCCCCGACAATGTTGAGACACTCGGACAGACCATTAACACTTTCATCCTATGGCCTCGACGAGACGTGGAGTTGACGCAGCCACCACAACCGCAAAGAACCACCAACCGCGAAGTGTTGCCGAAACTCAAGAGTCAAAACATGTGGAAGTTGTTCCGGACCCAACCCCGATATCACCATGTCCCCAATCTCCTCCACCTAATATACAATCACCGCTAGCCAATCCTATTGAAACCCCACAGTCATCACCTAAACCTACAGGATCTCCACCACCACAAGCCAATCCTATTGAAACCCCACCATTCAATGATCCAGCTCGTGCTTCCCCACCACCTCATGACCTCGAACAATCACCTTGGACACCACCGCCGCCCCCCAAAAAGATCCAAGAACCACCAAAGAAGAAATTTCCGGTTCCCAAATTGATCTCCCCTTTCGAGCCAAAGAGGAAAACTGCTGGAACCGCCAGGTTTTTATCAGGGATTGCACAAAGCCGCAAGTCAAAGATCGTTGACTTAGCTGAGCAGGAGAGGTCGTCAAAAGGCCCAGAGATCAATGTCTTACAGATCAGGAAGCCCACATGGGAGGATTATGAAAACGTCCCTGACAGATACATACCGGGCAGGCCTCTCCTTAGTTGGGAAAAAAATCAAGAAACTACCACCGGTATAAAAAGACTACATGATCGGTATATGAGAGTCGCTTCTATCGGCATCGACTCGATCCAAGTAAGCATACCACCCTCTCGCTTTTAGAAGTGAATGAGATACCGCTTTTGTAACCTTCGAAGACATTTGGTTGATGATGAACCTCAAGCGGCTCGATGTTCAGCTCATAACATTATTTGCATTGTAAGTCTCACTCGTCCTAACATGTTCATCCTTTAGTATTATTGAGTTGTATTACTAAGATATCCCTTTGATGACATGCACTTGTGCCATGCGAGAATGGAATATGATAAGGACGAGACCACTTACGGCCCTAGACCAAACAAACATGAAAGCAAACGAACTGGGTACCTTAGCCCAAAGAAAATCTGTGAGAACGAGCACACCTTCCGTATTGGTCATGACAAATGATGAATTACAAGGGTTAACGTAAAAAAGAAGCTGCAAAGAAGAAAAAGACGACTTGGAGAAGAGACACGAGGCTATCTACGCCGCGTACATAGGAAATGCATTTCTTCGGTTCTAAAACAGGGGAAGTGGTAATTGCACCATACAACTTTGGGTAAGTCCGAGTGTATATATAAAAAATCACGTTAACAATATGAATAGAAACACATGACAATTCTGGTCCATTCTTGCGGCGACCAATTTGGATATGCTTCTATATCTATCTTAGGGACGGAAAAGATGCTTTGGTCTTTGACTCTGCAGATTATAGACACGAAAGCTATGCAACGGTCACGACCATCTTGGAACGGTAAGCTAACATACTTGTATACATACTTTTATAGCTGAAAGTTATGAAAAACTAACTAATTCTATTTGAGACCATAGGGTTCACAGGTGGTACAAGTTCAAGGGTAGGAAGTTCGACTTATCCAGAAAGGGCGAGGAACTAAGAATATTTCATAACTGGCCGGTAAGTAAGATATGAAGCCAGATCATGTATGTACAAGTACATAGTTAAGACGATGTTGCAAGTCAATAACAACTTCTCCTCTATGTAGTGCCACAAGCAACCACCGGCTCCGCATTAATCGTGGATTCTACGTGTGCGAGTTCATGAGACTAAACGGACGGTACCGCAAAAACCCTTATAAGGTATAACTAATAGTCACGCTATATTTATGTCGTTACCAAGTGCAAACATATGATGTCTACAAACTTCCTTTCCAGGCGGTTGCAGAATCATCGAAGCCCAAACACCTCACGGAAAAAAATCTATATGAACTAGTCGAGGATCTGTGCTCCTTCATCATGAAGGAAATCATTCCAAGCGAGGGAAAATACCACGAACCGGATAGCGTCTTAGCGAGGCCAGAGTTCAGAGCGCTAAGAGAGATTAGCGCTCTCAAACTAAGTCGAGATGATTATTAGAATCATCATATCATTTGCGATGAAAAACTTTGTTGTCGTGGCCGCAAAAAACATATGTGATGAATATTGATGTATATATAAATGTTGTACTTAAATTAAATTGTTAATGGTGTGTATATGTATATAATTATATTGGTCCTTTCTAGCATAATTTAATAGCCTTTTATATTCCTATCATTGCATGTAAAGATCATTGACATAAGATATAGGGAGAGACAAAGGGAGAGGGAGAGGGATAGGGAGGGAAGGAGGGCGTTTCACATTTATAAATTCAAATTTAAAACTGGCGGGAAAAATATTTTCACAGGCGGTTGGCATAACCAACCGCCTGTGAAAAATAGTATTTCCACCGGCGGTTTAGCCTGTTAACCGCCAGTCAAAATACTATTTTCACAGGCGGTTTGGTTATGTCAACCGCCTGTGAAAATTTATTTCTCGGCGGCGGTTGATGCGGGACGCCAAGTGGAAATGCTCCATTTCCACTGGCCTCCCGCACAAGTACCCTGAACGCCTGTGAAGAGGCGTCTGGAACCGCTTGTGGAAATGCTCTGTGTACTAGTGTGTTACTGTACTTACAGTGATTTCGTCAGTGTAATTTATTAGACAAAATGATATAATTTGGGGATAATTGTAGTTCTCGAGACAAATATGCCAATTTTTTTGAAAACAAATTTACAAATTTTTTTCTATGAATTCCAGATACCAGAGAAACATATGTCAAAGTATTCACGAATATCATCAAATTGTTTACAAATTGACAAATTGGAAGAACAGAGATAAGAAAAGAACAGAGAACAGAGCACATCTCGTCTTCGAACAGCAGAACAAGGGAGAGGAAGCGGAGGCTGCACCAGCGACGGGACGGTGGAGGCTGCCTGGGGGCGGTGGCCTAGGGGCAGGCACGTAGGTGTGCCTGGGGAAGGGTGGGCGCCGGGGCAGGCAGATCCGCGCCCCGCGCAAAACCCACGCCATCAAAGGCAGGCCGCCCGCCGCGTCGAGGGGCACCGGGAGGGGCCGCCCAGGGGCTGGCTGCGGGGGGCCGGCCGTGCCGCCGCGTCAAAAAGCCGTGGCTCGGGAAGAAGGGCGGCGGAAGGGATGCTCGGGGTCTCCCGTACTCGGTGCGGAGAATAGAAGGGATGCGTCGGGGCCAAGTGAGTGGAGTACCGAGCGGAGAGGAAGCGACGAGCCCGGAGCTGTGCGACGGATCGGACGGTAGACCGGGCTTCCTCTGCGGATCGGACGCACACAAATTCGGTTGATGGAGGCCCAAGAAACAACCGGTTATCAAATAGTGTTTCTCATGAACTATTATTGAGTGTCAATGTAATTAGACTTTTCAGTCGCAAAAAGGCCTAGAATTTAAGCTACAAATCCTTCTCACCTAAACTGCTAGTTCAGTAGAATAGAATTGTTAAGGGGTAATAGAAAGCTAGCAAATAAAGAGATTGATGCTTTTGATGTCATACAAAGCTGTTCAGACTACAAAGAAATATAGCCCCAGCAGCAGGGAATGAGGCTGCTTCTTCAGTAGAAGAATAGAATTGTTAAAGGACAACAGGAAGCTAGCAAATATTGTTGATGATAGATCATTCTTTCCTTTTTTTCTACTATTATGCTAATCATTTCTGTTCAGTCATTATACTAGTCTGCCTATTTAGGAAGACAGACACTATACTTGTCGTGTATTCTTTTGCAAAATAAACTTGGGGGTGGGGGGCAGTAGGTTGCAAATGAACACGCTATACTTGTTATAAAATAAAAAGGGAATTGAGAATTGATATTGATTTCTTGAATTAAGCCAATGTAGAGGATTAGGGTGTCCGGGATTGAGTGGACTAAATTTATACCGAGGGTGGCATAACATTCTCCGGAAACATATTACACTACTAGAGAAAGGGCTTTTGGTCCAAATGCTTTAGTCCCAAATAAATTTGCAACTGGGACTAAAAAGAGATTTAGTCCCAGTTCTATTTCTCAACTGGGACTAAAACTACTTGCCAACGGCTATAGGAGCAGCCTTTGGCAGTCTAGAGAGATTTAGTCCCGGTTTGTGAATAGAACTGGGATTAATACTTGATCTTTAGTCCCAGTTCGTGATTCAAACCGGGACTAAAAGATATAGTCCCAGTTCGTGTTTCAAACTGGGACTAATACTTCATCTCTAGTCCCAGATTTAATAACGAACTGGGACTAAAGGTCTGACCATATGTACCAGCTTCTTCCCCAACCCGAGCTCAAGCAAGAAACAAGCTCCTCCATTGTTCTTCATCTCTAAACTTCGGCCGGTCTACTCTCCGCACTTCATCGTCGCCGTCTACCTCGATTTCTCCATCTATTTTGCCGTTCTAAAGGTAACCTACTTCGTCCCTCTTTTGTTTCATCCGTGCCATTTCTCATTTCATGGTTTAGAATAGGAGAATTTTATGGTTTTAGAATGAGAAGAATAGTGGTGTTTTTTCTTTATTTCTATGATTTGTATGCATGAAATAGAATGATGAACTTGTATATTTGGATGAAGGTAGCTTATAGTACTTGATATAATTTTGCTAGTTTTCTCATTACTATTTAGTAGCTAATAATGGTGGATTTCTCTTCATTTTTATGCCATTATTTTGAGATAAAAATACATGCCTTCATAAGTTATAGTTTATAGTAGTTCATGGTAGCTTATTACAAACTTAGAGATTTTTATCACTTGATTATAATATTATAGTGAGTAAAAATTTATAGTACTTAGAAATTTTTAGTACTTGCTAGATCTTTCCTCCAGTAGAAGAAGCCTAGCATCAATAATCTATCTATTTTCGTTGGAATTGGTCATGAAATTCTAGTGTGCTCAAGTACATTTTAGGTCTATTAGTTGTTCTAGTGCTACTTCTCATTGTGCCACATTAATTGTATGTAGCTAACCTTCAATGAAAAGGGGTTTAGGGTGCAATAATCATGTTGATTGACGGTTATTATATTAGTAATCTTTTTTTGATGTGTGTTGTATGTCATGTAATGCAGATGAGCCGTCAATGGATGTACAACGTGGACCGCCGCTCCCCACAGTTCATTATGGGCGTGCATGATTTTCTCAATGTGGCCAAGGCAAACATGCACAATGGTTTTATGTGTTGTCCATGTGTCATATGCAAGAACGAGAAGGATTATTCTTCGTGTAAGGTGCTTCACGAACACCTTTTTAGGTCGGGTTTCATGCCAAACTATATTTGTTGGACTAAGCACGGAGAACGCGGTGTTATAATGGAAGAACATGAAGAAGAAGAAGAAGAAGGAAGGAATGGTGACTACAATATTTTTCGTAGTTTTGCTGAGTACGATGCCTTTGGTGATACTGCAATGGGGGAAGTTGATGAAGAGGAAGTGCCTGAAGAAGAGGCTGACGACCATCTTGGTCAGGCCATCCGTGATGCACAAAGAGAATGCGAAAGTGACAAGGAGAAGATCAAGTTTGAGCGCATGCTAGAGGATCACAAGAAATTACTCTACCCAACTGCAGAGGAGGGGCAAAAAAAGTTGGGAACCACACTAGAATTACTGCAATGGAAGTCAAAGAATGGTCTATCTGATAAGGCATTTGGAGAGTTACTGGGTATCCAAAGGAAGATGCTTCCGAAGGGCAATGAATTGCCCAGCAGTACGTATGAAGCAAAACAGCTTGTCTGCCCATTAGGATTAGAAATCAAGAAGATACATGCGTGTCCTAATGACTGCTTCCTATACTATGGTGAAGAGAACGAGAAATTGGATGAATGCCCGATATGTCATGCAGCGCGGTACAAGATCAGACGGGGTGATACTTATGATTTTGAGGGTGATGAATGTTCCAAGAAGAAAATCCCTGCCAAAGTTATGTGGTATGCTCCGATAATACCACGATTGAAACGTTTGTTTCGAAACAAAGAGCATTCTAAGTTGTTGCGATGGCACAAAGAAGATCGCAAGGTAGACAATATGTTGAGACACCCTGCTGATGGATCTCAGTGGAGAACAATAGACAGAGAGTTCCCGGATTTTGCGAAGGATGCAAGAAACATAAGGTTCGCATTAAGTACGGATGGTATGAATCCTTTCTCGAGCAAAGCAGCACCATAGCACTTGGCTCAGAACTCTATGCATGTACAACCTTCCTCCGTGGCTGTGCATGAAGCGAAAATTTATTATGATGCCAGTACTTATTCAAGGTCCAAAGCAACCTGGGAATGGCATTGATGTGTATCTAAGGCCTTTGGTTGACGAACTTCTACAATTATGGAGCCCCAAAGGCATACCTATGTGGGACGAGTACAAACAGGAAGACTTTAACCTACGAGCCTTGTTGTTCGTTACAATCAATGACTGGCCGGCTCTTAGCAATCTTTCAGGACAGTCAAATAAGGGATACAATGCATGCACACACTGTTTTGAGGACATCAGAGGGGTATTCTTGAAAAAATGTCGAAAGGTTGTGTACTTGGGCTATCGTCGATTTCTTCCAGCGAATCACCCACTAAGAAAGAAAGGCAAGCATTTTAAAGGAAAGGCAGATCATCGAAAAAAGCCAGATAACCGTAGTGGTGATGATGTATTCAATATGGTGAAGGATGTAAAAGTTGTCTTTGGAAAGGGACCTGGTAGCCACTGTTCGAAGGATGCTACCGGACACGCACCCATGTGGAAGAAGAAGTCTATATTTTGGGAGCTACCGTATTGGCAAGTACTAGAGGTCCGTAGTGCGATTGATGTCATGCACCTGACAAAAAATCTATGTGTCAACCTTCTAGGCTTTATGGGTGTGTACGGGAAGTCTAAGGACACACAGGAAGCACGACAGGACATGCAGGATTTATATGCAAAGACAGATGATGGACACCAGTGCCTTAGTCCAGCTAGCTACACTCTTAGTAAAGAAGAGAAGGAAAGCATGTTTGAATGCCTAAGTAGCATCAAGGTCCCATCTGGATACTCCTCAAATATAAGGGGTATAATAAGTGTGCCGAGAAGAAATTTCTTAACTTAAAGTCTCATGATCGCCACGTGCTTATGACGCAATTGCTTCCCGTAGCATTGAGGGGAATTCTACCTCATAATGTACGACCGCCCACCGTGAAGCTATGTGCATTCCTTAATGCAATTTCTCGAAGGCAATCAATCCAGCTTGATCTTGCCGATCTACGTAAGGATGTTGTCCAATGTCTTGTAAGCTTTGAGTTGGTGTTTCCGCCATCCTTCTTTGATATCATGACACACCTCCTACTTCACCTAGTCAAAGAGATTAGTATTCTCGGCCCCTGTGTTCCTACATAATATGTTCCCCTTTGAGAGGTTCATGGGAGTACTAAAGAAATATGTTCGCAACCGCTCTCGGCCGAAAAGGAAGCATCGCCAAGGGCTACGGAACAGAGGAGGTCATTGAGTTACGTGTTGATTTTATTCCCCGATCTCAACCCAATTGGAGTTCCCCGAATCACGACATGAAGGGCGATTAAGTGGAAAGGGCACACTTGGAAAAAAAAATATCATATTGGCATGGATGATGATTTTTTTCGTAAAGCACACTACACGGTCCTGCAAAACTCTAGCTTGGTGGAACCCTATCTCAAGATGCATAAGGACATTATACGATCTGAATTCCCAGGAAGGAGTGAAGTATGGATTGCTCGTCAGCACATGGAAACTTTCGGCTATTGGTTGCGGAAACGATGTCAGGGTGATGACAAGATTGATGAGCAATTGTACTTGTTGGCTAGGGAACCATCTTGGAATGTCCTGACATTCCAAGGGTATGAGATTAATGGTAATATATTTTACACGATAGCCCAAGATAAAAAGAGCACCAACCAAAACAAAGGTGTCCGGATAGATGCCATAGACCCAAATGGGAATAAGGAAACATATTATGGTCGTATCGAGGAAATATGGGAACTAGACTATGGACCTCGTTTTAAGGTCCCTTTGTTTCGGTGCCAATGGATAAAGATGACCGGTGGTGGAGTAACAGTTGACCCTCAGTTTGGAATGACAACAGTGGACCTCAACAATTTTGGGTATACAAACGAGCCATTCGTCTTAGCCAAAGATGTTAGTCGTGTTCTATGTGAAGGACATGTCCAAAGAAACCAAAGAATAAGGGAAAAAAACCAACAACGCCGTCTTTAGACAATGAGCCAAAGCGCCAAATAGTGTTATCGGGAAAAACAAACATTGTGGGAATTGAGGATAGGACTGACATGTCGCCAGATTATGAGAAGAATGATGCATTTTCTCCCTTTGCAGTGAAGTGTGACCCAAGTATTGTGTTAAATGAGGAGGAGACACCATGGTTACGAAAAGATCATCATAACCTAGGGACAAACGTCAGAAAGAGGGGATATAGTGTACCCACTTGATGTTTTTCATATTAGCATGTTGTATTGTTATTTAAATTAATTTGTATGTGTACTCGATGTTGATTTCATATATATGGACAATGTATCAGCAAAAATCCAATGATCTACGTCAATAAGATGGGCAAACTAATTTTCTGCCTAGAATCAACAGTTTTAAAGATTTTTATTACTACTTTCATTTTTGCATGTATGAATTTGTAGTATTATTTTGACTATGCAACATTATAACCCATTTAAAATATAATATTATATGTCATATATTTTTCATATATGCAATAGAATAAAAAAGAAAGTCTAACTTCTTTTTTCATAATTTTTTGGAATAATATTCTATTTACTAGGCAATTAAAACTTAGGGTGTAATTTTAAATAAAGATGGATATAAAATTTGGAGTCTGCAGTTTGGCATCACCTTTAATCCCAGGTCTATATCCCAACCGGGACTAAAACTTGAACCGGGACTAAAGGTCTAACCTTTAGTCCCGGTGCATATCAACAACCGGGACTAAAGGGGCCTTTAGTCCCGGTCTGTATTCCATCCGGGATAAAAAGCCCCCTCAAGAATAAAAAGGGGCCGCCCTTCTTCCAGCTTCGTCTTCCCCGACGCCGAACCAAACCCTACCCTAAGATCGGCCTTGCCCGCCACCTCTGCCCGGTCGCCTAATGGGCCGCGGCCCCGCCTCCTCGCCTCCCGGTGTGCGTCTCCTCTTGGCGGCGCCGCTTGCCGCCTAATCGGCGTGTCGCCGGCGCCCCTCTGTCGTCGCCGCCGTGGCTAGGCCGCGTGACTCCCACAGGCGGCTCGGATTCCAGCTCGCGGCGCCGCCAACACCATCTCGCCCGACGCACCGCCTCCCCATTCGCCTGCAACGCGCCCCCCGGCCGTCTCGCGCGGACTCCAGCTCCCCCGGCCGTCTCGCGCAGGCTCCTCCGGCCGTCTCGCGCAGGCTGCCGCTCCCCGGCCGTCTCGCGCGGACTCCAGCTTCGCGGCGGGCTCCGCCCGCGGCGCCCGGGCCTCGCCTCCCCATCGCGCCACCGCGGCGCGCGGCCTGCTCTCCGGTCTCCGGCCTTGTAGCGGCAAGGCCGCCCGCTCCCCGGCCCCGGCATTCTTGTTCAACGGGTAGGCTCCGTGTCAGGTACCGACGCCGCCTCCTATTCTTCTCCCTGGCCTTCTGCTTCCTGCAGCCTTGAACAGATCATGTGTGTGTGCAAATTATTTCAGATTGCAGTTAATTGAACATCTCAGATGCATGCTAATTAGTGGACTAACAGAGCATGTGTGTGTGCTGGATGTACATGTGTAGTTGTGAATTGCAATGCATCTTATATGCCACGGGAATTAGTTGCTGCTGCTGAATTTTGACAATGTTGAATTTAGAGTTTTGGTTGGATATATATATTACTGCTGCTAGCTTTAGCATTTCACTTAATTTGAGCACTGAATTTTGACAATTGGAATGGCAAAACTCTGGAGAACAATGAATTTGTGCTGGTTGAAAATGCTTTGCCTGTTTGCTGCCTGTCAGTGACTGATTTGGTGTATAGCAACCTATTTGATGTATAATATTTTCATTGGTAAGTGGGGCTTTAAGTCATGCATATGGTAGCTTAGCTGGATGGAGCTCTCGTGGATTTAGTGGGCAATTATGGTTGTGCAACTAGCCACCAACTCATGGAAATTAATCTATGTTTCTGATGTATCAAACTGTATGTGAGTACCGGCATGAAAATTTTACTACCTGCTGTATGTTGGACATGTTCCATAGGTTTTCCTTTAGCCCTTTTGGTTTGTAGATGCGATGCACACCCTCTTTTGAACCTTAATTCCTTTTCTTTATCCATCCAGATTACTGCTAGCTGATGCATTTTACTTAATTTGAGCACTGAATTTTAACAAATAGAATGACAAAACTCTGGAGAATATATGTATATGTGATATTTTTGCATGCTTTGGCTGTTTGCTGCCTGTCAGTGACTGATTTGGCTGTTTGCTGCCTGCTAGTGACTGAATTTTGACAATTTGAATATATATATATATATATATATATATATATATATATATATATATATTACTGCTGCTGAACTTAGACAATTTACAATTTTGGTTGATAATTACTTGTCATGCTGAAAATTGCAGTGAAATTAACATAGTATATGCATGCTATTTTTTTGATTTATGACTCAGTTCTGGATTTGCACGCTACTGCTGCCAATGTGCAACCATGCATGAGTTGTTTTTGTTTGTCTTTCTATATATATTTGGTCGTCTCATCTCCAAATTGACAACTTTTAACTGGCACATGCAGATCAAGCATTGGACAAAGCGGTGGAAGCTCCTAGTGGATAATTAGTTAGTTCTGTAATTTTCAGAATTTTGCAATTAGCTAGCTGCTAGTTACCTAGTGGTTATTAGTAGTGCATAATTAATTAAGTATATGCTACTTAACTAGTTGCCGATCTAGTATGTACTTATGTACTACTTATTTATTCAGAATTTTGGAGTGTATAATTAATTAAGTATATGTTACTTAACTAGTAGTGGATAATTAAATAAGGATATGTCACTTCTGTCTTTTGCAATTGTTTTGGGAACTAAACCACCGCGCTTTAAAATTGTTAATTCGTTGCCGATCTAATCCTAATCGAGCTAACATCGTGTGCGTAGATGGATCCGAGGGGTGACGACTATACTCAAGAAATATTCGATATCATCAATGATGGATCTGGGTTTGTCCCCGAGCATAATACTATCCCCTTGCCCAACGATGCCGACCAGCCAGAAAACGAAGATGATGGGTCTCAATATTTATTGTTTGAAGAGGATCTAGCAAGATTGGATGAAAATCCAGTCGAAGAGAATGTTGGAGAGGTGATACAAATCTTGTGTTTACAAACTTAACTGTATAATGCAATATGAAATGAAAACTAATTCAAATATTAATTAATTCCTTTGTGTTATACATAGCTGTCGGGATCGACTGGCTCGGGGAGAAGCGGTAGGAATGTCAGAGGCATCACTAAACCATACACTGGCCACTTTCCAATCACAGCAATCAATCCCGATACTGGTGAACCACTGGAGCCATCTAAAAATGCAAAGAAGTTTGTGATGCATTGTGGAGCTCTTGTTAGGGACAGGCTATCAATAAGCATCCGTTCGTGGAGAAAGAAGAAAGAAGCTCCTGATATCACTTATGTTTCTGATCGAGACAAGACCCTTCTTTGGGAGGAAGTCATCGCACATTTTGGTCTACCTCCTCACCTTGATAAAGCTCAAGTAGATAAAGTAAAAACCTGGACTCTCAAGAAGATGGCAGAATTATTTCAAAATTGGAAGAAGAATCTATTCAAGAAGTTCATCGTGAACAATGAAACTCCTGATTTTGGCCCGAATAGCCCATATAAAAAGCTGTAGGCCGACTGGGAAGAGTTTGCTAAGTACAAGAACTCAGACGAGGGTGCGAAGATATCAAGAAGGAACAAGCACAATTCGCAAAAGAAAGAATACCATCATCACACAGGGTCAGGTGGGTACAGGTCTGCCATTCCCAAGTGGGAGAAAATGGAAGAAGACCTTCTTGCGAAAGGAATTGCTCCCAAGTCATTGGATTGGCCTGTACGTGCTAAGCAATGGTTTTTTGCTCATGGGGGAAAATTGGACCCAGAGACTGGGGAGCTGGTTTATTCTGGGGCACTCAAAGCTCCAGCAGAACGACTTATTGAGATTGTCCAATCTTCAAGAAGTGGTGAGTTTGTGCCCAATCGAGAGAAAGATGAGCCGAGCTACGCCCTCTACGTAATCCGTAACACCCCGGAAGAACAAGAGGCAAAGGTTCAATTTCGTGGGAGCATGGCTTCTCCCAGGAGGAAGATTTGTATAACTATAGAAGTCGCCAACGAAGGAAGGATGAGCAGACGCGCCAGATCAAGATGATGATCGAAGATGAGGTCAAACGGCAAGTGGCGGAACAGTTGGCTAGTCATGGGCAATCAACATCCGACCTACGATGGAGCCCTTCTCAGCGAAGAAGTAGCTGTGCTTCCACTGAGGTACCTGTCATATTGCAACAAGACGCAGTACCTACCCCACAGGATGACGCACTCCAGCGCTTCCCTGTGGATGACATCACTGAGCCTTTCACTACATGTGAGCTGCACATTCCCGAGGGGGATAGCACAATCGTGGTGGCGCATGGTGTTGTTGCTCCAGAGCCTCCTAACACTACACCAAGAATCCATGGTAAATTAATTGAACCTGGATATTACAGAGTTAGTGTGGATAGAGTTATCAGCACCCATCGGGGAGTAGATCTTGAAATTCCTGGAGGTGAAGGGGAGAAGACGCTTGGAGAAGTAGAGCATGGAGTCATTTTGTGGCGCAAGCGCTACATCATCATTCCTTCTAGTGCGGCGGCGAGGGCGCCGTCACCTGCTCCTCTACCACCTCTTGACGAGGATAGGTGCGTATGACAAAAAAGAAATTGCTCCCACAATTTTGTGAATTATTACCTTCTCGCGTAATAGCAACTTTTATTGTTACTAACACATTTTTTATCACTCACAGGTCTCCCAACCATAGTTTGAATTGTCCTCCCAATGAAGATGCTGCATTGGACGATGATGGTGTGATTCTTGGAAAGGGTGCATCTCCCTCTCCATCCCCGTCACCTACAAGGCGGTCTCCATCTCCTCTGCCTTCACCGCCAAGAAGGAAGCATGCAAAGAGGTCCTATTCAACACTGAAGTCTGCCCGGTCTCCCAAGAAAAAAGCTAGCGCCCGTAGTACCAACGCCCCATCTCCCAGCCTCCAACTATCTACAGAAGAGCGATTAAATGCATCGGTAAAAAGGGATTTGGAAAACTGGAAAAAGAGAAATCAAGAAGAAAGAGCAGCAAGGAGGGAACTAGAGAAAAACCCGCCAAAGCCAGCGTACATACAACAAAGAGAACTAAGGAAAAAATTCATGCAAATGGAGCATGCAAAGCTTGAACGAAACAAGTCCCCACCGCTATCGGACTATGACCGCTCTCTCGTAAAGTCAATTCAGTCCTATGGTCCAAAAGGGAAGAAGAGAGTAGCGAAAGATGTTCCACAGCTCGGGTTGCAAGCTAAGCAATCGGTCCCACCGCTAGTTATTCCTAATGCCCAACCGCCACCACAACCTGCTTCAATAGATCTTCATGAACTAACCACAACGTACGGTCAAGCAATTGAAGTATCACAACTTGAAGCCTTTTTGGCAGATGCAGATATTACACCTAGTCAGTTTCGTGATAACCAACCGAAAGCACAGCAGGAACATGATATATTCCGAACATACAAGTGGGGCAGGAGTCTAGTCGGCAAAAAGGACTGGCCAAAACTTGGTACACAAATGTACAACTTGAACAAGTGGTACATCAATACATGTCAAGCGACAAAGGGACGTCATGCTTATTGTCGATATAAGCCCGAGCATTGGTACTGGGCGTGGCTGGGGGTTATGCATGTTATGTTCGAGGAACTACACCAACTACTTTGGAGGGACGCTCTCGACAAAACTCTCATTAGTTGCTGGTGTCTGTAAGTGATTAATTCTAGTATTGTTCCATGGCACAATTCATTTATTCATACATATAGTTTTATATTATAGATATAATTTCGTACTATATATGCAGAAAAGAGATGCTCGAACAAAAGAAAAGAAAACAGAGTGATGTTGGTTTCATGGATCCGGATCTTATTTTTAAAGACATCCACACTAACAAGACTCATTGGGTCCATGAAACAGAGAATAATCTATTCAAGTTCTTTGACGCCTGCCATAATAAGAAATATATGCTCTTCCCTTACGGCTTCTGGTGAGTCTGTGTACTTGAACCAAAATCGCCTTTTCCCTAGTAGTAATTACGTCATCTTATTACTTATAACTCCACATGTAGCTTTCACTGGATACTACTGGTCATCGATATGCCCAGAGGCATTATAGAAATCTTAGACTCAGCGACAAGACCCAGAGAACAGTATCAAGACATGCTAGATATGATTCAGAAGTAAACTAATACAATTTTTATCTCTCGCACACTTGTATATATAATATATTATGCATGTATTTTCATCCTTTTCATTAATATGACTCCATTTACCTATTTTTGGGGCATGTAGTGCTTGGGCTAGGTTCACGACAAAGCATAATGACCATCATTGGACCGTACCTCTGATAGTAACCCAATACCCAGTAAGTTGCTTTATTTTCATTTTACAATATAAATATTTAATCACTACCAATATACTATATTCATTTGCTAATGATGACTCTTTTATTTCCTCATAAAGTGGTGTCCGCAGCAGGGAGAGGGGAACAACTTATGTGGATACTACGTTTGTGAGTTTATCATGCATTATGCAAACCAAACTCCAAAAGAAACCCTTGACGTACGTACAAATATATAGCTTTTATTTATTTATTACCATTTCATGTGTTCCATAAGTAAATATATGTATATAATACAATAATTTCATACTTTTGGTGCATCTAAATCGCAGAGAATGTGGAGATTGGAAAAGTGCCTACCAGAGGACAAGTTCAAAGCAATTCAAGAGGCAATGTCAGGATTTCTTTTGGATGAAGTCATAGCTCCCACCGGCGAGTACTACTATGACCGTAATATGCTTATACCTAGTAGTACTGACACTGGGAAGAGCACCAGTTAGATTTGTGGATATCGAGTGCAATTGGAAGGATATGATAACAATCTTTTGTGTGGATGTAGTTCCATGTACTTATTGTTTCATGCATGTATGAATACGTAAACAAATTATTTCAACCGCCTATTTTCTATGTTATCTACTTATATATATATTTTTTTATTAGTGTATAATTCATGAATTATTAGCAGCGTACCATTCGTATGTTAGTAGCATACAATCGTATACGAATAACGAAATTAAATTGAAATTAAACCATGAAGAAAAAGGGAAAGGAAATAGAAAATGGCAACACTTTTAGTCCCAGTTTGGAAAACAAACTGGGACTAAAAGAAGCTAGGTGGGAGTACGCCCTGGCGAACCCTTTAGTCCCAGTTGGGTTTTCAAACCGGGACTAAAGGGTCCCCTTTTAATCCCGGTTGCCACAACCGGGACTAAAGGGGGGGACCTTTAGTCCCGGATTGGCAATCCCGGTTGGCCAACTGGGACTAAAGGGGGGTTGCCAACCGGGATTAAAACTCATTTCTCCAGTAGTGTTAGGTGTATGCATGTTACACAGCAACTTGTTGTATGCATGTGTTGTACTGCAGTTCGTTTTGTCTGTATTAGGTGTATGTGTTGCTTCATCGGAAACTAATAGTGAAGCAAATCGTGTCGATGTTTAGTTCATGTTGATAACTGGCGCGTCGCAGTGTTTTATTTTCTTCCTTGCTTTTAAATAACCGGCGTCATCCGGGAGATATATGTAAGCCAGTACATGACGCTGGTATTCATGTACGGATTGCTCACAGTGCTTTTTTTACTATCAAGCGTAAAACCCCAAGTTACAATATGTGTTGGGTAAAAATGAGGATGATTGTCAGTTCTTATAGCAGCTTTGAGGCCTTGTTTAGATAGGTGTGGAATTATTTGGACGGTTCCTGTAGCACTTCGTTTTTATTTGGTAAATATTGTCCAATCATGGCCCAATTAGGCTCAAAAGATTCGTCTCGTGATTTATAACAAAACTATGTAATTAGTTATTTTTTTTATTTATATTTAATACTCTTTATATGCGGCAACAAATTTATGAGAGGAGAGAGATTGTAAAAGTCCTCAGAAGACCTCGTTTGTTTGTGGCAAATATTGTCCAATCGTGACCCAACTAGGCTCAAAAGATTCATCTCGTGATTTACAACCCAACTATATAATTAGTTATTTTTTTTTATTTATATTTAATACTCTTTACATGTGGATACAAATTGATGTGATGGAGAGAGAGTGTAAAAACTTGGAAGTTGGAAGCCAATCTAAACAAGGCCTCAGAAAATTTTTTCAGACTTCAGTCAGGTTGGTTGTCAGAAACATGGACGTTGCTAGTACAGTGAGCCGGCGTGCATGCGCTGCCGTATATCAGCGGGCGCGGTAGTAGTCCGACGTAGGCTCACTGTTTTCCGAACAGAAATTTCTGTGACTGCCTTGTGCCATCCATTTTCCGGGTGTTTCAGGGTTTTTTCTACCGACCGACCAAACCGGTGTGGACCGGTTCGGTTTGGCACCGGTTCAAACCCAGTAGAGTTTTTAAATTTGAAATTTGAATTTTAAAAAAAATTCTAGAAAAATTCCTAAAAATAGTTCATGATTTATAGAATCAATGGTGTCAAAATTTTTTCAAATTTGAGTTCGTTTAGTATTTGTTTTTGACGTTTGGAAGTTTGAAAAAAAAAAAAAAAACCCTTAGGGCTAGTTGGGCCTCACGGGCCTTAATGGGCCGCGGCCTTTTTTTTTTTTTTTTTCAAACTTCCAAACGTCAAAACAAATACTAAACGAACTCAAATTTGAAAAAATTTGACACCATTGGATTCTATAAATCATGAACTATTTTTAGAATTTTTCTAGAATTTTTTTTCAAATTCAAAAAAAATAAGACACCACTAAAACTCGGTCAAGAATGACTACTAACCGGCCGGCTTACCGGACGTAACCGTTTGAACTACGCCGGCTTTAAAATTTAAATTTGAAATTTGAATTCGTCCGGTATAAATCGGTAACGGTTCTTACCGGCCGGTTTATCGAAACCGGTGGCCGGGCGGTTTTTTTCCCCGGTCGGTAAGGTAAACCTTGGTGTGTACTGCGTGTATTTGTTTATGAACAAGACGATCGTGGACGACCAAATGAAACGCCCCCTCCTGGCCCCCATGATTTTGGATATAAGCAACGACTGTCTAGTATTTTTACAGTCTGTATTTTTTTTATTATTTATTTATTTATTTATTTTTTGGTAACAACGGGATGTCCCTGGATATAGGACACCTACGTGTAGCGCGGGGAGTTATTGACGTCCCCCTTGACATGATCTATATGTCGTCCAGGAAAAACTGCAACTCACACCGATACCACCGGTATTTGAACAAAAAAGGTTACTTTCTTGTCCTTTTTTACAATGTGTTTGGTAACCCGCGGCAAAAAGAAAGCTAGCGGCCATGGCGACTGGTAACGGGGACCCTCCCAGCATTTTTTGTTGCCCGACTTAGATATTAATAGGTGGCGAATAATGGAGGTGGCACTACAGTATTGTTGCATGCAGCCGCCGCCCCTGGTGTAACTAGCCAAGACCCCGGTTTTATTGTCTTGACATGGATCCAGATTGAGTGAACTGCAGCCACTGCAGAAAAAAAAAATGACTTCAGGACCCTAGCATACCCCACGTCAGGGCGTGCCAGCAATTTTTTTTGGAGGCTTTCCAAAAGTGGACCTTTTCACCTCCCACTTCCACCCAAGAAATTGAAGTAAAAAAAGGGGCCCGCTTCAACCATGGTAGAAAATAACAGAATAGTACGCGTGGTCCACCTCCCACCCAAAAATGTCCAGACACGAGTTTATTGGTGCTCCGCGTACCTCTTTGGGTGTGTGAACATCTATCCACACAAAGAATCACGTGGCGATGATCCAGGACATATATCTCTATACCCAAGGGGGGATAAAGGACGTGTGTGTAAACAAAAGAGTAATACTGAAGAAAATTCAGAAATACTAAACACTACTGAACACCAACTACTGACTAATACTGAATGCGGTTCAGTATCGTTAAGTATTGTGCAGTATTTTTTTTCAAGATTACTCAAGATCGGTCGATATTAGATACGGGGTGTAGAATAATATTCTTAAGTATTATGCAGTATTTTTTGGTCAAGATTACTCAAAGATCGCTTAAGATTAGCTACGGGGTGTAGAATAATATTCTACACACTTAGGGTGTAGATATACTCATGTGTATGTGTATGTATATATATATATATATATATATATATATATATATATATATATATATATATATATATATATATATATATATATATATCGATAATTTTTATACTAATTTACGATAATATGAATATATACTTACGATAGCTGATGAGTTACTAAAACATATATATGGAGCTATTTACGATAACAATTATAGTAAACAACTTGGTAAGGAGTTACTATAATCTTATAAATTAGCATTGTAAATATCGTAACTCAAAGTGGCTATAAAATAAGTTATTTTGTAACCACTTTGAGCATGCATCCAAGCCAATAATAATATATATGTGACAAATCACCAGACGACAATGGACAGAGGATCCGCCGCCGCCTCCGCGACGAGGACGAAGGCGTTGACGGAGACGATGAGGCCACAGTAGGAGTCGATGCTGCTTCGCAGGTCACGCAGCCGCGTGGCCATGCCGCCCCTGCTGTCCAGCATCTCCAGAGACGCACAAACAGCGTGCTCTCTTTGTAGGATTCCACAAGGTCGTGCGCGCCCCTGAGTGCAGCGGTCAGCAGGTGCCCCTGCTGCTGCTGCTGCATGACCCAGTAGCCGCCTGGCGTGTGCAGGAGCAGGTGGAGCATCCGCACGCGCTCCTCGAGCTTCCTGCATTCCTTGTCCATCTCATGGAACCGCAGCAGGCTCGCGGCAATGGCGATGAGGGTGACGGCGCCCAGTCCGAATAGCTGGAACAGGTTGGCCGCTTTCCCGATGTTGTCCCACAACGAAGCCATTTTGTGTGTACTGCTTGGTGGTGACCACTGACCAGACTCTTCTGCAAGAGAAAACACAGTGAGGCCGAAGGAATAAGAATGTACCTGCTAATAACGCCAAATCCACGCTAATGCCTATATATATGAAAGGAAATATAATGGAAATGAATGTACATACGCAGCTCGAGTGCAGAAGCTACTAGCTAGTAGCGCCTGATGAATTGATATGATGAATCAAATATCTCGATCTATACGATGCCACGCAGGCAGACTCTGTATCTGTACTCTGTAACTCTGAATATATAGTCCCATTCTTCAAGCCGGAGCAAACGACGTTTCAGTGAGTGGAGTTCGTCTGGACAACATATGGAGTTGCTCCTAAGCCTGAAGCTTCGGAGGTTCATGATGGTTTCATTTCAGCGTGATCGAGTTACCCGGCCGGTGGGCTGTGACGCCAAGCATGGCCGCCCCCGTATTGCGGACTGACGGAGTACGTCTGGAAGCGTTGTGTTTGACTGCTGCTCCCCACACCTCAGATGCCCTACGACATGGCAAAGGGTTTATCCAAAGCTGCAAGGGAGGGTGCTAGCACACCTCCGAGCAGCCAGGGAACTGGCTGTCTTGTGGACTAGCTGTTCACATATGGAGGTCTCCGGAACTCGACCGGACTTCTTCCCCGGCTTTCCATTTAAAACTCATAATGTTGACTAAACCTAGCCTCTGAGGCGCTCTCTCTGATTTCTCCTTTCCAACCAGATGACATAGCAAGCAGTACATTCTTTTTTTTTTCCTCCATTCGATTGAAATAAGACAACGTTGGGGGGGGGGGTGTGTGTGTTTGTGGGGGCCGCCGCGGCATGCAGTATGGACAGCGTCAAAAGAACACGCGCACACAGGACGATGCAGTGGGCGCTGGGTCGCCGGGACATCCCTCGGCTCGGAGTTCCGGGAAACTCCACTGGACTTCCCGAGGACTCCCAACGCGCGTGCACGGTACATACAATATTTAACGAGTGTCCCTCTCTCTAGCTTTCCAACCCCCTGCTAGTCCTAGCAAAATATGCTTTGTAGACACTATGCAATTTACAAGTGAATATTTGAATATTGCTTATATTTATTGTTTGTGTTGAGAATAGCAATGCACACTTTTTGAAAGTTTATATAAGGAATTTTGATACTACGACAGATGAGGTATTTACCGTAGAAGATCCTGCAATGAAATTCAGAGCAAAATGTTGGGAAGGCTAAAAAATTCAGAAGGCTTTTTCGAGACTACAAATCTAGACCTTAAAATTTTACTATTATTACTCTTAATTAGAGGTCCATCCTCCACATTAGTTCTCATGACGCATTGTAATCGGAAGCACTGACCTTTATTTTGGTAGACTCTATTAACCATCATCAATAATAGCTATTTCATTTATTCTTTAATGTAAACTAGAAGAATACCTAGCTATTAACCATCATCAATAATAGCTATTTCATTTAGCTACTTCAAATAAAACGTTTATAGGATACTAGATCAAATAGTAGGAGAATTTGATGAGCAAACAGATAGTAGAACATGGATACCTTGTACTCTCTCGTATAGGAAATAGAAGTCGTTTTGCATAATGATACGGTCTCCAAAGTATAACTTTGACTTCATATTTTTATAAAAATATCCATCACAAAATGATATATTTATACTTTTATGAAAGTATTTTTTTAAGTCAAATCTATTCATATGGTTTTTATATTTTCAAACTCAACAACTTAAAAGTTATTCATGATTTATGTTCCCAATGTTTGACCCAAACCTTATCCAAAATGACTTCTGTTTTCTATACGGAGAGAGTATGTTGATAGATGGAAAACAGTAATTGCATTTAGTGGAATATATTGTAGCAATTGTTAGGAGGGAGATGTGGCGCTTAGTAGATTGGCGGTTTGAAAGGTCCTAATATGGCTAGAGTGGGGAGGTGAATAGCCTATTTAAAATTTTATTCGAAGCACTAAGCACACCGGTTAGTAATAAAGATAGCGGAGCAAATTTTGCACACTAGTGTAAGAAAGTAAAGGTGAGAGAACCGGTGGTTCAAACCTTACCTTGGGATGATGAAACCAATCACCGTCTCGATTGCAATCCAACCCGAAGAGATGATCCAGTCCAATCCAATCCAATCAATGAATACCATTATGATCTCGATGGATCAATCCACAAGTGAACACGTGATCAATACGATCTAATTTAATCTTATAAAATTCATGGAAAATTTGTTCTAGCTTAGAAAAACATGAAACACGCCCTATACTATGGATTGAGTAAAGGGCATCGATGGTCTTTGAACTTGTTTGCCTATATTATCCCAATCACTAAACTCACAAACCGACCATTTAGATCCTCAAATTTCGTTTATCTGTGTCATCTCAGTCCCTAAACTTCAAATAACTCGTTTAGGTCCTCAAACTTATTCGGCTATTGTCATCTCGGTCGCTAACTCGCAAATCACTCATTTAGGTCCTTAAACATGCAAATAAATCACCTTGTACTTTCTATTTTTTAACTCTGCGTTTAAATAACTAAATAGGCACATACACTTTTATTTGTTGTTCTGTTCTATAGATAGTTGGGCATGCTAAGGTATATATTTTACCTACTAAGAGGTAATATCTCAAATCAATCTTAGCCTTTGGTTTTTTAGATTTTATAACTTATTGAATAAATTAACAAATATAGAAAACCCAAAAAACACTTCCTCCGCATGCCCTTAGTGTCTTGCATGTCCCTAATAACTGTAGGGAAACGTCCATTCCCCTAATCACGTTTCTAAAAAAAAATCCCCTAATCACGGAGAAAAGGAAGCAATCCAGACGGCAGGCGGGCGTTCTCGAATTTTTAATGACGTCGGTGTCAAATAAAACCATTTTTTTTTCTTCTCCCATGTCTGTCATCACTGAATTTATATTAAAAGTGGTCACTCAAGAAAAAAAAAATATTGTCACTTCTTAGGGAGTCAAATAGATTCAAACTTGATCAGATTTATGCTTAGGACATTGAGTAATCAGAATAACTATAAAATATGTTTCATATTAAATCTATTTCAACATATAACTACACATATTACTTTATATAAACTTAATCAAACTTAAGAAAGTTTGACTTGTCCCGAACCTATAATTATATTTTCTTTCAATAGGAAAAGTAAACATTATCTTTTATAAGATGATGATACGGTCTCCTAAACTATACTTCAATTAATTATTTATTTTATATTATATTATTTATATATATAAATTGATAATCAGATAGTACATTTAATTACTAATCTAACTTTAATTTCATAAGTTTGACTCGATTTATAGAAAATACATGCAATATTTATGTCTCTAAATAAATTCGTTAAAAAAACTATATTTAAAAAATCTTTCTGATGATACTAATTATGCACTATAAATATTAATAATTTTTAAAATATATTTAGTCAAAGTTATTTCTCGGAAAACAAAAACGATAGTCTTTTTTTAGATGGAGGGAGTACGTCATATTATCAATGGATTATATGTACATGACATGATGATACTTTATATTCATCAAAAGGCTTAATTATCAGATCTAAAAATTACAAACAATGAAATGTTTCGTGCACCAACACACTATCCACTCATGCATATTACCCACACTCGACACGCTAACACATTATTTGCACTAACACGCATACACACGCTAACCACGTACACGCTAGCCAGTGCACGCTAGCGGCATACACACACTTTAACCACACAAACACGCTGATCACACTCTAATCATACACACCGCATGCACGGACACGCTAAGCACCACATGCAAATCCTACCACAAAAATCAAATGTATAAAGTTATGTACAAAATTATATGGTAATCAAAATATATTAAGTATAAAGTTATAAAATAAAAAAGATTTACTATTCATGTATGCGTCAATCAAATCTATAAAAAAAGATTTTATACCTAAATCTTTTTTTATTTATACTATTTTATAAAATAAAAAATAATGTATTTAATCTATTACCTCTTAGGAGGTGATAAGTGATCATGACCACCCGAACAAAATAAATGGATGGCTCACAGCCATTTAGAGGTACCATAGCAATCCCCTAGATAGTCTCAAAAATTTATGGCTCCGGCTCCCTACCGCTCCTTTGATGCAGCTCTTTTTCAAGTGGGCATTTGGTAGAGCTCTGGCAAAATCCGGAGCTAAAGCCGTGCGCTCCCAAATGAGGCCATAGATTTTTAATCCATGTTCGTTGTCGATAATTTTATTAGGGTAAAAACATAGCTAATTCAAAGTTAAAGATAGCTGGTCCAATCACACCGAAGTGAGCGAGGCCCATATGAAATTATGCAAGAAGTAGATATAACATGAACTATTCACAATCATTAGAATGTTTTTTGAGAAAATTCACAATTATTAGAAAAGGAAGAAAAAATATAAACTATTCCACTTTACAGAGGCCCATTTTACTACTCTGCATTGGCTGACTAATCTATTCCTGGTCTAGACTCAAGCCCGCCTGGCCCAGCAGGTGGATCATCATCTCAGATGACAAAAGAGGTTTCTCTCAAAAACCAAAAAAGGATGACAAAAGAGGCCTCAGTTATGGGCAGCCGATGCCTGCCTGCCTCCGACCAGGTGGAGCGTGGAGATAAGGCGACGTATACTCGTCATTTGTTGGGCATATATATATATATATATATATATGTATGGCTCGCTGCCTAGTCATTCCAGGCTAATATTAATATCGATGACGACGTGATCAGTGTGATCAGGAGCAATAATCGTGGATGGCTCGGCATGCACAGAGTCCCCGGCGGAAGGTGGCACGCCTGCTGCATCGTTCCCTTCAGTCCTGCATTGTCACGCATGCATCCATGCAAGCATTCAGGTTCAGTCTTCTCCAAACACTGACGGTGGTACGTACGTGCAGTTGTTAGCTAGATTATGTATGTATTCTGACTATATATGTAATGTAAGCATCTAGCTGACGGTTTGGGAATTAACATAAATGATCACTGATCACACATACACACACGTACGTACCTGACAAGCGACGACGACGACGGTGGAGCAAGCTGGTTCTGCAGGTTGGGCGGCTGCACGACGAGGAGGAAGGCGTTGACGGAGAGGATGAGGTGACAGCAGGAGTCGACGCGGCTTCGCACATCACGGAACCGCGTGGCCATGGCCCTGCCGCCCCGGACGACGCGCGCATACAGCGTGCTCCGCTTGTAGGTCTCCACGAGCTCGCTCGCGTCCCTGAGTACACTGGCCACCTCCGGCTCCAAGCCGTTCTGCTGCTGCTGCGTGATCCAGTGGCCACCAACCGAGCTCAGGAGCACCCGGAGCATCCGCACGCGCCCCTCGAGCTTCCTGCATTCCTTCCTAGCTTGATGAGACCGCACCAAGCTCATGGCTATGGTGATGAGCGTGATGGCGTCCAGTCCCAAGAGCTGAGCCAGGTTGGCCGCCTTCCCGACCATGCTCCACAGCGCCACCATTTGATATATATGAATTTTCACCACTCTTCCACGCTGATGATCTATTAGGTCCTGCAAGATTCCCGGCCATTTTGCACCAGGAACCACTCCCACGTTATATAAATAAATCACTCAAGATCGTCCGGCTGGAATTGTTCCCGCTGACCAACCGAAACGATAACTTAATATATGTACCTGAATATAGGAAATGGAAGTATATATATATGTTCAAGGAGCGTACACGTTTATGGTATTACCCTTCAAACAAGGTTTCAGATCCAGGCCAATATACGAAATGGATGTATATATGTAACTGCTGCCGCTCGAGAACAGATAGAGGCCTGCTGCTAGCTAGTACCGCGACTATTTATAGACTCATTCGGGCTGGAGCAAATAAACACGTGCGCTCCTTGAACATGTGAGTCGAAGGTTCACCTGCATTTGGCATGTTTGGATGCACTTGGACGTTGCCTGTAGTGTGCCTGTACCTTGTTTGGCTGCGACCCTGAACTCCGGTCCTGCTTCCTGGCCTGGTGGGTAACTAGCGCTAGTTGCCTGGCTCCCGGCACACCTTTCTGGACGCCTGGCCAGGCAACCGTACTTGCCTGGCATTAATGAGGTGATTAGCACCATTCGGTCGTTCTTTTTTTTTTTTTTTTCAAAATAGCAGAGAATGTTGTGACAACACAAATCAATTATCTGACTTAAATATATACAGTTCTCTATGAATAGTTATTTGCCCGTCTAACCACTTGTTGCCTCCATTGATCTCTTCTTTGTATTAGCTAGTACTGTGTACATGAAATTCCAGGAAAAAAAAAACCGTACAATAAACCTGCACTAATCGGAAGTCCAGATTACGTTCTTTTTTAAAAAAAAATTACAATCTTCTTTTTAGTTGTCTACCAATAAACCCGCACAGTGTAATTATAATTATCTTCGTTCCCCGTACGTTTTTCCTCGTGACATTTTTAAATAGTTAGCACTACTACAGATTCGATTTTGCGTGACACCATAGATTTATTAATTGTGGCGGCGGCCCAAGCTAGACGCCGCCGTTAATCCCGGGCACCCGAACCCACGGCAGCGTGCCAAACCATTGCCACGGTTACAGATTAACAGTGGCGGTCAATATAACGAAACCGCCACGGTTAATCCCTATTAACTGTGGCGGCTGGCCAGATGACAATTGCCACGGTAAACGATTAACCGTGGCAGTTTTATATAAGCAACCGCCACCATTAATTATGATTAACCGTGGCAGTGGTTCTCTAGTCAACCGCCACAGTTAATCCTTATCATAAAATCTCCTCCTACCTCCGGATCGAATCGACACGGCTTCGTTCCTCTTCTTTCCAAACGAATTGGGGGGGGGTGATTTTGATCTTGATTTCCACAAATCACCTCAAATTTGAAGTTTGGACTTGTATTCGAAGGAGGAGCACGAGGAGCACACACCCAAGAGAGGTTGCCAACTTTTCCACCTTTTTCTGCTCTTCTCTTTACACTTTTGCATGTAGAGGACTCTCTATTTCAATGTTTGGAGAGTATGAATATTCACCTTAAATTTGAAGTTTGGATTGTATTGAAGGAGGAGCACACTCAAGAGAGGAGCCTAAATTTCTTCCACCTTTTCTCCTCTTCTTTTTGCACTTTTAATTTTCATGTTTGGAGAGTATGAATATCCACCTTAAAATTGAAGTTTGGATTGGATTTGAAGGAGGAGCACACCAAGAGAGGATCCCAACTTTCTTCCACCTTTTTCTCCTCTTCTTTTTGCACTTTTGAATGTAGGGTTACTCTCTACTTGTAGTTTCCATGTTGGAGTATGAATTCGTTCACCTCAATTTTTTTATCTTTGGACTTAGATTTGAAGGAAGGGCACACCCAAGAGAGGTTGTTGGCATGGAGCGGTCGAAATGGATGTACCAGTCGCCAAGGGTGCATGATGATATGACCTTCTTTAATGAGGTGAAAAAGTTCATGGCCGCCGCGAAGAAACATCGACTCAGGGTGAAGCGAGAGAACACCATATGTCCGTGTAAAAGCTGGAGAACAAGAAAGCCCATCCAGACAATGTAGTGCAATATCACCTGATGAGGTATGGTTTCGTTAAGGATTACTACACAATTTGCCTTCATCCAGTAGTCACATTGTTCTCTTAAAGTTAATTGCTTGTTTGGTTTTTATATTTTTTTTCGGTCAAATCAAACTAAAGGCGTGACAAAAATGTGGCCTAAAAATTGATATTTGATTTTTACGAAGCCAAAACGCCCCTAAAAATTGAGTTATTGTACGGACGAACAAAAACTTATTAGGACCTATTTGGAACATAGATAAAATTCATATTCCTGCATTTTTATATAAAATTAAAAGGTAAATTGATTCCTCTCAAATTCATATGTGATTCATGTGAAATTCCTATGTCATAAAAACATGGTCATATGGGATCTTGTTTTGTAGATAAAATCACAAGAAATGCTATGCTGAAAAAATTACAAAATTTGATAAATGGTTAAATAGATATTAGGTTTGAAAGCTCAGTTACAGAAACATTTTAAACACTCTGCGCATGCATTCAAGTATCTCCGCATACATGCACATGCACCTGCGCACCTCAGAACCCTGAAGCCGCCTGTGTCTGGACCACTGGTGCTTGCATGCACTTTTGAGTGTTTTTCTTGTAGGTACTTTGCATGCACGGAGTTTTAAACTCATGGATAATCAAGCTTCAATTGCTAATATCTATTTTAACCATATCCAATTTGTGATTTATTTTCACTATAATATTTCTTATGGTTTTATATAGGAAACAAGATCTAACATTACCATATTTACTTAAAGAAAAAACAATGACATATGATGCCTACCTGTCATGCTTACAAATATCGTTAAGATTTTACTTGGTTATCATCCAAACAATGACAGAGGGTCCGGAATATGAAATATTGTTGGAAAGGATTCAAAGCATATACCTGGTCGTTTCGGTCTTGGTTGTCACAGACCAGTTTGACACATTTGAATGATGCGGCATTGAAAAGATCTTGCTTTCTTTTTTATTTTTCGCGCTATGGCATGACGTACTTGAATGGTCACGGTACTGCACTTTTGAATCCTGCAAGACACCTTCGGGACGCCTTCCCACCATCTGCTGCATGGAGGAGTAGAGGGCGTCTGCACAGTCGTCGATGGATGTGTACTGCCATGTGTACTGCCAAACCAATTTTGTGCTGGCGCGTGAAGCCCCGGATGGCATGTAGGAGTACTCTCCGAAAAATGGATAAAAAAAGTTACCGCAGATCAAAGCAGGGGGCATATAGGGGGTCCATAAGTTACTGTTCTTTTTACTAAAAAAATATGATTACTATGTGGGATCTTGTTTGACAGATAAAACCACAAGAACCTAAACTATTTTCGTCCGTCCAATTGCGTTCCTACAAAAACTGCTTTTGGCGCTAATCATTTTGAGTTTGGTTCCATTAGTGAGTTAAATTAGATTGCCAACACTTGTGCTAAAGCGAACTCAACAGGCCAACACGCACACCAAACTGGTCCCAAAATCCGTCTCATGGACTTCACCCGCTTGGCACTTAAGTGCAGTGAATAGCTTAGAGATAAAGTAGTAAATAACAGCATTGATCTGTAAGTAGCCCAAGAGACGGCATCTGCCAGTAGTACGCAATTGTCAGCGGTCTCGGTCAAGTCGATTGCAGAATATGCGTGGTCTTGACTTTTCCAAAAGAAGCATGCACCTGCTACGTGATCTGCTGGTCCATAATTGCCATGTCCAGTTTAGCGCCTGCACGAGGGCGGGTAGCTACCAGCCTACCACACCCCCGGTGGGCAGCTACCCCCCGTTTCATATGAATAAATATTTCCGATATAGTATGTTTACTCTGAGCATGCATCCAAGCCAATAATAATAAATATCTGATTAATCACCAGACGACAATGGACAGAGCGAGGATCGGCCGCCGCGTCTGCGACGACCGACGAGGATGAAGCTAGGCGTTGACGGAGACGATGAGGCCACGACAGTAGGAGTCGATGCTGCTTCGCAGATCACACAACCGCGTAGCCATGCCCCTGCCTCACGCGAACAGCGTGCTCCCGCTGTAGGACTCCATCCACGAGGTCCCTGCATTCCTTGTCCATCTCACGGAATCGCAGCAGGCTCGCGGCAATGGCGATGAGGGTGACGGCGTCCAGTCCGGCCGCTTTTCCGATGATGTCCCAAAAGGCATCCATTTTGCTCTTGTATTGTGTACTACTTGGTGATGACAAGGCTCTTCTGCACTGAGATGAACGATCCTGCAAGAGTAGTGAGGCTGAATGAACGTAGTACACACTACTGTAGTATATGCCTCCAACTCTCCGAATCCACGCTAATATATGTACTTACGCTGCTCGAGTGCAGAATGTAGGAAGCCCGATAGTACGGTGAAGCAAGGAGGATCTCGGTCCATATATAAGATGACGGCAAGTGAGCTCTCTCTATGTAGGTTCATTCATGCCGGAGCAAACAAAGTTTCAGAGACAGTGAACTAGAGTACGTCTGGAGTACAGATGGAAGCCTGCTGACCGGCATGCATGCTTCCGACGCTGACGAGGGTTTACAGTGTGGTGCCATGGGCGTACGTATGGCGGAGTACCTGTGCAAGCCTTGTGTTTGACTGCTGCTCCCACCTCAGATGTCCTACGACATGGCAAACTACGCAACCGCTCTTCCCTTTGATCTGCGCAACCGCTCTTCCCTTTGATCTGCCCCGATAGTGAAAAAAGACCAGGATAATCGGTGATGGTGACAAAGATGATGGCTTTCAGAGTGAAGTCCTTCCCTGTGGTCGCATCAATCATCTTGACCTCTTTATCCCAAAGTGTCTGCATGTCCTCCATCAACGGCTCCAGGAACACGTCTATATCATTGTCGAGCTGTTTTGGTCCCAAAATAAGCATGGTAAGCGTAAGATATCTCCGTTTCTGACAAAGATAGGGAGGTAGGTTGTAAGATGGTCAGGATGACCGGCCAGGTGCTATGCGTGCTGCTCAGGTCACCGAACGGATTCATCCCATCGGTACTCAGCGCGAACCTGACGTTCCTTGCCTCTTTGCCAAATTCCGAGAACATGTCGTTGAAACGCTTCCGCTGGGAAGGGTGTCGAAGCTTGCCATCACCCTTAAACATAGCGCGATCACTAGATGCATGCCACGACATCAGCTTCGCATCCTCTGGTTTCCTAAATAGAGCATGTAGGCGATCGATCACGGGAAGGTACCACACCAATAGTGCGGGACTCCGCCTCCGCATGTAACCCTCTTCTTCCTTTTCCACCTTAGATGAGACCTGTTTTGCACTATTTTTCTTGGCCACCTTCTTCTTTGGCCCAATCGAGGGCCCTTCATCGTTCGGATCCACCGACAACCAGCATTCTTCTTATATCGACCGAAGCCGTAGTGTAGGCAGCTTTGCAAACTCTCATACTGGCCCCGATATAGGATACAATGGTTAGGACGGACATCGAATTTCTTAACATTCGTGGCAACTAGCTGAATCAGCTTCTTCGTCTCATACGTGTTGGCTTGTACCTTGTTATCCTTTGGGAACGCGTCACCAAGGACATACAGCAGAAGCTCGTGTCGGACCATCCAAAATGAGCCTTCAACATCAGCATGTGGAGGTTAAAACGCAGCGTAGTCCACTTCTCCGAACAGTCCTTGTAGAGCGGATCAATTGCCGCCAGCTTCATCTCTCTAAAATTCTCCAACCACCTCGTATTACCAAACAGAATATCGTCCTCGTCGTAGCGGTTCACTACGCTCTCAAAAAGTTGCACGTCAACTGGATGGAGCAGTACAGGCTCACCATCTTGGTCCCCGCCATCATCATCAGCCATGGGTTGGGCTTGGTCCCTGCCATCATCATCAACAACACCGGCGCCACCTGAGGGTTGTCCTCCACAGTCTGCATCAGTAATAGTCGACGAGTTTGCTCCAGACGATGGACTGACAATCAAAACTGTATTTTCTCCATGATAAGTCTAGACCGTGTATTCCTTAACGAAACCATACCTCATCAGGTGAGATTGTACCACATTGTCTGGATGAGCTTTCTTGTTCACACAGTTTTTACACGGACATATGATGTTCTCCCGCTTCACCCTGAGTCGATGTTTCTTTGCAGCGGCCATGAATTTTTTCACCTCCTTAAAGAAGGTCATATCATCGTGCACCCTTGACGTCTGGTACATCCATTTCGACCGCTCTATGCCAACAACCTCTCTTGGGTGTGCCCTTTCTTTAAATCCAAGTCCAAAGATAAAAAATTTGAGGTGAACGAATTCATACTCCAACATGAAAACTAGAAGTAGAGAGTAACCCTACATTCAAAAGTGCATAAAGAAGAGGAGAAAAAGGTGGAAGAAAGTTGGAATCCTCTATTGGGTGTGCTCCCTGTTGGTATAAATTAACTGCACCCTATATAATAATTATAATCAGATTATCCGCAAGCGCACGATATATACTTGATCAAGCACTTCACCAAGATCAACCCGGTTTTAATATCGAACCCAAAGGAACAGTAGGTGATTTATGACCTAGCCTATAACTCTTAATCTAAGGGGGTACAAACAATCTAGAAAACTATTGAGAATGAGGAAATAGCTAATGTACTCTGGTTCTAATAACGGTAAACTTTGTATAATATCGTCTTATCGGATAAGTAACCCAAATAGAAGAAGAAACAGAGTAATCTCCTACCAGGCACCTATAAGCCTATCAGTCCTATCAACGGGAAGTGGACTATAGAGGATTCAACGTAGCTATAAAGTCACCTACGCGAGCTACCACTTTGTTCGGTGATCAGGGGACATCTACAAGCAACCATAGCCCGGACACACCACGCCTATGCTACGAATCACTACTCCGACCTAGGAGCTACCCAAATCGAAGTACTTAATATAATATGAGTTGCAAACCAAAGAACGAATAAAAACAAGTTGCTTACTTGAATCGAAATGGTAAATACAAAAGTACCTCGGAACGCAGCTCCGGGCGAGGGAGCCGAATCCGCATTTAATCACGCTCCCGAGGAAGCTTCGACAGTGGGACTCCTCCGAATCTCTACTCCTCTACTCTATCTCTCTAATCTCTATCTTGATTGCTAGCCTAGATCTAGTGGATCTCTATCTAATGCTCTGACTCTTCAGCTCTTGATCTGGCCTCCTTCTCAGGGGGGTCTGGCCCTTTATTTATAGCCCGGTGGGATGGATACGCGCCGTTGGATCAAACCGACGTAACAAGCGGCCAAGATGGCTCCTCGGAGGCGGTGGAGGAAGACTCTAGAAGGGGGGCGGCCAACCCTAACCCTAGGGTCCGCCCGGCGCAGGGGTGGGGCCGGTCGGCCCCACTTGGCGGCTGCTGGCCCCCCTGTTGCTTCGGGTGTCTTCTGGAATATTCGTGATCCCTCTGGTGACATCCTTTCGTCGCGGATAAGTTTCGTGACAGATTAGCACTTAAATCCCTCTTTTTAGGCTTTTCTGGATAATTTCCTAAAAAATACACAAATCACCAAAACTCGTGGAAATTGTCAGTGGTAACCCTGTTCTAGTAGATATTTATATATGGTGAAAAGATAATTGCTAACAAATATTGTGGGTTAACAGGTGTCAACAATTACCCCCCACATTTAGGCTTTTACTCGTCCCCGAGAAAAAGGTTGGTTCTATCATAAAGAATAAACATTTAATGCATAACTTGAAAATTAAATTATATAAAACTAGTCTAGCTACCATGCATTGTGGAATTTTAAAGTGTTTATCATGAATTTTGTATTGATTGCGGAGTATGATAGCTTAGAACAGATTACTCTCTTCCTTTAATTATGTCTATTGGAGAGTAAGTAGAGTTTGCAAATAAAACATAGCTTCGATCTTCTCTTATTTGTAGTGCCATCAACGGTTGTGATATTAACTTGATATTCATAACCAGGGAGAAAATATCATATTCCTAGATCGAAAAAATCATCCACCCCTTGGCATATTATGTTGGAGGGACCATGAGCTCTTTTTAACTAATTCTACTTATGAGCACATGCTCATATTTCTTTTCTTATTGAATCAAGGTTCCAGACACTTGTCCCTTTTTATTTCCTCGTGATCTATCTTTTTGAGGTTTTGGACACTTGTCCCTTTTTATTTCCTCGGATTTCTTTATGAATAGCTCATGCCTCCTTCATAATAATGCTTCAAGAGAGTGTATTATATTTTTATTTTATGATACTAGGAATATGATAAATCTCTCAACCAAAGCCATAATAATTAACAGTAGAATGATATGATAATCATTATTTGATTCCATTACAAAGAGAGGTGAAGCTAATTGTTTTCGCCCTTTTTGAAATAAAATCTCCAAAGACAAATTATCGAGAATTGAGCACTCATTATTTTGCTATCTCTCTTTCCACAATAACTTAAGCAATCATGAAGTACTATAAATTTCATAATTATCATGACTCTAGAAAAGTGTTATATAATTTATTTTCAAGTCATAAATTAAATGGTGTTTATTATTTCTTAAAAGTATTTAATATAAAGATTCATGATTCGGATGATAATTCAGAGTGAGATGTATGCAACTATACTGTAATTCACTCAAACTTGACCGTGACCGAAGCGAGAGGGAAGGCGGGCGGCAGGCGCCCCCCCCCCACAAGTGAGCACCGTGGGGCCCGCTTTATCGCACACGGTCTTGGTTCGATTGTGTTTCGAATTACGCTATTTTTTTCCGATCGAATTTTCGTTTTGTGACTGCAATGTGCCTCCCCCACACTTATTTTCCTGTATACTTTGCGCAACATGTGGAGACAAACACATACCCAAAAAAAAATAGAGAGTAGAGTAGATAATAAAACATAATATGAAAGGTAAGGCACTTTATTCATTTATGGCGGTGATAATATATAACTTGACAGACGCTTTAACGACTGAGCTAACGACTGCCCTAGCTCATTAGGCTTTGTCCTAAGAAAAATTTATGACTCGACTGACCCAATTAACTAATTGAACCTAGCGGGATTGTGCCTTATTAATAGATAACTAGGCAACTAAGGCTGCCCTTTATTGTTGAGGCCCTGAATTACTTCTTGGAGGGCAGCAACCTCTGCTTCAAGCTTGTCTTTATCGCGCTTGAGACTGCAGATTAACTTGAGATTGATTTCTATCTGCTTAGCCATGTCTTCTATTATCTTGTCCCGTAGCTTGTCAGATGTCTCTAAGCCTTTAACAGTGTTAGAGAGGCCTTCAAGCCTCTCACTGAGAATGCGTAGAGAAAGTGCTGGCTGCTTAGGAACCTTTTCTAGTGCTAGTGCTGGTGCAGGTCTCTTCCTCTTTGGCTTGGGCTTAGGCGGGATGTGCTCGGTGTAGCATACCTCATTAGGGTTTGCGCGAACTCCTTGGACGGCAGGACGAGCAGTGGTGTACTTGGCGCATACCAGCTTTCCTTTCTTATCGGTTTGGACCAACAAGAGCCGTTCATTGTCTCTAGGTGGAAGAAGCGGAGTACCCTTTGGAATAGCAATTTGCTTCCCCTTAGCACCTCCTTCAAGCATCAGTCTTGCAGGTGGTGGAGGAAGAGCAGATGGATCTTGTATGTAGTAGGCATGCTGGGGTACCATAGCAACTTGCTTCGGCGGCACAACGGCGAGAGGCTTCGGCTGAGAGAGGACGAGGGCCCTCGAGTCATCGCTGGGGATGTTGTTGAAGTCCGTGCCGTAGGAGACGATCGCCTTGTCCGCCATTGCTACTAGATCTAGATTGGAGAGTTTCTCTAGAGGAGAGAGGTGGCTGTTTATGGGATACAATTGATTAAGGTCTAGGTGCGTATTTATATGGGTTTTCAGGAGACAGGATGAGGACAAAACCTAGGCTCTACGGGATCCGTACGAAAGAATATCCGAACACGGTTGGATAATACGTGAATATGCGTAGGAAGGGTGTAGAAGGACAGAGGAACGAGAGTCGGGACGAGAGGCGGCAGGAGGGCGCCGCCCGGCCCCACTAGGGAGCCGGCCGGCCCCACCAGGGGCCCACCTCGGGTGCCCTTCTGCGTGGTGCCTTTAGACTCCTATTTTCTGTTAGATGTGTTTTCGGATAAATTTTCGTAACGGAATAAATAGAGCTTAATAGATTAATAATTGGATAAATTCTACTTCATCAACTACTCCCGAATCAAACGGTTCTAGATAAAGCTTAAGTCGGTGTCCATTTACCTTGAATAGCATACCTTCGCTTGATTGTAGAGTTACCGCTCCGTGTGGTGATGAATTCACGACGGTGAAGGGTCCTTCCTATTTGCTCCTCAATTTTCCAAGCCCGAATAATTTGAACCTGGAATTAAAAAGTAATACCTTATCTCCTGGTGCAAATTCCTTCTTCTTGATCCTCTTATCATGCCATCTCTTCGTTCGTTCTTTGTAGATTTTCGAATTGTGATAAGCCTTTTCTCTCCATTCTTCTAGTTCTGATAATTGTATTTTTTCTTTTCTCTCCAAATGGCTTCTAAATCCATGTTCCATCTTTTGATAGCCCAAAGTGAGCTTTATGTTCTAGTTCAACCGGTAAGTGGCGGTCCTACCATATACCAGTTGATATGGTGACATACCCAAAGGTGTTTTATAAGCTGTTCGGTATGCCCATAATGCATCAGGTAACCGATCCTTCCATAAAGTTTCCATCTCATTTACTGTTTTCAGGAGAATATTTTTGATTTGTTTATTTGATGTTTCTGCCTGGCCACTTGTCTGAGGATCATATGGAGTAGCGACATTATGTCGTATTCCATGAGCTTGTAGGTATAAGTGAAACTTCTTATCAGTGAAATGTGTTCCTCCATCACTTATAACCATCCTAGGTGTTCCAAACCTTGGAAATATAACCTCTTCAAACATCTTCTTTGAGTGTCTTGAATCAGCATTCTTGCATGGCATGGCTTCTACCCACTTGGATACATAGTCAACTGCCACCAAAATGTACTTATAATTCCGTGATTTCACAAATAGTCCCATGTAATCAATTCCCCAGACATCAAAAAGCTCTATCTAAAGATTGTTGGTGAGTGGCATAGCATCTCTAGTATTGATATTTCCGTGCCTCTGACACGACCCACATCTTTGGATGAAACCTTTGGTGTCTTCATACATGGTTGGCCAGAAGAAACCACTCTGCCAAATTTTTGCATGAGTGCGGAATACCCCATAATGACCTCCATATGGTGATGAATGACATTTTTCAATGATCTGCATGTCTTCCTCCACTGGTACACATCTTCTAAGCAACCCATCTGAGCATACCCGAAAGAGGTAGGGTGGATCCCATATGTGGAGACGACTTTCATAAATGAGCTTCTTCTTATTTTCTCCTAGTGGTACGTAGCCTGCAACCATAAAGTTGACAATATTCGCGTACCAAGGATCTGTCTTGGTCACTTTAAACAGCATGTCATCTCTTAATGAATCATTAATAGGTAGTTTCTGAGGTTTTTTAAAATACATCCTAGACAAATGATCAGCAACAGGGTTTTCTATTCCTTTTCTATCTTTAATTTCCAAATCAAATTCTTGAAGTAATAAAATCCATCTTATTAATCGTGGTTTAGCATCTTTCTTACTGAGCAAATATTTAAGAGCAGCATGGTCAGAATAAACAATTATTTTAGCTCCAACTAAGTAAGACCTAAATTTATCAATAGCAAAAACAACAGCTAAAAGTTCTTTTTCAGTGGTTGCATAATTTAATTGTGCTTCTGTCATTGTTTTGCTAGCATAAGCAATTGCATGATGCGCTTTATCTTTTGTTTGTCCTAAGACTGCGCCTACAGCATAATCACTAGCATCACACATAATTTCAAAAGGCAAAGACCAATCAGGGGGTTGAATGATTGGCGCTGATGTAAGTGCTTTCTTAAGAATATTAAATGATTCTAAGCATGCATCATCAAATTCAAAAGGTACATCCTTAGCTAATAATCTAGTCATTGGCCTAACAATTTGTGAGAAATTTCTTATAAATCTACGATAAAAACCACAATGATCAAGAAAGCTTCGGATTCCTTTTATATTAACAGGTGGAGGTAGCTATTTAATTACTTCAATTTTACCTTTATCTACCTCTATACCTCTTTTCGACATTAGGTGTCCTAACACTATTCCTTCTCTAACCATAAAATGACATTTTTTTCCAATTGAGAACTAAGTGTTTTTCTTCACATCTTTACAAAACCTTATCTAAATTTTCTAAACAATCATCAAAAGTTTTTCCATAAACTGAAAAATCATCCATAAAAACTTCCATGATTTCTTCTATCATATCAGAAAATATAGACATCATGCATCTTTGAAAAGAAGCGGGTGCATTATATAATCTAAAAGACATTCTACGATAAGCATAAGTTCCATAGGGATATGTAAATGTGGTTTTGCTTTGATCATCGTGGTGGATAGGGATTTGGTGATATCCTGAATAACCATCAAGGAAACAAAAGAAAGAATGATTGGCTAAACGCTCTAGTATCTCATCAATGAAAGGTAGAGGAAAATGATCTTTCTTTGTTGCCTTGTTGAGTTTTCTATAATCTATGCACATTCGCCATCCAGTGACAGTTCTTTGAGGTATTAATTTATTTTTATCATTTTGGACAACTGTCATTCCTCCCTTTTTAGGTACAACTTACACAGGACTTACCCACTCACTATACGGTACAGGATATAAAATCCCTGCATGCAAAAGCTTTAAGACCTCTTTCTTTACTACCTCTCTCATCGCATTTTGGAGTCTACGCTGAGGCTCTCTTGAAGGTGTAATTTCTAGATTGGTCGGTATGCGATGAGTGCAAAGGACATGGCTAATCCCTTTTAGGTCTTGGAGTGAATAACTAAAAGCAAAGACGGTGTTTTTCTAAAACAGTTATTAGTTTATAAGACTCTTCCTCCGAGAGTTTATCACTTATAATCACAGGATATTTTTGATCATTATTTAGAAAAACATATTTAAGTACAGAAGGTAGTGGTTTAAGCTCAATAGGAGGTTTAAGTGGCTCCTGTAATTCATCAAGAGGTTCAGGATTAATAGGGTCCTCTTCTTCTTCGTCGATGAAGAACTGGTTATCATCTTCTAAATCAGATTGAATAAAATGATCGAATTCAATTGTCTTAACCTCTTCTATTAGATCTAATTCAGGAAGGGGTTCTGCTTTTAACTTTTACTTGCATGAGTTATAGGTATTGAAAAACTAAATCCTTTCCCAAATTTAATATTTAATTTACTATCACGACCTTCTTGCGTAAGTTTTATTATGGGTATTCCAATCATTACATCAAAATCACACACACAAATAATATATAGAAATTTAGTAAAATGCGGAAATCATTAATAACAATAGGAAGTGCACTTAAAACTCCTAAGCTAGGAATAATATGTCCTAAACAATTCTTTAATAATTTATTTGTAGGAATTAATGGTATGTCTCTCAAGAATTCTTTAGCAAAAGTATATGACATAATGTTGACTCCTACAACTGAGTTGTATAAAGCTTCAAAAGGATTTGAATCTACTTGTAACTTTATAGCAACAGAGGGTGAATTAAGACGAATTATTTCAGGGGATTGCTCAGATTCTATTAACCAATCATCACCCAAAATAAAAACTAATTCTCTTGTAATTTCTCTAAGAAATTTTAAATCATCGATGTGAGAAATTAGGATTAAAATCCCTAGATTGTTGGGGTTGAATAATCTTACGATAAAATGTAGTATTACTATAATCATCAAAGAAATCATCCTCAATTTCAAACATCCATTCAGAAGTTGGAGTTATTTTCTTCTCATTAGCTAGTTCAGGTTTAATTCAACTATAAATTGAGATGAATCAGGTAAAAGTTTATTTTCAGCTAACAGAGATTCTTTTTCTAACAACTCTTCTTTTTTTCTTCGGAGAGATCATTTAAAATATTAGTAAGAATAGTTTTAGCATGCTCAATAGTAATATGCATAAATGCTCCACTCGAGGCCAAATTAAGGTATTCTTTGTTTCTATCATTAAGGCCTAAAAAGAAATGTTGTAAAAGCATGGGTTCTCGTAAAGCAAGATTAGGTCTAGAATTTACAAAGCCATCAAAATGATCCCAAGCCTTGCCTAGCGATTCATTGTCTAATTGTTTGAATCCTATAATTTCAAATCGAAGTTTAGCGACCTTTTCTACTAGGAAAAATTTAAGGCAAAAGTCTTTTCGTAATATATCCCAATCTCCTTGACTATTCCCAACATGGCGATTATACCATTTCTTAGCTCGGCCCGTTAATAAAACAGAAAAAAGTTTCCATCTTAAAGTCTCATCGGCTATGCCCTTAATACTCAGACATGAACATGCCTGCTCAAAATCGGTTAAGTGGGAATAGGGGTTTTCGCTAGAATTACCAGAAAAAGTATGTTTTTGAACTAATTTGATTAATCCCGGGCGTAGCTCATAGCCAAATGATGTGATAGGTTTAGAAGATTTCTTTGGTCGGAGGTACGATCCCGATGGTGCTCCATATTGATATAAAAAGTTGAGATTCATTTTCCATAATATATTTTTATTTTTATTTTAGGATAAAAGGATAAATATAGACTAAGATAGACTAATGTCAGAATCAGCAAACCGTTCCCCGACAACGGCGCCAGAAATACTTGTTGGTATAAATTAACTGCACCCTATATAATAATTATAATCAGATTATCCGCAAAAGCGCCATGGATATATACTTGATCAGCACTTCACCAAGATCAATCCGGTTTTAATATCGAACCTAAAGGAACAGTAGGTGATTTATGACCTAGCCTAAACTCTTAATCTAAGGGGGTACAAACAATCTAGAAAACTATTGAGAATGAGGAAATAGCTAATGTACTCTGGTTCTAATAACCGGTAAACTTTGTATAATATCGTCTTATCGGACAAGTAACCTAAATAGGAGAAGAAACAGACTAATCTCCTACCAGACACCTATAAGCCTATCAGTCCTATCAACGGGAAGTGGACTACAGAGGATTCAACGTAGCTATAAAGTCACCTACGCGAGCTACCACCGTCCTAATGATCGGGGGGGACATCTACAAGCAACCATAGCCCGCACACCACGCCTATGCTACGAATCACTACTCCGACCTAGGAGCTACCCAAATCGAAGTACTCAATATAATATGAGTCGCAAACCAAAGAACGAATAAAAACAAATTGCTTACTTGAATCAGAACGGTAAATACAAAAGTATCTCAGAACGCAGCTCCGGGGGAGGGAGCCGAATCCAGACGAATACAGCTCCTGAGAAAGCTCCGACAGGCCGGGACTCCTCCGAATCTCTACTCCTCTACTCTATCTCTCTAATCTCTATCTTGATTGCTAGCCTAGATCTAGTGGATCTCTATCTAATGCTCTGACTCTTCAGCTCTTGATCTGGCCTCCTTCTCAGGGGGGTCTGGCCCTTTATTTATAGCCCGGTGGGATGGATACGCGCCGTTGGATCAAACCGACTTAACAAGCGGCCAAGATGGCTCCTCGGAGGCGGTGGAGGAAGACTCCAGAAGGGGGGCGGCCAACCCTAACCCTAGGGGCCGCCCGGCGCAGGGGGGGGCCCTGCCCCCACTTGGCGGCCCCCCCCCGCCGGTGTCTTCCGGAATATTCGTGATCCCTCCGTGACATCCTTTCGTTGCTATGATAAGTTTCATGACAGATTAGCACTTAAATCCCTCTTTTTAGGCTTTTCTCGATAATTCTCCGAAAAATACACAAATCACCAAAACTTGTGAAAATTGTCGGTGGTAACCCCTGTTCGTAGATATTATATATGGT